>JAUMJJ010000389.1:0-325654 GCA_033556795.1 Tapera naevia
AAGCCTCTGTATGTTTTAAAGGCAAGGCAAGGCGTAGTAGAGCCTGAGCATCTCTATATTTTAAAGGCAAGGCAAGGATAATTAGAGCCTGAGCTTTTCTATATTTTGAAGGCAAGCAAGGCTATTTAGAGACCCATCCTTTCAATAATTTAAAAGCAAGGCCAGGCTTATTGGTGCCTGAGCCTCTCTATATTTTAAAGGAAGGAAAGGCTTATTAGAGCCTGAGCCTCTCTGTAATTTAAAGGCAAAGCAAGGCTTATTAGAGCCTGAGCCTCTCCATATTTAAAGACAAGTGAAGACAAGGCAAGGCTTCTTAGAGCCTGTGCCTTTCTTTATTTTAAAGGCAAGGCAAGGCTTATTAGACCCTGAGCTACTCTATGTTTTAAAAGCAAGGGAGGGCTTATTAGACCCTGAGCCTCTCTATGTTTTAAAGGCAAGGCAAGGATAATTAGAGCCTGAGCGTTTCTAAATTTTAAATACAAGGCAAGGCAAGGCATATTAGAGCCTGAGTCTCTCTATATTTAAAGGCAAGTCAAGGCTTTTTAGAGCCCCATCCTTTCTATATTTTAAATGCAAGGCAAGGCTTATTAGAGCCTGAACCTCTTTATATTTTAAAGCTAGCAAGGCTTAATTGAGCTGAGATTCTCTACATATTAAAGGCAAGGCAAGGCTTATTAGAGCCTTAGCCTTTCTTTATATTTTACAGGCAAATGTAGGCTTATTTGACCCTGAGTCTGCCAATATTTTAATGGCAAGGCAAGGCAAGGCAAGGCAAGGCAAGGCAAGGCAAGGCTTATTAGAGCCTGAGCCTCTCTACATTTTCAAGGCAAGGCAAGGCTTATTAGAGCCTGAGGCTTTCTATATTTGAAAGGCAAGGCCAGGCTTCTCAGAGCCTGAGCCTCTCTGTATTTTTAAAGGCAAGGCAACGCAAGGCTTATTAGAACCTGAGGCTTTGTATATTTTAAAGGGAAGACAACATTTATTAGAGCCTGAGCCTCTCTATATTTAAAGGCAATGCAAGGCTTATTATAGCTGAGCTTTTATATATTTTAAAGGCATGGCAGGTGTTATTAGAGCCTGACCCTCTCTATATTTTAAGACAAGGCATGCAAAGTAAGGCTAATTAGAGCCTGAGCCTCTCTATTTTTTAAAGGCAAGGCAAGGCAAGGCTTATTAGACCCTCAGCCTTTCTAGATTTTTAAAGATAAGGCAAGGGAAGGCAAGGCAAGTCTTGTTAGAGCCTGAGCCTCTCCATATTTTAAAAGCAACGAAAGACTAATTAGAGCCAGAGCCTCTCTATATTTTAAAGACAAGGCAAGGCTTCTTAGAGCCTCAGCCTAAGGCAAGGCAAAGCCAAAGGGTAATAGAGCCTGAGCCTTTACATATTTTAAAAGCAAGGCAAGGCAAGGCAAGTGAAGACAAGGCTTATTCGAGCCTGAGCCTTTCTATATTTTAAAGGTAAGGCAAGGCAGGGCAAGGCAAGGCAAATTTATTAAAGCTTGAGCCTTCATATATTGGAAAGGAAAGGAAAGGAAAGGAAAGGAAAGGAAAGGAAAGGAAGGAAAGGAAAGGAAAGGAAAGGAAAGGAAAGGAAAGGAAAGGAAAGGAAAGGAAAGGAAAGGAAAGGAAAGGAAAGGAAAGGAAAGGAAAGGAAAGGAAAGGAAAGGAAAGGAAAGGAAAGGAAAGGAAAAGAAAGGAAAGGAAAGGAAAGGAAAGGAAAGGAAAGGAAAGGAAAGGAAAGGAAAGGAAGGAAAGGAAAGGAAAGGAAAGGAAAGGAAAAGGAAAGGAAAGGAAAGGAAAGGAAAGGAAAGGAAAGGAAAGGAAAGGAAAGGAAAGGCTTAGTAGAGCCTGAGCCTATGTATATTTCAAAGACAAGGCAAGGGAAGGCTTATTAGAGACTCAGCCATTATGCATTTTAAAGGCAAGGCTTCTTAGAGCCTGAGCCTGTCCATATTTTAAAGACAAGGCAAGGCAAGGCAAGGCATTTTAGAGCCTGGGCCTCTCTGTATTTTAAAGGCAAGGCAAGGCTTATTAGAACCTCAGCCTTTCTATATTTTAAAGACAAGGCAAGGCTTATTACAGTGTGAGCCTCTCTATCTTTTAAAGCAAGGCAAGTCTTATTAGAACCTGAGCCTCTCTATATTTTAATGGATAGGAAAGGCAAGGTTTATTAGAGCCTGAGCCTGCCTATAATTTAAAGACAAAGCAAGGCCTATTAGACCCTGAGCCATCTCTATATTTTAAAGGCAAGGCAAGGATAATTAGAGCCTGAGCTTTTCTATATTTTGAAGGCAAGACAAGGCAAGGCAATGCATATTAGAGCCTGGGCCTCTCTATATTTTAAAGGCAAGGCAAGGCTTTTTGGAACCTGAGTTTCTCTGTATTTTAAAGCAAGGCAGGGCTTATTAGACCCTGCGCCTTTCTATATTTTAAAGGCAAGGCAAGGCAAGGCTTATTATAGCCTGAGCCTCTCTATATTTTAAAGGCAAGACAAGGCTTCTTAGAGCCTGAGCCTCTCTATATTTTAAAGACAAGGCATGGCAAGGCTTATTAGAACCTCAGCCTCTCTGCATGTCTTAAAGGCAATGCAAGGCTTATTATAGCCTGAGCTTTTATATATTTTAAAGGCATGGCAGGTGTTATTAGAGCCTGAGCCTCTCTATATTTTAAGACAAGCAAGGCAAAGTAAGGCTAATTAGAGCCTGAGCCTCTCTATTTTTTAAAGGCAAGGTAAGGCAAGGCTTATTAGACCCTCGGCCTTTCTAGATTTTTAAAGATAAGGCAAGGGAAGGCAAGGCAAGTCTTGTTAGAGCCTGAGCCTCTCTATATTTTAAAGGCAATGAAGACTTATTAGAGCCTGAGCCTTTCTCTATTTTAAAGGCAAGGCATAGAAAGCAAGGCATAGAAAGGCAAGGCATAGAAAGGCAAGGCATAGAAAGGCAAGGCAAGGCAATCTTCCCTTCAAGGTGATTAATCCCCCCTCAGTTGACCTAATCCCCCCTAAAGGGGTGAAATTCATCCTTCAATGGTTCAATCCCCCCTCAGGGTGTTCAATCAGCTTTCCTGTTGTCTCAATCCTCCTTCCAAACAATTAAATCTGCCATCAAGGGGGGCAATCCCTCCCCCAAGGCTTCAATCACCACTCCAAGGGCTTTCAAGCACCAATCCAAGGGGTTTCCTGCAAGATCCTAGGGATCCTCTCCAAGAATCCCAGCTCTCCTGAGCCCCCAGCCCTACTCTCATGTCGGGTTGTGAGTCCCAGCTCCTGCTCCTTAGCACCCAGGTCAGGCTCCAGGTCCTGGGTCTCCCCCGAGACACCAGCCCTGCTCAAGAGTTGGGATCTGTCCACTACTAAAGCATCCCTGAGCACCTCATCTACCCGGCTTTTAAACCCCTCCAGGGATGGCGACTCCAGCACCTCCCTGGGCAGCCTCTGACGGTGCTCAGAGCCCTTTTGGTGAAGACATTTTCCTGATGGCCAATCTCAATCTCGTCCTGTCACTGGTCACCTGGGAGACGACACCAACACCCGCCTTGCTACAACCTCCTTTCAGGGAGCTGTGGAGAGCAATGAGCTCTCCCTCAGCCTCCTTTGCTCCAGGCTAAACAGCTCCAGGGCCCCCTCAACCACTCCGCGCAACTCTTGTTCTCCAGCCCCTTCCTCTTCTCCATTCCCCTTCTCCAGACGCGCTCCAGCCCCTCAATGCCCTCCTTGGAGTGAGGGGCCCAAAACTGAAGCCAGGATTTGAGGGTCAGGGTCAGGAGGGAGGCCCTGACGATAGTCAAGAAACCTTTGGCCAACGCCCTCAGACACAGGGGGTGAATGTTGGGGTTGTACTGTACCAGGACAAGGGTTGGACTCGATGATCCCTGTGGGTCCCTTCCGACTCCGGACATTCCATGATTTGAGCAGTCACTGTCCTGCTCTGTGGGGCAGGTGCTGACCCAGGACCTTCTCAACTCTCTTTCCCCCTTTCTCCTGATGCTCTGCTTTCACATCTCTCACGCCCTTCCAGGCCCCCCTGCCCCTCCCTGCCCGGTTGCCAGGTCACAGTGGGACCCTTTGTGACCTCACCCCTGCAGGGGTGGACACAGGACCTCCGTGTCCTCCAGGACAACGACAGGAGGGGCAGCAGCAGCAGCTCCCAAGCAGAGCTCACGTCCCACATCAGTGCTGAGGCCTTTGCTGAAGCTTCTCCCTTTCTTGTTCCCTACACTTTCACCTCCATCCTGAAGGGTGGCAGAGAGACCTCCCAGGCACCCTCGGTGGAGGAAGTGTCTCCCCAGGGGAGCAGCTCTGCACGTCAACACCATCAGGTCCACATGGACCAGACCCCCAAGATCAGTGAGTGAGGGGCCCTGGGGCATGGATAGGGCTCGATGCCAGGGTCAGGGAGGGGATTCTGACCCACTGCTCCACTCTGGGGAGAGCCCACCTAGAGCCCTGGGTCCAGTTCTGGACACCTCAGCACAAGAAGGACCTGGAGCTGTTGGAGAGAGTCCAGAGGTCATGGAGCTGATGGAGGGCTGGAGAACCTTCAGTATGAGGACAGGCTGGGAGAGTTGGGGTTGTTTAGCCCACAGAAGAGAAGGCTCTGGGAGACTTTAGAGAAGCTTCCAGTACAGAAAGGGACTCCAGGAAAGCTGTGGAGGGGCTCTTGATCAAGGAGAGCAGGGATAGGACGAGAGGGAATGGTTTTCAGTGGAAAGAGGAGAGACTGAGATGAGATCTTAGGAGGAAAAGCTTTCCTGTGAGGGTGGGGAGGCCCTGCCACAGGTTGCCCAAAGCAGTGGTGGCTGCCCCATCCCTGGAGGTGTTCAAGGCTAGGTTGGATGGGGCTCTGAGAACCCTGACTGAGTGGAAGATGTCCCTGCTCACTGCAGAGGGCTTGCACTGGATGACCTGGAAAGGTCTCTTCCAACCCAAAGCAATGTCATTTTCTATGATTCCATTCAGCCCTCCTTGCCAATGGGAATAACGCTGGTGAGCTTGCAGTCGGTGGGAATAGGGACATCCCAGCCCCCCTGAAATCCTTCTTTTCCCACCTGGGGACACTCTTTGAGTTTGGGTGGCACATGGGAAGCCCCAACATTGTGTCCTGGGAGACAACAGAGAGTCCTCAGCCACCAACAGCCAGAAGGCACCATGGCCCAGCCACCACCCAGCTCCAAACGTGGGGCCTCCAGGTCCCCAAGGAGACCCAGATCTCTCAGACATTTGTGCTCCCCAAACCCTTCTGTCTGTCCAGCCTCTCATCGCCCAGCACCCCCAGGTCCTTCACGGCAGGGCTGCTCTCCATCCCGGCACTGGGGGGGCGAGCGCAGACGCTGACGGCGCTTGGAGCTTCTCCCACCCCCTTTGCCATCTCTGCCGGGAGGCGGCCCCGGGGCTCGCGCGGGGCATCTCGGCTATCGGAGTTGCTCCGCCCCGCCCGGTCGTGCTGCGGGAGGCGGCCCCGGGCAGCTCCAAACTACCCGCACGGCGGCAGCGGGGAGAGCGCGGGGAGCGTGCGGGGAGCTGCGGGCGGCCGCACCGCGCTCGCGTCGGGGCTGTGGAGCTGCGCGGGGGATGGCCGGAGCGAGTGCGGAGTCGGTGCTGCAGCCGGGTTCGCCCTTGGCCCGCACGCCGGGGGACGCTTGGAGGCTGCGGAGGCGACCGCAGAGCGGAGGCGAGCGGGGGGGGAGCGGGGGGGGAGCAGCACAGGGGTCCCGGGAGATGCGGGGGGGGGGAGCAGCACAGGGGTCCCGGGAGCGGGGGAGGAGCGGGGAGGGAGCAGCACAGGGGGCCCGGGAGCGGGGGGATGCGGGGGGGGGAGCAGCACAGGGGTCCCGGGAGCGGGGGGATGCGGGGGGGGGGAGCAGCACAGGGGTCCCGGGAGCGGGGGGATGCGGGGGGGGGAGCAGCACAGGGGTCCCGGGAGCGGGGGGATGCGGGGGGGGAGCAGCACAGGGGTCCCGGGAGCGGGGGGATGCGGGGGGGGGAGCAGCACAGGGGTCCCGGGAGCGGGGGGGGAGCAGCACAGGGGTCCCGGGAGCGGGGGGATGCGGGGTGGAGCAGCACAAGGGTCCCGCGGGGGTCCCGGGAGCGGGCCGGGGCAGCCCGGCTGCGGGGCGCTGCGGAGGAGCAGGCGGAGCCCGCACCGCCCCGAGAGTTGGGGGGCTCGGGGGGCTCAGGCGGTGGCGCCCCCGCCGGGAAGGTCTTGTGGCCGAGGGGCAGCGGGGCCGGGGGCTCTGGCTGCGGGGGATCCGTGCGCGGCTCCCGCAGCCCCGAGCGGGGAAGGGTCGCCCGCGGCGAGAGACTCCCCGCGGAGGGGTCTGCGATTGCGGGGGGGGAGAGCCCCGCGGGTGGGACGGGGGAGGTGTCCGTGGGGACCCCAGCGCCCCCCGGCCCCGCACGGTCCCCTCCGCTTTGCGCTGCCCCTTTCCCTCTGCCCCAGCCGGGGTTTCCCCCCCGCACCATGCGGCCCGAGCCCGCCTCTCCCCCGCGGCTCGTCTGGGAGAAGGGCAGGGGCTGCGCGGTGAATGAGGGAATGGTGGGTTCGTTAAAGCTGGAAAAGACCTCTCAGCTCACCCAGTCCAAGGTGAGCCCAGCCAGCTCTGCCGGAGCTTGGTCTTTTCTCCCGAGTAACAAATGATGGGATGAGAGGAAGTGGCTTCAGTTTGTGCCAGGGGTGGTTTAGATTGGATGTTGGGAACAATTTCTTCCCTGACAGAGTGGAGAAGCCTGACTGAGGCTGCCCAGGGCAGTGGTGGAGTCTCCATCCCTGAAGGGGTTCAAAACACGTGGAGATGTGGCACCTGGGGACATTGAACCATGTCCCCAGGTGGTCCCGGGGGGTTGGGCTGATGGTTGGACTGGATGAGCTGAGAGGTCTTTTCCGGCCTCGGGGGAGGAGGGCGGGGGGCGGGTCTGGTGGTGGGGCCGTGCCCGCAGGCGTTTTGCTGTGGGGAGCCTGGTTTGGTTCATCTCCCAGGTGGGAGGTGGCCAAAGCCCCCTTGTCCCTCTGTCTGTCCTGCTGTCAAACCAGCACTGGTTTCTGGTTCTGCCCGGCCCCCGCAGGGTCGTGAGTGCCTCAGGCAGCCCAGGAGCTGAGCCCCAGGGTTTCTGAGAGCCCACGTCTCTGCCCTTGGCCAGGGTTGTTTAAAATGGCATTGCCGTGCTCCGGTCACCTCGGCAGAGGTGCTTTGGCCCTTCGTGCCCAGCAGGCTTTTCTGTGCACTGAGTGTGCAGATCCCTGGAGCTGGAATGTGCCCTTGGCAGGGGCTGAGGAACCTCTCCCTGTGCTGGAGAAGGGGATGGGGCAGGGCCGCGTTTTAGCCTGTTGCTGCTGGTGTTCAGTGTGAAAACAGGGCTTCAGCCTTTTGTTCCCTGTTTTCAGTGAGGATTGAAATGTATTTATGTTGTTCAGTCCCTTCGGTTTCATTTCCCACCTCGCTGTGCTCCAGGAGAAAGAGCTCCAAGGTTCTCCCCCTGCGCTGTGAAGGAGGCGACCGGAAAACCTGCTGCCCCGAACCTGCTGCTGCGTGGGCCCCCAGAGGTTCCTCCAGAGGTGCTGATGGGTGAAGAAGAGGTGACGGTGAGTTTGGGCAAAGGAAAGCCCAGCCGGGCGCTGGGGAAGGGTCCCAGGCCTCGTTCCCTGGCTCAGCTGGGGGTGGACGTGCGCTCCCAGCAGCTCCTCTCCCGCCCCCAGTCCCGCTGCCGTGCAGACAGGAGCTGTTGCTTTGTGCCCTGCTCTCTGATGGCTCTTGGCATGTTTTCTCTGAGCAGAAGGCTGAAGGGGAGCAGTTCTGCTCTGGAAATCCTCTGAGACCTGGGAAGGGAGTCCCTTGTCCCCCCTTGAGCTGCCAGGAGCCTGGGGCTGTGTTTCCCCCCTGCTCCCTCGATCGGACGCTGTACGGAACGCGGCCAGGGCGTTGCTGCTCGCTTGCTCGGGATGGGAAACGCTGTGTCGAGCGCTGGGTTTAGAGCTGTGGGGTACCGGCCGTAGCCCCCAGCCCTTGGATTCCAGTTGCAGGAGGTGGCAAATGTCACTGACGGCTGCTGCCTGGAGAGGGACAAAGAGCTGTGGTCATTTTGAGTGTCCCCAAAAGGGCGGCAGGCGGGATGGTTGTGGCTGTGCCGGGAACAGGGCAGGTGGAAGTCCTGCATGGAGGAAATGATGCTCACGGGTAGCGTGGGGCAATGCCAGGGCAGAGAGAGATGGGGACGTATCCCTGTGTGTGTGTGCAGTGCCTTCCTAGAGAATTCCTTCCTTCCCCACTGCCTCAGACAGTGCAGCTTTGGCCTGGGACAGGGAGTTTCATGGGAGGTGTGTCAGGTTGTCAGGTTGTTTGTGCCTCCGTGGGGCGGGTTGGGAGGCTCTGTTTGGATGCCGAGATCCCCCCGGATGGCCTGAAGGTGCCTCGCTACTGTGCACGTTGGACTGGCCCAGAGTGGGATCCTTCCAGCCTGGAAACCAGAGGGGAGAAGGGAATTGCAGAGGTATCAGGGTGTGCTTGCCCATGTGCCTGCATGAATTTTGGGCCCCTCACTCCAAGCAGGACACTGAGGGGCTGGAGCATGTCCAGAGAAGGGAACGGAGCTGGGGAAGTGTCTTGAGCCCAGGGGTTCTGGGAGCAGCTGAGGAGCCTGAGGCTTGTTTAGTCTGAAGAAGATGCTGACGGGAGACCTTATCCCTCTCCACAACTCCTGGAAAGGAAGTTGTGCTGAGGTGGGTGTTGGTCTCTTCTCCCAAGTAACAGTTGATGGGACAAGAGGAAATGGCCTCCAGATGCATCAGGGGAGGTTTAGATGGGCTATTGGGGAAGATTTCTTCCCTGACAGAGTGGTGAAGCCCTGGCAGAGGCTGCCCAGGGCAGTGCTGGAGTCCCCATCCCTCAAGGAGATTAAAAGAGGGGCAGGTGAGTTTCCTAGGGATCTGGTTTAGTAATGAACAGGTAGGGATGGACTTGATGATCTCAAAGGTCTTTTCCAATTAGGCAATTCCATGCCTCTACGATTCAGGGGTCCCAGGTGTTCAAGAAACACGGACTCGTGGCGCTTGGGGCCACGGTTTGGTCCAGCATCTCAAGATCTCTCTTAAACTGAGGGGCCCAGAACTGGACGCAGTACTCAAGGTGCAGTCTGACCGATGCCGAGTATAAGGGGATGATAACTTCTCTAGTGCTAATGACCACACCATTCCTGATGCAGGCCAGGATACCATTGGCCCTCTTGGCCACTTGGGCACTCTGCTGGCTCATGTTGAGTTTCCTGTCCACCGTCACTCCCAAGTCTCTTTCCACTCGACTGCTCTGCAGCCATTCTGTCCCCAGCCTATAGTTCTGCATGGGGTTGTTGTGTCCAAAGCGTAGAACCCGGCACTTGGACTTGTTAAAGCATATTTCTGCTTGTGTTTGCAGATTTTTGCTGTGTTTGGCTGGTTTTGGCCCATTTTGTCTGATTACTGCTTGATTGGGCTTGTTTTGTCTGATTTTGGCTGAGTTTGATTTTCTTTGGTTTTGGGGGAGTTTGATTTTTCCCTGTTTTTTTTCTGATTTTCACTGAGTTTTGCTTCTTGCAGCTGATTTTTTCTGCTTTTCAGCTTTTCTGTGTGATTTTCACTTGTTTAGTCTTCTTTTGGCTGTTTTGGGCTGGCTTTGTCTTATTTTCACTGTAAGGCTCATTTCATCTGCTTTTGGTTTCTTTTCTCCTCTTTTGGTCTATTTTCCGTGTTTTTTATGTTTTTTGATTATTTTCTTCTGTTTCCACTGATGTTGACTGATTGTGGCTGATTTCTTTTTGTTTTCTGTGATACGCACTGGTTTAGGCTGATTTTCGCTATTTTTTTCAAGTTGTACATTTTTTTCCTTCTCATTTTGGTTAGTTTTGACAGGTTTTGGCTGATTTTCAGTGGGGTTTTTTTCTGAATTTTCAGTGGGTTTTTTTTCTGAATTTTCAGTGGGGTTTTTTTCTGAATTTTCAGTGGTTATGGCTCATTTTGGCTGATTTCTGCAGATTTTCCCATCTTTTGATTCATTTGGGATGATTTCTGCTGTTTTTTGTCTGGTTTTCTTTTGTTTTATCTGATTTCTGATGAATTTCACTGTTTCAGGCTGATTTTTACTGGTTTTGGCTAGTGGCTGATTTTTGCTTGCTTTGGCTTAGTTAATCTAATTGCCATGAATTGTGTCTGATTTTGTCTGGGTTTGGCTATTTTTCTGGTTTGGGTTGATTTTGTCAGACTTTGGCAGGTTTCAACTGAATTTCTCTTTTTGGGCTGTTTTTAGATTATACTGATTGCTTTTGGTCTCTTTTGCTTTATTTTCTTAGGTTTTGGATGGTTTTGCCTTTTCTTTCAGGTTTTGGCTGGTTTTCATTCTTGAAGACTTAGGAAGGTGTTTCACCGCAGATGAGAATAGAAATGAGTCTCTGCTTCGGTTTCTCCAATAGATGCTTGTGTCTGTGTGTTAGATGTGCTCGGCTGTACAGAACAAAAGTACTTGTAACAATGTTTCTGTCTTTTTGGTAGCTTAAAGACGAGGGAGGTTCCAGCTACAGTCGAATTTCTCGCGGAGAGCGTGAAAGGGAGGCACTGATGACAATTTCTGGGAGAGGGTGTAGAATACAATGGGTTCTAGGGGAGCTAATGAATATGGAACACTTGTATGGCTGAAAGTTACTCCATAGTTTGGCACGATCTTTTCAGTGGAAATGATTGTTGTGGCTGGTTTTGGCTGGTTTAGACTACTTCTGCCTGATATTTCTCTTTCTTTGCCTTTTTTTCGTATTTCTGCTTGGTTTTGACAATTTTTCTGGTTTTTGCAGGAGTGTTTTGGGTGCTTTTCACTGCTTTGGGTTGGCTTTGTCTTATTTTTACCGATTCAGGGTATTTTCACTGCCTTTGGCTTATTTTCACTTCTTTTGGTTGACTTTTGTAGGCAGTAGAGGCTGTTGAAGAGAAGCAGATCCAGATCAGCACCACACATTCCACAGAATGTAGGTGAGTGGAAGCAGCAGCGGGAGTGATTTGGCTCCCTCCTGTTGGGATCAGGCAGACATCGAGCTGGTCAGCGGTGCCAACTTTGTGCCCGAGGCCTGGGAGGACGTGCTTGGGGCAGCCTCCAGCTGGGAGCTGAATGCTATCCCCACATCCATCTTCCTGCCGCCCTTGCACCCCCCCGGGCTGCCGCGACCACCGCCACCGCCTCACGACAGGAGGATTAGTGGGGAAGGGAGGTCTGTCCAGCTGTCCTCAGCCAGTGGAATAACTTGACATTTACCCTGCTTTTCATTTCCAAGGATCTTTGTGCACACAGCCAGGGTTTAGATTTACTTTGCATGTGGGAAGTGACAGGAGAGCTGCTGCTTGATTTCCAGCTCCAAGCTGAAGGTTCTTCCAAACACCAGAGGCGCTGGTTAACTTTGTGATGGTGTTTTATTGTCACTGCTGCGACTGAGGAGTCTGAGACCCAGTTGAGTATGAAAGTTTAACACCTTCCTGTTTTTTCTATAAAATTCTGTATCCCTCTTGGTACAGTGTGAAACGAGCCAGGATTGCAGATATTGACTTTGGTAATTTGATTTCACTGAAGCAGCTACTTGTTAGATTATGTTTCGTGCCCTGCTCAGGACTGACGGGAGCAAACCTTAAAGAGCAGTCAGAGTTCTGTCCTTGGGATATGTCTGTGTCTTCAATTGAAGAACTTGGATATTGGCTATAGATCAGGAACAGTAGATGCTACAGTGAAGCCAGGAAGAAGTGTAGCGTGGGGTATTATAGGTGTGTTCTAAAGTGCTCGAGGGAATACAGTCAGGGCAACAAGAACACAACCATGCAATGAGCCAAATAAAAGCATTTGCTAACTGCAGAAGAATGAAATTAGCCATAGTATTAGCAATATTCTTTGGCTTTGAGAGTCTGAGTGCCACACCAGCCCTTGAATTTTCCAGTGATGCTGCAGCTGACGTGTTGCTGGAATGAGTTTGCTTGGAGCTATATTATAATAAGTGACAGTCGTGTCACTCAGTGGGTGTCGTGTTTTCCAGTAGTGTTCAGGGGAAGTTAAAACATATGAATGGAAATCATGTTTTGGAAGTACAAAGCCATAAGCAGGGTGCAAACAGATTGCACATATAGCAAGATTCTCAAAGGAATAATTAATTTGTGGAAAATATGCCTGTAACAAACTTAAAAATGGGATGTACTTCCTGAATATTAACGTGTTAGCTGGGTAAAGTGGGTGCTGATGGTGGGATGTTAGGGTGGATTTAACTGTCTTAGAGGTCACTATTCTTAGAGATGACAGGATGAAAATCATTCTTTTTCTTAAACTGCATTTATCTATTCTGACTGATTTTTAAATAGAAGGGTACTCAAAAAATGGAAGGAAATGCCTTCTGCTCTTCTAGTGGATTACCATTTGTGCCATACTGGATAATCTGCCAAACTGCAGCTGTTCAGTTGATGGAGCAATCAGGCTGTCAATTGTGGATAAATATATAAGGTACAAATAAAAGTAATGGGATTGAAAGTAGAAGTGGACTGTTTTCAGAAAGCAGTAAATTGATTATTTACTCTATTTTTGAGGGTATCTTTTTTCCTTTGCTACGTCTACATTTCCAACTGTAGAGTAGAGGTGGGAAGGGTTTGTGTTGTATGAGACATTGAGTATAGCAGTGCTAAATAACTTCATAGGCTCAAGTAATGAGACTTAGAGTTAAATCATAAATAGAGAAGACTCCACATACAAATTGAAAACATTTTTCTGTTTTCTTTTTGTGAAGGGTGTGGGCACTGTGGTCCTTGGGAAGCTGGAGTCGGGCTCTGTTTGCAAAGGACAGCAGCTTGTGATGGTGCCAAACAAGGTATGGTAAGGTTTAGATACTAAAAAATGTTCCTGCCCTAAAAAAAAGAGCTTGGTTGTGCATAGTTTACTTCCTTAGCATTCAGAACTCAGGTTGTCTCTCCTTGGCAAACTTGGCTGCTGGACTACGAATCATCATGGTTTATTTGAATTTTGTTTTATTTTGCATTTGTACAGTTGGCCCACAAAACCTTTCTCCTTTTTCCTGCTGTGGGTCAGTCTTACTCAAAAGATTCCTCCTTTGTTTTTTTTCTTTTCTGTTCTCCAGAGGGAAATAGAAAAAAAAGAATTAGAGACAAACAGTAGCCAGTGTGTTGCACTGAGAGCCCTAAAGCTTGCTTTGGCTAAGGAGAGGTTTTTATGCAGGTAGGTAGCTGTTCCATCATGTAAAAGCGCTCTTTGGAATCATTGTGCTGCCCTGAAAATCTGAAATTATAGAAATGAAGGCTATGAAAACCTAGTTGGGGAGAGGCAGAGGATGCCAATAGTATAATAACTACTGGTGGTGTTTGTTGCCACTGGTTTCTTATAGAAAGGGTTTGGAAGTGTTCCGATCTGTCCATGTCACCTGGATGTCAGCTGACACACTTTTTCCAGTTCTGTAGGCTGTTGGCTGGAAAATGCCTCAATACTCAAATGTACAACAAATCTGCAGCTTATTGGGAGTTGGCGTTGCCTATTCAAAACCTGCTAAATTAGATGGACTTGCTGAAGAACTGTTGAAAGCTCCAGCTAAATTCAGACAGTTTGAGCTTATGCTTTCCAGTTTTTCAGGTAATTTTACAGACAGTGGCCTTTTATATAACTACATATAAAACTATTATAAAGTGATGATTTGTAAATGGCTTTGCTAAGCCGTTACAGAATTTGTATTCAGTAAAACAGCCAGTGCTGTTGCTGACACACTGGGGTTTTTTATTACTTTGGCAGCTAATGAAGATTGAACAGAAATTTCAGAAACTCAGAAAAACAGACCTCTTACTGAAATTGCTCCTTTTTTAATTTCTCTGCCTTTTCAGTGTTTTTTGCTTTTGTTGGTCAGTGCTGTGTAAAGGAAGAAAAATCGGGAGAGGGGTCACAATATATAGGAAAATCAGGAAATACATCTCGGTGTGTGCTTGGAGAGCATTCATTAATACCCATTTGATATTTTTACATAAAAATAGCTTCATCTCAAGGGTAACTTGGAGAATTTGGGGATTCTAGCATTTTCTGGATTGCTTTGGTATTCAGGCCGTTGTACTTTTAATGTAATGAGTCAGTACAACAATGTGGCTTTTGCATTCCTCTTACATAATATGCATCAATTCTATGGCTCACCTCTTTCTAAGTTTTAAACTCATTTCACTTTGAGATACTGGATATTTTGAAATTTGCTTTCCATTGAATGTATACTACAGAATTATACTGAAATGTATTTGATTAAATATGCTCTTTTAAATATTGGCATTTCAATAGTTTAAATGTTGTGATGCTTGCAGAACTGAATGTAATTAGTTTTAACTGTAATGGACTTGTTTATTGCAATCCTGTTGTATTATAATGATTTTGTACCACAATGAAATACTGACAATAGCAAAGGGCGTTTCTGCTTTCTTTAAGCCCAGTGTGGAAGTTCTTGGAATCCTTTCTGATGATATAGAAACTGACTCAGTAGCCCCAGGTGAAAATCTAAAGATCAGACTGAAGGGAATTGAAGAGGAAGAGATCCTTCCAGGATTTGTTGTCTGTGGTCTCAATCACCTGTGTCTTTCTGGACGCACGTTTGATGCCCAGGTAGGATAACTGGCATTTCATTGCTGTATAGATGGGTAGAAAGCATTAAAATCTTTTGCTTGTGTTTCACCCAATCTAAACTCCACTAGTCTGAAGTTCCAGTTCAGATTTTTTATTTTTTCTCGTCTCTAAATTGACAATAACAGATCTATCTGACTCTGCCATCATTAACTTTGAGTTTTCCAAGTGTGGTTTGTCCGTGGTGCGTCCCTAAGGTGCATAACCTGTGTGTGTCGTCAGGTGAGGATGGGCAGAGGAGGAAATGCCCACACGGTTCTCCTCCGGAGCAGCACCAGTTGTGTTTGCACAGCTCAGCCCGTGGTGCTGTCACGGGTGCCCTGTGTCCCCGTCAGCTGCTCCTGCGCTGACAGCAAATCCGAAAGGCTCTGGAGATTGATTTGGGAGGGAAATCTTGGAGGTGCCCTGCCTGTCCTTTGCAAATTCCTGTTCTGCTCCATTCCTTCTTTTACCTTAATGCAAGGTGGTTAAGCTTGATTTTTCTTGTGGGATTGGCTTTGCCAAAACAATCAGGAGCAAAGCATAAAAACATATTGCAAACCACAAATCCCCAGGGGACGATTTAGCCCGGCAAATCTTGTTATTTCCAAAATCATAGAATGATTTTGTAGAAACATAGAATGCAGGGACTTCAAAGCCCATCCGGTTCCATCCCCGATGCCATGGGCAGGGACACCTCCCACTGGATCAGGGTCCTGAAAGCCTCCTCCAACTGGCCTTGAACACCTCCAGGGATGGGGCCACCACTTCTCTGGGTAACCTGGGCCAGGGCCTCCCCACCCTCAGAGTGAGTCCCTGAGAAAGAGAGGAAAATTTTTTCTGAGTCACTTCAGGGAAGTCACATTCGCTTGTAGGTGACCGTCTTGGTCAAAGTCAGCTTGAAATTCTCTTACCACACCCCCTCCTTTCAGGTTCAAGGGGAAAGCAGGTGAAGTGGTCCCACACCAAAGTGCAAAAGAGAACTGCTTCTTTGTATATTCCCCATTGCTCATCAAAGCCTGAATTCTGTGTGTGTGTCCCCTGCCAGCACCACTGATGAGTGGTGCCTTGTGTGTGTGGTATTTCATTTTCTTTGGCCTTGGCCTTCAGTCTGAGGTTACCTCACTGCACTGTTCCTGTCAGCAGGAAGCCAGCAGACATCTGCAGGTGTTGATGGCAATTCAGCTTCCCCTGCCAGTGGGTGCCGCTTGCTGTGATCCTCCAGGCTTTGATTTCTGAGAGCATTTTGGCATTCAGGACAAATGAGTTAATGGTCTGTTGAAAGAGACATCAGTGGCAGAGGGCCTGGGCTGGTGGCATTGCCCGTCTGCGTGGTGCTGTTTGGTGCCGTGCCTTGGTTTCCCTGTGTGTAGAACAGAGATGAAGATACTGACTTGCTCAAAAATCTGGTTTTGTGCTTTCAAAAGAGCTTTGAGCAGATGACTTTCTACTATTTGTATTTGTGCAATATAGGTGGAAGATCTCAAGTTCCATTCCCTGTCCCCCTGTGCCGCTTGGTGGGAGGGAAACTGGGAGTGAAGTTGAGCCTGAGAAGAAGAGAAGCGTGGGGGGGAAGGTGTTCTAAGATTCACTTTTGTTTCTCATTACCCTCTTCTCATTTGATTGGTAATGAAGTAAGTTCAGTTTCCTCATGTCACATCTGTTTTGCCCGTGGCAGCAGTTGGTGGGTGATCTCTCACTGTCTTTATCTTGACCCAGTAGTCTTTTGTTATATTTGTCTCTCTCCTGTCCAGCTGAGGAGGGGCAGTAATAGAGCAGGTTGGTGGGCACCTGGAGGCCAGCCAGGGTCAACCCCCCGCAATGTCCCACCTGCTGTCCCCTGCACAGAACACGCTGGGTGCTTGTGGCTCTGCCTGGGGAGCCTTTCCTTGGGCTAAGCAGTGATGATTTGTCTAAGATGTCAGAGCTGCCCCTGGAGGGTTGCTGAAGCAGTGTTGGTCAGTACCTGACTGTCGTAAATGTTTCCAAGTCCTGTTTCTCCTGCAGCTCGTAGATGCACGGGATGAAATTCAGTTGCCAGTATGAGTGAAACACATCATGGATTCCTGGACATGCCAAAATGGATTTCCAGATTTAACATTAAATTGAACCTCTGGCACCATCAGTCAGGAACAATTTCTTAATAGGAAGAGTGAAAGCAGTACTGATTCAGACAAGCATGTTTAGCTGGGTTGTTTTGTTATATCTTTATACCCTGTTGTTGAAGGAAACTCTTCAGTTAGAACAGTGTATTTGGCCCATCTGATTTTTTAACCTGATGCTTTTTCTTTTTGTGACCTGTCAAGTAAAATCCGTTTGAGACTGGAGTCTGCAGTAGTTCTGCAAACCAGTTGTTTTGCTAAAGGTTTGCTTTCCTCTGGAGCAGTCACTTTTCCAGCTGTGGAAAGGACAGACACAGGCCGTGGCTGGGTTGCAGCACAGGAGTTTTGCTGACATTTTCTTTTCCCCTCAGCCCTCACTCGCATGGAGCAGCAAACTGGATGAACCATGCCGTGGCTTCTTTGCAGTGCCCGTGGTGCCAGCCTCTCCTGCTCCACAAGGACAAAGGGTTTGCGTTTGAGTAACTGAACCCTTTCTCAGAAAGGGCCAGGTACCTGACACGTAGCTCTGACTTTCCTGTCAGTGAGTATTGCCAGTTGCCTGGTGCTTTTGAAAGCTGTGCTGCTTCCTTAGATGCCAAAACCCAGGAGCTGCCTTTGGCCACACCCTTTGGAAACTCCTGGATAATATTTGAACTTTACTAAATTCAGCAGTTGTCTGGAGTGCCGGGATGCATGGGCAGGACCCACGAGATGAGTTCTCGTGTGGGCAGAAAGGACAAGTGAGAGCAAAACCCAAAGCAGTTTTCCTCTGTCCGCTATTGCAGAGCCAACAGAAATTTTGAGGAACCACAGAAGCGTTCACAGAGTTTCTGTTGCTCCCAGGCTCCAGGAATTGCAAAGCATTGGTCCATTTGGCATTTTTGGTAGCTCACGTAGGGAGTGCCAAGTTACAAATGCTAATCCTCTCCTGTAGTTTCAGGAAGAGACAGCACCGTGTGAATGTAAGCAAATCCAGGATGTGTATTAAGGCGATTTTCATTTTTGTAGGGAACTTCATGGTTTTGAAGCTTTCATCTGTTCTCACCAGGAGTTTTACAGTCCTCCAGAAAGAAGATTACAGTTGTCAGAACTACAGTTGTATTGCTTTTCTGGAGCCTTTTCTGCTACACACCCTTCTGAAAGGGAGTTTCACCTTATTCAGCAATAGATTAATTTATTTAGGTCTTTTCTCTATGTTGCATCAAACTTCAGAATTCATGTTTGATAATGTGGTAGAATGCATTTTGTGAGCAGAGATTTCCACAAGAGTTTTGATTTTGTCATTTTGTACAGGAATCCAGACTCCTTATCCCTCGTGCTCCTGGATTATTCTTACCACAGCAGATGCCATTGATGCTGACGACAGCTTTTGAGTACAGGTAGGATCTCTGCTGTGATACCTCAGGAAAGGGTCAGCCCAAGGCGTAGATGCAAGACTGAGAAAATTAAAAACAACTGTGTGAAGGGACCCCCTATTGTCACACCTGGCTATCTGTAAAAACAGCCAATTAGTATTGGCAGCACTGTGTAACTTAATTTATTTGTGCAAATTAGATGCAAAATACTTCTGTAGACAGAGCAGGATTTTTAAAAGTTTTGGAGACTTACTATAATAGTAAGGAAAGGAGTTGATGGGCCCATGCGGTTCTATTGGTCACTGTCCCTGAGTGATCCCGGTCTGCACAGCAAAACAGAAAAGGGAGTTTATGGGCATCTCCAATCAAATAAAAAGTTCAGTTCTTTCTCATCTCAGTGCTTTCCAATAGATGGCCGTATTTTTTTGGGAAGGAGAATGGTAAACATTGGAACGGGGTGATTATTTTTGTTTGGCAAGTCAGCCCTGTTCTCTGTCAGGTTTTGAGTCCTTTACAAGGAAATGCAGAGACCGCTGTGTTTGTGGAATGCTTGAGACAGAAACTTAACGCCGATCCAGGCACATTGCAGCTCTCCACTCTCTGCTTGCAGTGGTTAAAAACTCCTGTGATCACTGTCCTGAGTGGGCATTTCACAGTATGTGGACAACTAAATAAACAAACGGGATGTTTATTCCTCAGAAGGCTTTAAAGTTAAAGAAAGCAGTGACTGCTAAGGTGAAAAATCAGAAAATTAGTGGAAAAGAATTATTAGGAAGTACTTGCTTGGAAGGGTGAGAGTCATCTGTTGCCTTATTGAAGCGATAACAGTTCCATTTCCTCTCTCATCGTGTGACTTGAGAGCTATGGAAGTTATTAAAAAATTCCATCATTTTGCATCGGCCTGAAGGGACTTCAATGAAGTAGAAACAGTCTTTAAAACACATTCCACTTGCATTTGAAAGCCGTGTATCAAACTTAGCAGACACTATTCAGTCAAAGAAATCGAATTCATGTTTCAGGGTTAAAATATATATATATTTATTTTTGACTTTTTTGATGCAGAAATAAACCAAAAAGTTTCTTACAAAGGTAGAAGTGTTGAGGGCACATTTAAATTAAGTTACCATTTAGTTCCTGTGAGATTGAAACAGCCTCTGTTGGAGAAGTGTTATGGTGTCAGTCAGAGGTGATCATCAGAATCGTTTTGGTAAAGGAAAGGAACCATCTCCAAAGTGATTTTGCATTTGTGTATTGTTACTGCAAAGACTTCTGTAGGACCTAATTTATTATACTTCTGAATAGGTGAAATTAAACCCCAAGCCAAGAGTGTTCATTCAGTGCTGCACTGCATAGTGTTAAAAACCTGTCCTCTGGGTTCAGGGCTTCTCAGGCAGCGTCTACAGATTTATCTTCTGCCTGTACAGTTGTGTTCTTTCATACGGCACCAAGAGGGATGCAGAATATTATAGACCAACAGAGGAAGGTGTTAAACTTTGATAGTCAATCAGGTCTCAGACTCCTTGGCTGCAGGAGTGACATTAAGACACGATAACAAAGTTAACCGGGGTGTCTGGTGCTTGGAAGGATCTTCAGCTTGGAGCTGGAAATCAAGCAGCAGCTCTCCTGTCACTTCCCACCTGCAAAGTAAATCTACACCCCGGCTGTGCGCACAAAGATCCTTGGAAATGAAAAGCCGGGTACATTTCAAGTCATTCCAGGGGCTGAGGCCGTGGAGAAACCTCCCTTCCCCACTAATCCTTTATCAGCATTAGACTGGAAAAAGAGACCTTGACAAAGCCGTTTCCAATCCCCCGCACCCCCGTGGCGGCAGCGGTGCTGCTCTCGCCAGCAACGCCGACTTTACTCCCCAAATCTCCGCCAGCTCCTCGAGCGCCGCGGGGAGCAGCGCCGCGCGGTTCCTCTCGCCGCGGGCGACCCTTCCCCGCTCGGGGCTGCGGGAGGCACGAACGGATCTCCCCGCAGCCAGAGCCCCGGCGCCGCTGCCCCTCGGCCACGAGACCCGCCCGGCGGGGCCGCCACCGCCTGAGCCCCCCGAGCCCCCCAACTCTCGGGGCGCCCCGGACCTCCGCCCGCTCCTCCGCAGCGCCCCGCGGCCGCGCTGCCCCCGCCGCTCCCGGGACCCCCGCTCTGCTGCCCCCGCCCGCTCCGGCCACCCTGTGCTACCCCGACATCCCCCCGGTACCGGGACCCCCGTGCTGCCACCACATCCCCCCGGTACCGGGACCCCCGCGCTGCCCCCCCACATCCCCCCGCTCCCGGGACCCCCGCGCTGCCCCCCCACATCCCCCCGCTCCCGGGACCCCCGCGCTGCCCCCGCCCAGCCCGGCCGCTCCCCGCGCTGCTGTCCCTTCCAGCCTGGCCCCGGCCCCTCGGGCCCTTCCAACACGGCCCCGGCCCTGCGCGGAGCCACCGGGCGCCGGCGGCGGCCCGGGCGGGGGCGAGGGCGGCGGGAGGCCGGGCGGTGCTGGGCGGCTCGGGCTGGACCTGGCCCCCTGCTCCCCGTGGGATGGGGCCCGGGGTGCTCAGCGCTCAGCACCGCAGCACCCCATGTGCCAGTGTGTGCCAGGGAGGGCCCTGGGGGTGCTCCTTGCTGGGATCCAGCCCTCCCAGCTCCCCTCCGGCTGCCGCAGGGGAACTCTGCTCTCCCAGCCCTGCTGGATCTGCTCTTTCCCCATGGCCCCACAGAGCTGGCTGTGGCCGTGGCCGGTCCCTGCACCCAGGGCACACCAGGCGGCTGGAGCTGGGCTGTCCCACCCGCAGGGCTTCATTTCGGTGACTCTTTTCACAGGAGGCACCTGACGCCCCCCCAAGCCCAAGATCGCGCTGAGAGCAGACACAACTCATCACAGGCAGCTCCAGCGCCCTTGGGACACAGACCTGGGCTGGTCGGGGCACCACGGGGGCCCTCCTAGGGAGGGCACGAGCCACCTGTGGGTCACGGGGGACAAACAACCCACCCCAGCATGGGCAGCACCCCAAAACCCATGGGCTTGTACCCCAGGATAGCCCCTCCTGCCCCTGGGGGTGGGTCCCTGGCCCCTGATGTCAGACAGGAGCCAGGGTGCAGCACCCCAGGTTCCTGCTTGGGCTTGGGATGAAGTTCTCCCCAGGGATGGCTGATGCCCAAGTCCCTGGTGCCTCTCCACCCCAGCTACAATCCGGCAGCAGCTCCCAGCCCGGGGCCCAGGCAGATGCAGCTCCCTTGCAGCGGGAGCTTTGTGCTCAGCTCATAGAAACTCTTACAAACATCTCAGCCTAAGTTCAGCACCAGTCATCATACAAATACGGCTTAAATTAGCAGATGTAAACTGTCTCCCTTCGTTATTTTACTGACATCTTTAAAAAATTGAATCCAGAGCTTCAAAACCGTTTGAAACTTTAAAATGACAACTGCTAATAAGATCTTGTAACTGCCTTCACCCTGTAGGGATCGCAGTGTTTAACGTGTAGAATGGTAGAACCACAGCATGGTTTGGGTTGGAAGGGATCACAGAGATCACTCGGGTCCAACCCTCCTGCCATAGGCAGTGACGCCTTCCACTCCATCAGGCTCTCAAAGCCCCATCCAACGTGACCTTGAACACTTCCAATGAGGGGGCATCCACAGCTTCTCTGGGAAACCTGATCCAGACCCGCAGAACCACCATGATAAAAAATCCCCCATCAGATATTGAAAGGCTGCAATAGGGTCTCCAGGGGGCCTTCTCTTCTCCAGCCTGAACGACCCCAGGGATTGTCCTGATCCAGCTGCAGGACCTTGCACTTACGAGGTTCACGTGGGACCACTCCTCCAGCCTCTCCAGGTCCCTCTGGATGCCATCCCTTCCCTCCAGTGTATCCAGCGTATCTGGACAAGTGTTTTATACCACGTGGATCCAGAGTATTTGGTCAGTCCCTGCCAGTAGGATTTGGCAACTTTCATGCTGTTCTGTTAAACAGCGCGCAGGCAAGCTAAGGTGCTTCCCTGCTCTGAGATGTTCCCCGGCACAACGTTGGCTTGTGCCGAGCTGAGCATTTTCAAGGACTTCTGGGAATTCTTCTGGAGCTGGCACGGACTTGGGCGCTCTTTGTGTGCAGCCAGCTTGGAGAGTGAGAAAATTCATTGGCCTCTTCCCTTGTAATTAGTCTTTGGCCACCTGGATCCCTTCACTGTCCTGCAATCCACGGTGTGGCTTCCGTGGTGGCACAGCCGGAGTCCTCCCCTGCACACAGTGGGGTAAACATCAACTCTCTGAGCACTTTTCCTCCCCTTGAGCTACGAACCATAAAGAGAACCCGAATGCCCTCCAAAGGACTTGGCTTGCATTTGGGGCAGCTGCAAGTTCCCACCCACCTTGTCAAGGCAAAGCCTCTGCCAGACTCTCAATCAGGGATCACGGACACAGGTTTGTAAAGCATCACCTGATTGGGATGAGACAGATACAGTGGGTGCTGCTGGCTGCTGACTTTGAGCAGGCCTGGCCAACACGCTGCTCCTAAGTACTTTAGGGCAGTTTTCTATCAAATACCATCAATTCCCTTAAATTCAGCAGCTTGAGAACCATTTTAGAGACCCTGAGGGTCCCTTGGGGGAGAGAACTCTGTGTTCTCACCAGGGTGACCCCCGTCTGGAGTTTTGCAGGACTACAGAAGTCGTGCTGGGCTTTCTCCTGTCCTGCACTCAGACCTGACCCTGGCATTGCCCGGCCCCCTGACCCTTTCCCATCTGACCCCCAGGCACTCTCACAACTCTCCTCTCATTGTCCCATTTCTCAGGGAGCCCCACAAACACAGCTTGCCATGCTGAGCTCCTGCTGCTGAGCTGGGATTTGCAAACAGGCAGCCACAAGGCCCTCAGGAACCACGGCTCAGGAGGGAAAGATGAGAAGCAAATGGTTCTTGCCAGCAGCTTTCAACCACCGAATCATAGAGCAGCACCCCCAGCCCCGTCACAGTGACACCGAAAACGCCGGCGAATAAACTCTCTAAGGCTCATTTTGGAGTTTCAGAAAGCAGCTTCCTTTATTTCACCACTGGGCACGTGAGGGAATGATTCCACCAATCCTGCGAGACGAGACAAGAGCTGGGACAGAGGATATTTCCCACTCACGTGCAGATGTAGGAATTTTCCCAGAAATCCCGTACGTATTCCATTTCTTTCCAAGGACTCATTTTAATGTTGTTGTGAACTTCACAACAGCCAAATCACTGCACATTGGAGCTTTGAGGCCAGCTCTGCCTGACCCTGCATTTTAGGCAGGGAAAGGCTGCAAACAGAGGTGATTGGAGACACAAACACATCTGCTCAGCACACTCCATACTGAACACAAGGCGCTGCCATTTCTGTCTGAACAGGGTCTGGGAAAGCAGTGTTTGAAACAAACCCTGCTCTAAACCCCCTGCTGTCAGAGGGCCGCTCCGTCTGACTTCCAAACTGCAGCTACTGAGATGGAACCGAACTCTGCTTTAGATTAAAGCGAAATAAGGGTTTGTGATGGTAACGACCCCTCATCCCAGCAGGGACCCCAGACCCCCCCTGCAGTGCAGGGGAAGGGGGGCGGGAGCAACGCCTGTCTGATGGACACAGCCTCTGATTGGCTGAAGGGGGCAGTTTTGGTCTCTGATTGGCGCGGGGCTGTCACTCTGCCTAGGTTGAACCCGCCCTCCCTTCAGGGGCTGCAGCCTCTGATTGGCTGAGGGGAGCAGTTTAGGGATTGGCCACGGTGCTGTCACTCTTCCCACATTGAGCCCGCCCTCCTCTGCAGGGATGCAGCCACTGATTGGCTGTGTGCAGGATAAATGCCTGCCCCCTCTGGTCCTGCCTTTTCCCCCCCTCCCCGAGGCGATATGGCCTCTGATTGGCTGCTGTCACATCAATCAATGCCTGCTCCCGCCCCCAATGCAAATGGCCGCACCTGGCCCACCGGGCACCGTTGCCAGGCAACGGCTCCAGGGCCAGGGCTCCCTCAGAATGGGGCCTCTGGCCCCAGAAGTGGGGACTCTGGCCCCAAAACGGCGCTGCAGGTGCTGGCGGGAGGGTCTGGGGCTGCAGATGGGGCTCTGCCCTGGGTCACAGAGGCATGGAGTTGCTGAGGCTGGAAAAGCCTTGTGTCCCATTGCTTGTTCCCTTGGGAGCAGAGCCCAGCACCCTCCTCACCACAGGAATCGTGTGAGGATTCCTCGTGGGTGCTGCCCACAGGCTGCAGGTTAGAGATGTCAACCTTGAGAAGGTGGCTGGATGCCACAGGACTGGCTCATTTTCCTGAAAAGCACACAGCAAACAGTCAGTATTACGTAGCAATTAACATTATGCCTTAAGTTGGAGCATTCTCACCCAGAGACAGATTTCTTTGAGGCACATATCAGTTACAGAATAGGATTATATTGTACAAACCAAAACTCAGGCCATTTTTCTCCATCATTTCATTGATGCAGTGGCCACCAGGGAGTGCAACATTCTTTTAATATCCTTCTAATGAGAGGATCTACCCCAGTTTTATCCCTATAGTCCAAACTACATTTCCAAGGAGAACAAAGAGTGATCTCCGTGGGTTCCCCTTGTTGGAAAAGTGTGAGATTTCATTAGTCTGACATTAATTAGGTAGAAATAGTGATTGTAATAGTTTTAAATATAGTGGTTTTAAATGTGTGGGTTATAGAGGTTTGAAATCCTACTACTTTAAGTGTGTTAGTGATTATTAGAAGTAGCAGTTATTTAGACGTAAAGTCTTTCCTCTCTCATGAGAACTCTGTGAAGTACCCGAAACTTATCCAAGCCAAGTCTGCACCTGCAGTAGAGATAAAGAGACTGGGCCTGCGGTTGATACAGGAAGACCTTGCACACCGGAGTGAACTAAGAAAAACAGAAGACGCTGGGCCAAAGTAATAATAATTAGCCGATGAAGTAATCTGTATATGCATATGTATTAGCTGTAACCAGTTGAATATACATTAGGTGATGTAACGTAGAGAACAAAATGCGGTCGTGCTGTAACGGTTTCAGAACCAGGTTTGGGTGCTTACCCCTGGTTCTTGGGGCATTGAAATAACGCGCCACATATAACCTCCCCTGAGTGGTTATGTGTTCGTCTCTCCGCTAACACCCTCAACTCATGTTGATATTCAAGACGAACATAAGAATGTTCCAGAATGTTAACCACAGACCTCATGCACTCCGCTCATCACTGCACAAATGTGCACAAATGTTATAGCACAGCCACAGATGCCTGACCCAGATGTACCTTAACCAAGGCACCCCTGCTGCAGGACTGCTCTGCCACGAGGAATGCAAGGCTTTTCCCAACTTGTATCACACTGCCTCTCAAATGAGCATCGATGAACAAACGTTATTTCTCTACCACTACAATTACAAAAGAGAATCATAAACAGGGACCCATCTTGCGTGAGCCTCCTGCCTGTTTGATGGTCCTAAGATCCTGTTTAAGATATTAAAAATGTCATGAGATTTTACTAACACCCCAAACCATTTTCCTGCTTTGGAGGAGCTGGGGAGGCTGTTGGGGAGGGGCAGAACGCATGGAGTTCCCACACTGCGTCCCAGGAGACACCAGAGAGTCCTTAACAGCCAACAGCCAAAAGGCACCATGGCACAACCACCACGGCAGCTCCCACCGTGCGGCCCCCAGGCCCCACCAGTGCCTCAGGTCCTTCCAAGCTTTGTGCTCCACACAAACTCCGATCCCGAAGGTAGGGACTCACCCTGCGCCCTGCAGGGATGCTCTTGGTGTGACAGCGCCCATGGCTCCTGTTTCTCTTCCAGGCTCAGACACCCTGTAGCAACTGCCACGGCAGCAGCCACCCTTGCTGTGGCTGTGTCCCCCCCAGTGCTGGTGGCAGCCAAGGCCCTACCAGCAGGTACAGCACCCCTGGCTTCTCTGGCACCCCTGCACCTTCAGTACCTTCAGGATCCCTGAGCCCCAGGACCTCCCAGCATCCCGACCAGCCCTGTCCCCAGGCAGATGTGGCAGAGGGGTGCAGCAAGCTGGGGGAACATCCCTGCCTTCGCCTGGCTGCTGCGTGCCCAAAAGATCCCGTTCCCAGAGAATTGTCCAGTTCCTTGTGGCCGTCTCTCCTCTTTCCCCTTCCAGAAGCGAGTCTCCTTCCCAATTCCAACCCTGTCCTGCCCGCACAGCAGCTCACCCCACGTGAAGGGCACTGGGGTGCAGGGCCAGGTGTGGCTGGAGCGAAACGTCCTTCCGCTGTTACAGACCACACATCCCTGCACTCCTTTGTCTCTCAGAATCCTATATGTGAAACCAATTTATTGACTTTTGTACATCCTGGCAGCTCAGTCCCCATTACGCTCTATGGCGGGGGGAGACCAGGCTGCATTAAGCCCCAGGGAGGCCCTTGCGGGAGGAAGGGAGAGCCAGGGTATGGGGAGGAAAATCTGGGGAATGGGTGGGAAGCAGGGAGAGGGTGTGGAGAGAGTGGGTACCAAGGATTGCATTGCAGGGTGGGGTACCAGCCCTGCCCAGGGAGGAAGGGGGAAGAAGCTCTAAATAACAAAGGAACAACGGGCAGAACCATGCAGGGAGCAGGACAGGGGCGACGGCTCAGGCTGTCCCACTCAGCAAGATGGGTGTTCGCCCAGAAGCGGTGTCTTTTCTTCAGCTTCTGGAGCGGAGAGACAGGTCTCTTCCAGTCCCACTTCAGCCTCATTTTAGTCTTCTTCACCTGTGCAAAGGCAGGAAGGGTGGTGGGGTCAGAGCACAGGGGGTGCTGCCTTCTCCCACCCGCCCCAGCTCCAGACACAGCAAGCACCCACCTCTCCTCGGTCGAGTTCTTGGCTCGACTCATTTATCACTGCCTCCACACACTGCTGCTCTACTTTCCTGGGCTCCGTCTCGATTGTCCTAGAGGTGGGAAAGGCAGCAGGGTCAGATGGTTTGAGATGGGAGCAAGAAGAGCCTGACCTCCCCACAGGGCTCAGCGACGGTGCGCAGGCCTCTGTTGGGACTCTTAGACCCTCACCTGGCTGAGGACAGAGTACCAGAGGAGCATTCTTTGGCCTCTATTCTCCTCCTTTTCTTCTTCTTTTTCTTCTTCTTCCTCTTCTTATTTTTGTTCTTGTCCTTTTTCTTCTGCTCTGTACCCAGCTCCAGGCTTGGCTCATTCTGGCCACCAATGGGATTCTTCCCCACCTCCTGCACCACGAGTGACACTGACTCCCCCTGTGTGCAGCTTTTCTTTCTGGGGGGGCTGGAGATGTCATCCTTGCCATTCACAGATGGAGACGGAAGGCTTCCATCTGCCCCCTGCTGCCGCTTTTTTGGGTGAGGAGGGGGATGTTGAGAGACTTTGGGAATGGCGCCGATCGGCTGTGGTTCAGGTTGTAAGTGGTGGTCATTTCTCTCCTCCTGCTGAATGCTGCCCTGTAGTTATTGACATAAATAAAAACTTGGTGGTGTGAAGAAAAGAGGTGTCCGAGAGCCAAGAGGAGAAAATTATAGGGGAGCCCAGAGAAGGGGGGGAGGAACCGACGGAGACAAGGGGAGGGAAATGGGGATGGTAGAGGAAGAATCAGAAGTGTTTCCAGTTCGAAACACCAAGGAAAAAGGAGTGAAGGAAACGTCAAGGACAGAAAATTCAGCGCACCCTCCTGAGTCCCAGTTGCATAGCGGTGCTCCAAGGGCCTGTCCCACACTGCTGGGCAGGGAGGAGGCACCTGCGCCTCTCTCCAGCTGCGGCACCGCCTGCTCCCACTCGGCCCAGGAAAGGCGCTGCCCTGAGAAGGCTGGCGAGGCTGCCGCGCTTCAGGGATGGCACAGCCACTCCTGAGCAAGAAGGCAGGAGCCATTTCTCCTGCTTCGCGAGGGCCTGGCCCCACACCCCAACTCAGAGGGAGGGCAGAGCAACCGCTACAGCCGTGGGGCCGAGCGGCCTCCCCACGTGCTGCCAGCTTAGCAAGACACCCAGCAAGAGCTGCTCTTGTCCCCAGCACAAGCCCCAAGTGAGAAGGCACGGGGCACCTACTGAGCACTCTGGGCAGAAACTCACACTCACCTTTTCCACAGAGAACGCCTGCTTCTTGGCCGGGGGTGGTGATGTGCTGCTGCTCAACTCCAGAGCATCCTCAAGCAATGGGGAGAGTTTCAGTGAAAACGGGGTCTTATTTGTCCCTTTCTTCTCACTCGGACTGGAAACACAGCTCTGGTTGGGCAGCCTAGAGGTGGTTTGGGTAATGGATCCCTGAGAGCTTTTCTGGGAGCTGAGCAGGCTGGAGGCTGGTCGGGCATTGCGTCCCTCAGGACTCTTCTGGGACCTGGGCATTCTGGTGAGGGAGAGAAGCGCGTGTGTTAACTGCGAGTGTTTGAACACCTGCAGCACTCTGGTTGGAGATGCACAAAGGAAACTGGAGCCAGAAGCTCCAAGGACACGAGGTGCTCTTGGTCTACAGCAAAACCGAAACAAGGGCTGGATCTGCCTAAGGCAAGGGGAATAGAAATGGATGTTCTTTAGGGTCTCTTCCATCACAAAGCATTCTATGATTCTGTGACCGCTCCTTGCCTCCCTCCTCTAAGCCAGCTTTGCCCCACACCAACAGATGTGCCACCAGCCCTGTCCGAAATGCTGAGAGAAGTGGGCACAGGAGCTGGGGGACACGGGGCACCCTCACCTCAGGTAGAAAAGCAGGTAGGCCTGCTGCTGGAGGACATCTTCGATGCTGCGGAGGGAGACCTCAGCATCATTCATTTGATACCACTGCCCATTGCCTGTCTGCAGAAGAAGAGAGAACAGGGTCAGACTGTTCCCAGAGACCCTCCTGGCATGAAGAGCAGCAGGAAAAGTGCCAGCAGCAGAGCTCCTCTCCCTGAAACCCAAAGGTGGCCCAGGAGCAGCTGAGGGGATTCTGCGAGAGCAGACCTCCACGCTTCCTGCAGTCTGTACCCCCCATCCCACACTCCACACCACCCACACCTGCCGAGCACCCTTGTTTCTGTGCAGTACAGGGACCCACGAGGACACACCAGCACCCAGAGCAGAGGAGGGGCCAAGAGAGTGCCCTGGGCTCACCTTCACATAGCAGAAGTAGTGCCCAGAGTGACAGTTGTATCCAGTGTGCACCAGCACCGCGTAGAGTCCATATATAACAGGGTCCCCGTTGTTCTCGGACATGTAAGGCCGGATGTCCAAGTATTCGGGGTACCCCACTTCCTGTAGAGAGAGGATGTCTCAGGAGCCTGAACACCACGCTGCTTTCTTGCAAGAGCAAGAGCAGCTCAGCTGTCCCACAAGTCCCATGTCTTTAGAGAGGGGGACTCGCCCTCCCCAGGCAGAGGTCACAGTGAGGAAGACACCAGCATGAACCCAACTGCCACCGCACAGCTGGAGAAGGGCTGCAGGGCTGCGGCAGTGCTCGCACTGTGCACCTCCCACCTGCTCTGGGCAGCAGGGCCTCGGGCTAGGACACAGCCCTAGCTCTGCCTTGCCAAGGACTCACCTTTGAGATTTTGCCTCCACTGAAGTTAGGAAAGCGCTTCAATGCGAGCGTGAGAACATTGGATGCTCGGTGGATGGTGAAGCGCTTGGTGGCTCCCACTTTCCTCTGGCACCTGCAGAGGAAAAGCTCGAGCTATTCAAGCTGTTCCATCACACAGTCCATTGCCAGCCCCGGTCAAGCAGCAAACCCCATGGAAATGACCCTGCAGACACCAGACACCGCTCCAGGGCACCTGCTCGCGGTCACATTTTCTGGCCCAGGTCCTCCTTACAAGAGCAGGGATCTGAGGCCAGGCAGGCCCCAATGCTCGGCTTCCAAGGCCGCGTGCCTCCTGCTTTGGTCATGGAACACGTAGAGAAGCCCTCCCTGCATCCCTCTGGAACATCCGGAACCCATTCCCACTGCAGCCCCACACACTCACCTCTCACACATGTAGGCATTGTCCCCCTCCAAATCCTCTGGCCTCACAAACATCTTCAGTGCCTCTGTGATGCTTCCGGCTTCCTGCAAGGACAGAGGAGAGGTCAGGGCACGAGTGGCCCATCCATGCGACAGCCTGGCTCCCTTCCCTGACACTGGCCATTAAAAAACAGCACAGAGCATGAGCAGGGGGCCACAGAGTGCACCGAGCCCACGAGCCTGCCAGCAGCGTGCCACGAGGGGCAGCTGCACTGTCCCTCAACACCACAGAGCCTCCAGAGGAACTGTGGCTTCTATTGGGGAATCGGGCACAACAACAGGATCCACTTCCCTGGTGCCTGAACCGTGCATTGACCCCTGCAGGTTATGGAGCCTGGAGAGCAGGAATGGGGCACGTGCAGGAACCCCTCCTCCAAGAGCCGAGTTCCTCCCACCCCAGCCCTGCCACACTACCTTGATATCCACTGTCAGGTCCAGGTAAGGCTCATAGGTGTCTGAGTTTGAGTTGCACACTTTGCAGGTCACTGCAAAAGAAAGAGCGGTGAGCACACCCTGACACAACAGCAGCAGCTGCCACCACCCCAGCACAGCACAGGCAGGGCAGCATCGCCCCTCTGAGCATCTGAGATCTGCCTTGGCTACACCAGGATTCACAACCTGGCAAATTTTCTAAGAGTTAGAAATTTTCCCAGAACAGTTTTCCTGCCAGGCTCTCAGGGAACCAGCAGCCCCAAGAGCCACAGGCCCTGGCAGCCAGCACTCACCATGGGATCGCAGGTAACCACCAAAGATCTGGTGAATCAGCGTTGTGGCCTGGCTTTGGTGATCCAACCTAGAGACAGCAGCATGGGATCTCACACCGCCCCTCCGCAACGGGAGGAGGGAACTGGTGAGAGGACAGCCGTGAAAGGCAGCAAGGGCTATCAGAGGCCCCACGTACCTGGTATGACCAGCCAGGCAGGCCCTCTGCATCGCATCCATGCTGTATCGCAGGAAATCGTGTGCATCTTCCTGGCGGCCAACGTACATGTGCTGGGCGATCTCTGCAAGAGAGGGAGGAGTTAGCCCCAGCACGTGCTGCAACAGATGCAGGCCTTCCCTCCCTCCCTTGGGGCAGGGAATCTGGGGTTGGAGCCCCTCAGCACAAACCAGACTCATGCTGGTGCCGGAGGAAGCCCCACACAGCCCATGAAGTCATGGGCCCCCAGCAGGCTCAGTGAGCAATCTCTTAAGAGTAGTCTGCCAAGATCTGCCCCAATCTCAAAGATTCTGCTCCCGCATCTGTCACCACTCCCCTGCCCAGCTCTGACAGGGCAGCCCAGCCATCCTTACCCCTGAGATTATTGACAATGGCCGCTGGGATAATTTTCCTGCCACTGTTTGAGAAGACCTTGATCACGTGGCTCTCCAGAGTGCACAGCATGCAAAAGCCTCCATGCACACCTGGAGGAGGAGAGAAGACAGGACGTTGGGGACAAAGCCAGGAGAGGTTCAGGTACTACAGGAAAAAGGGTATCTCTGGTCCAGCACAGCTCAGCCATGCTCGGTTTTCCCAACCAACTTTTGCTGTGGCGCAGCTCTGGGGCATCCTGGGTACGCAGGGACCGGCACACGACCCCCTTCTCCTGAGACAACGCAAGTCACAGCACCAGCCACTGCAACAGCCCAGACAGAACAGCATCCAAAAGGATGGAAAACACAGGCACTCGCTTGGGAGTGGCCGTGAGAGTCAAATCCCACCGGAGCTCGGAGTGGTGCCCACCAGACTCCCTTTCAAAGCCCCCCAGGAGAAGCAGCTCCAGCCTGTATGCAGTCTTCTTCCCTCATGCATTCCCCACAGGCAGGGCCTGTTCAGCACCCCCCGTTCAGCCCCCAGGAAGCCACCAGACCCATTTGGACCCATCTTAGTCCTGGTTATGCCCAATAGAGACGAGGTCTCCTCCGACACCAGGACACAGAGCTTGACAACGCTGCTATGGCCAGGAAAGGGGAGATGTACACAGGAGGGACCGCTCGACGGAGAATGGGGCAGGAGGGAGCAGAGACGGTGCACCCTGACACCTGCACAGCCCTCGCCAGAGCCAGCCCTCCCCACTCACAGGTGCGCGTGTGCTCCTTGGACAGCAGGTAGTTGGCGAGCGGCGGCGTGTAGGTAAGGCACTGTAGGATGGCATTGATGAAGCAGGTGTTGCCAAAGTTTCTCAGGCCGGCACCGATCTGGTGGATTTGCTCCCACTCCATGGAGAGGCGCTCCATGGGGAAAAGCACCTTCTGGGGCATGGGGATCCCATCCCCTTGGGCCCCTGGGATGCAGTCACTGCCTGTGGGGAGAGAAGGCTGGTGAGGGGAGGCGTGCGGGGTGCAGGCAGGACTCTCCTCGCCCTCGCAGAGGGCTGTACTGGGACCAGTGCTCTTTAATATTGTTTGATGATATTGACAGTGGGATCAAGGGGAACCTCAGCAAGTTTGCAGATGACACCAAGCTGAGTGTGGCAGTGTCACACCCGAAGGATGGGATGTCATCCAGAGGGACCTGGGCAGGCGAACCTCAGCAAGTTTGCAGATGACACCAAGCTGAGTGTGGCAGTGGTCACACCCGAAGGATGGGATGTCATCCAGAGGGACCTGGGCAGGCTGTAGATGTGGGCCTGTGTGAACCAAGGGCAAGGTCCTGCACCTGAGTCAGAGTAACCCCCAGTATCGTTACAGGATGGGGGACAACGTGATTGAGAGCAGCTCTGAGGAGAGTGCACTCAAGTCCAGAAGGCCAAAGATGTCCTGGGCTGCATCCAAAGAAGTGTGACCAGCAGGGAGAGGGAGGGGCTTTTTCCCCACACTTCCGCTCTTGTGTGACCCGACCTGGAGTTCTGTGTCCAGTTCTGGAATCCCCACCTTAAGAAGGATATCGAAGAGTTGGAGCTGTTCCAGAGGAGGCTACGGAGATGCTCAGAGGGCTGGAGCATCTCTGCTATGAGGAGAGGCAGAGGGAGTTGGGCTTGTTCAGCCTGGAGAAGAAAAGGCTCCAGGGGGACATCACAGTGGCCTTCCAGTACCCAAAGGGACTCCAAAAAAGCTGGGGAGGGGCTTTTTACAAGGGCTTGTAGTGATAGGACAAGGGGGAATTGCTTTAAATTGGAAATGGGAAGATTTACATTGGACATTAGGAAGAGATTCTTTGTTGTGAGGGTGGGGAGGCCCCGGCACAGGTTGTCCAGACAAGTGGTGTCTGCCCTGTCACTGTAGGACTGCAATGCCAGGTTGGATGGGGCCTTGAGCAGCCTGCTCTGGTGGGAGGTGTCCCTGCCCATGGAAGGAGGGTGGAACTGTATAGGCCTTAAGGCCCTTCCAGCCAAAACCACTCTGTGATTCAATGATCCTCTGATCCTCTGATCCCTCCTGCAGAGGCCAGAAGGTCTGAAGGGACCAGACGGGCAGGAGAGGCCTGTGGATCTTTGGCACCTGTAGAGAGGTGCTTTGGGAAGAGGCTGTCAAGGCAGTGGAGTGTAGAGACAAGGTGAGGGGGTGACACCCCTGCAGTCCCCGGGTAGCTCTGCTAACCCAGGATGGGGCCCCTGCTTGGCAGCAGACACCCAGAAATGGGGTCCTGCCCCCAGGTAGAATCAGAGACATGGTTGTCCTGGACCTCCCATCACATCCCCGACCCTGTGGGCGCTCCCGCTGTCCCTTTCCCACCCACAGGATCCCCCCACTAGCCTGCACCAGCCATACCTTCCTTGCCCACCAGCACAAGCTGCTGCCCATCCTGCCGGTCAATGTGGCCATCCTGGCCCAACAGCTGCATCTGCTTGACCTGGGAAGGAGAGTGGGCTGGCTGAAACATGGGGTCGAAACCAGTGTCCCCACAAATCCTCCCAGCCCCATCTCTCTGGGGAGACTGAGGCACGGCCCCTTATCCCTGTGGGATAGGGCCCGGGGTGCTCAGCTCTCAGCACCGCAGCACCCCATGTGCCAGCGTGTGCCAGGGACAGTCCTGTGGGTGCTTTTTGCTGGGATCCAGCCCTCCCAGCTCTCCTCTGGCTGCCGCAGGGGAACTCTGCTCTCCCAGCCCTGCTGGATCTGCTCTTTCCCCATGGCCCCACAGAGCTGGCTGTGGCCGTGGCCGGTCCCTGCACCCAGGGCACACCAGGCGGCTGGAGCTGGGCTGTCCCACCTGCAGGGCTTCATTTCGGTGACTCTTTTCACAGGAGGCACCTGACGCCCTCCTCTGAGCCCAAGGTGAGGCTGAGAGCAGACACAACTCCTCACAGGCACTTCCAGCACCCCCGAGATACAGACCTGGGCTGGTCGGGGCACCACGGGGGTCCTCCTAGGGAGGGCAGGAGCCACGTGTGGGTCACAGGGGACAAACCACCCACCCCAGCATGGGCAGCACCCCAAAACCCATGGGCTTGTACTCTCGGACAGCCCCTCCTGCCCCTGGGGAGGGATCTCCATCCCCCTGCTGTCAGACAGGGCTGTGCAGGGGGCTTGGCAGGGTCAGACCCTCTACTGGCACACAAGCCTCCGTGTCCCTCATAGCTGGGCACTGCCAGTCCCCATCTCCCCATCCCATCCCCAGTGCCAGGTGCTCCTCTCGACCAGGCATCAACATGGCCAGTGGCCTTCCTCCTCCTCCTCACCTTCCTCCTCTTCCTCATGATGCTTGCACAGACAGCGAGTGACACCAAGGCAGTCAGTGACCCACAGCGTGTGAGCGTCACACACCAAGTACCCCACGGACAAGGTGTGACTCCAGGATACCCAGTGCCCCTCAGGCCGTGTCACAATGGGGGGAAACAGAGTTCACTGTGACATCACCCCTTGCCAGGTGATGTCACTCCAGGCCCCTGCTTGGGCTTGGGGTGAAGTTCTCCCCAGGGATAGCTGATGCCCGAGTCTCTGGTCCTTTCTCCACCCCAGCTACAATCCGGCAGCAGCTCCCAGCGTGGGGCCCAGGCAAATGCAGCTTCTTTGCACAGGGAACTTTGTGCTGGATTCGTAGAAACACTTAGAAACATCTCAGCCTAAGTTCAGCACCAGTCATGATCCAAATACAACTTAAATTAGCACATGTAAACTGTTTCCCTTCCGTCATTTTACTGACATTATTAAAAAAATTGGTACCAGAGCTTCAAAATCACTTGAAACATTAAAATGAATACAGCTAGTAAGATCTTGTAACTGCCTTAACCCCGTAGGGATTGCAGTGTTTAACATGTAGAATGGTAGAACATCAGCATGGTTTGGGTTGAAAGGGACCTCAGAGATCCCTCAGGTCCATCCCTCCTGCCATAGGCAGTGACGCCTTCGACTCCATCAGGTTCTCAAAGCCCCATCCAACGTGACCTTGAACACTTCCAATGAGGGGGCATCCACAGCTTCTCTGGGAAACCTGATCCAGACCCTCAGCATCTTTATCCTAAAAAATCCCCCATCAGATATTGAAAGGCTGCAATAGGGTCTCCAGGGGGCCTTCTCTTCTCCAGCCTGAACGACCCCAGGGATTGCCCTGATTCAGCTGCAGGACCTTGCACTCATGAGGTTCATGTGGGACTCCTCCAGCAAGTCCAGGTCCCTCTGGACGCCTTTCCTCTCCTCCATTTTATCCAGTGTATCTGGTCAAGTGTTTTATAGCACGTGAATCCAGAGTATTTGGTCAGTCCCTGCCAGTAGGATTTGGCAACTTTCATGCTGTTCTGTTAAACAGCGCGCAGGCAAGCTAAGGTGCTTCCCTGCTCTGAGATGTTCCCCGGCACAATGTTGGCTTGTGCTGAGCAGAGCATTTTCAAGGACTTCTGGGAATTCTTCTGGAGCTGGCACGGTCGTGGGCGCTCTTTGTGTGCAGCCAGCTTGGAGAGTGAGAAAATTCATTGGCCTCTTCCCTTGTAATTAGTCTTTGGCCACGTGGATCCCTTCACTGTCCTGCAATCCACGGTGTGGCTTCCGTGGTGGCACAGCCGGAGTCCTCCCCTGCACACAGTGGGGTAAACATCAACTCTCTGAGCACTTTTCCTCCCCTTGAGCTACGAACCATAAAGAGAACCCCAATGCCCTCCAAAGGACTTGGCTTGCATTTGGGGCAGCTGCAAGTTCCCACCCACCTTGTCAAGGCAAAGCCTCTGCCAGACTCTCAATCAGGGATCACGGACACAGGTTTGTAAAGCATCACCTGATTGGGATGAAACAGATACAGTGGGTGCTGCTGGCTGCTGACTTTGAGCAGGCCTGGCCAACACGCTGCTCCTAAGTACTTTAGGGCAGTTTTCTATCAAATACCATCAATTCCCTTAAATTCAGCAGCTTGAGAACCATTTTAGAGACCCTGAGGGTCCCTTGGGGGAGAGAACTCTGTGTTCTCACCAGGGTGACCCCCGTCTGGAGTTTTGCAGGACTACAGAAGTCGTGCTGGGCTTTCTCCTGTCCTGCACTCAGACCTGACCCTGGCATTGCCCGGCCCCCTGACCCTTACCCATCTGACCCCAGGCACTCTCACAACTCTCCTCTCATTGTCCCATTTCTCAGGGAGCCCCACAAACACAGCCTGCCATGCTGAGCTCCTGCTGCTGAGCTGGGATTTGCAAACAGGCAGCCACAAGGCCCTCAGGAACCACGGCTCAGGAGGGAAAGATGAGAAGCAAATGGTTCTTGCCAGCAGCTTTCAACCACCGAATCATAGAGCAGCACCCCCAGCCCCGTCACAGTGACACCGAAAACGTCGGCGAATAAACTCTCTAAGGCTCATTTTGGAGTTTCAGAAAGCAGCTTCCTTTATTTCACCACTGGGCACGTGAGGGAATGATTCCACCAATCCTGCGAGACGAGACAAGAGCTGGGACAGAGGATATTTCCCACTCACGTGCAGATGTAGGAATTTTCCCAGAAATACCGTACGTATTCCATTTCTTTCCAAGGACTCATTTTAATGTTGTTGTGAACTTCACAACAGCCAAATCACTGCACATTGGAGCTTTGAGGCCAGCTCTGCCTGACCCTGCATTTTAGGCAGGGAAAGGCTGCAAACAGAGGTGATTGGAGACACAAACACATCTGCTCAGCACACTCCATACTGAACACAAGGCGCTGCCATTTCTGTCTGAACAGGGTCTGGGAAAGCAGTGTTTGAAACAAACCCTGCTCTAAACCCCCTGCTGTCAGAGGGCCGCTCTGTCTGACTTCCAAACTGCAGCTACTGAGATGGAACCGAACTCTGCTTTAGATTAAAGCGAAATAAGGGTTTGTGATGGTAACGACCCCTCATCCCAGCAGGGACCCCAGACCCCCCCTGCAGTGCAGGGGAAGGGGGGCGGGAGCAGTGCCTGCCTGATGGACACAGCCTCTGATTGGCTGAAGGGGGCAGTTTTGGTCTCTGATTGGTGCGGGGCTGTCACTCTGCCTAGGTTGAACCCGCCCTCCCTTCAGGGGCTGCAGCCTCTGATTGGCTGTGTGCAGGATAAATGCCTGCCCCCTCTATCCCTGCCCCTTCCCCGCCCTCCCCCCAATCTCCCTTGGTGATGTGGCCTCTGATTGGCTGCAGTCACATCAGTCAATGTCTGCTCCCGCCCCTCCAATGCAAAGTGCGCCCACGGGCACTGTTCCCAGGCAATGGCTCCAGGACCAGGGCCAGGGCCAGGGCTCACCCAGGGTGGCAGCACCAGGACACAGAGCTGAGCCCCTTGAGTTGGGGCCTCTGCCCTGCACAGCCAACCCCAGGGCTGCTCTGCTCTGCAGGGAAGCGACCTTCCAAATTGCCGACCTGACCGTGCCCTGGTGCAGCTTGAGTCCATCTCCTTGTGTCCCATTGCCTGTTCCCTTGGGAGCAGAGCCCAGCACCCTCCTCACCACAGGAATGGTGTGAGGATTCCTCGTGGGTGCTGCCCACAGGCTGCAGGTTAGAGATGTCAACCTTGAGAAGGTGGCTGGATGCCCCAGGATTGGCTCATTATCCTGAAAAGCACTCAGCAAACAGTCAGTATTATGTAACAACATTATGCGTTAAGTTGGAGCATTGTCACCCAGAGACAGATTTCCTTGAGGCACACGTCAGTTACAGAATTAATTAATTAAATTAATTAATTAAATTGACTAGAATAGAATAAATTTAAAGATATTCTTAACATGTACCATGGTACTTCTTATCTTAAAAATCTATAAAACTTATATAACTTATAAACTTAACTTACTTAACTTATAAAACTTACAAAACTTATAAACTTACAAGCTTATAAAACTTATAAAACTTATAAAGTTATAAACTTATAAACTTACTTATAAAACTTATCATCTTATAAAGACAACTATGACTAACAAAGTGCAACTTGAAATAGTAAGGATAGCTTGAGGTCGACCTGAGAGAAGAAACATAAGGCACACTTTAGTCTAATTATTAGTGTTCTATAAGTGTAACATTAACTCTTTCTAGCTGACTTTTAAACTACTTCTTAAAATGAGGAAAGAGATCGTTCCAGAGCAGATGTAGATTTCTCAGTTCTTTGGTCTTCATCAATAACGGCTTGTAGTTGACATAGGCCTCGCTGTTGGATCATCAGGCGTAGGCACGGTGCTTGCCGATCGATCATCTTCTCCTGCCACTGGAACGTTCGGGAGTGCCCAATGATCTGGTCCTGTGAACAAAAACTCACAGCTTTCATTAGTTTCATTCTGAAGGTCTGGTTTGATAGACTTAAGTGGGCACCACTTAACTCTACCATCTTTTTTGACAGCAGCATACCCTCGCCCTGTCAGAGCTAGTTTCCATCCTCGTTCCCATTCTCCCAGCTCATTTCTGAGTATAACTGATGGACCTTCTTCTAGTGCTCGAGTGGCCCAATGTTTTTGGGTGAGACTAATCTCCTCCTGCCCCCTAGGGAATTGATTTAGTGCTAGCAGAGCAGTCACTAGGAGACGTGCCTGGTCTCCTGAGGGAATGGTGTTGACAAACCCTTCTGTTTTTGCTAATACCTCCAATTTAGATTTCAAAGTTTGATTTGCCCGTTCCACTATAGCTTGCCCTGTGCTATTGTATGGAATGCCGTGTATTAAGGTAATACCCCATTTCAAAGTGAATGCTTGAACTGATTTAGACACAAAATTTGGACCGTTATCTGTTTTGATCTGATTAGGGATACCAAGCCAGGCCACAGCTGTCAGCCAATGTTGAATGGTTGCTTTAGAGTCAGCCTTAAGGTGCTGAGTGGCCACAATCATTCCACTGTATGTGTCTACAGTCACAGCTAGCCATGCTCGAGGTTTTAATAATTGGCAAAGTGTGAAATCTGTCTGCCACACCTCGGATGCTTTAAGACCTCTAGGATTCACTCCGCTCGACCACAGTGGTGCTTTCTGACAGTGGGGACATGTAGCCACTACATGTTTCGCGTCTGTGACTGAAATGCCACATCTCTTTGCTAACGCTTTAGCTCCGATGTGAAGAGACTCGTGTAACTGCCGAGCATCTCTCAATGCCCACAGTCCTTTTGCAGCAGCATCTGCTTTATCATTACCAATTTGGAAAAACCCTTTAATTGGGCTGTGGCTATTGACGTGGATGACTGATATAGTGCCCTGTCGAGAGTAAAAGTGCTTCTTCTAACATTAGGGCTATTGTGGACGTTGACACGCCAGGCCCCGACATGGCCAAGCAAAGTTTAGCCACAAATATGGAATCAGTTACTATGTTGAGATGTTCTGTTGGGAACAGTCCACATGCTAGTACTACAGCTGTTGCTTCTAGTTGCTGGACAGAAAGAGCACAGTCGGTCATTTTAATGCTGTGCCATTCTCCTTCCGATTGCCAAACTGCTGCCGCGGTTGAAGTTGTTGAGGATGCGTCTGTAAAGACTGTGCTCCTACTCCTCCCTTCTTTGTAAAGTGCACATAGAGATCAAGTGGTATATTTGGGTTCCATCTAGCGAGCGTGCTTGATGACATCTGCTGTTCCATAAAATCGAGAGAGTTCATTGCTTCTATTGTCAGGGCTTTTTGTTCCCATGGATTCTTTCCTTTCAAAAGATCATGCAGAGGAGCCATGATTTCAGGAGGGATTAAAACAATGTTACGGATCCATTGCAAGGACCCCACTAACTGTTGCATATCATGGAGTGTCTTAATGTTCCGATGAATTTTTATTTGAGAGGGTGTTACGTAAGAATTTGCGATCCCTACTCCCAAAAAAGTTACACATGGTCCTCTCTTAATTTTTGCACTCGCAATTTCAAACCCGTGTACCTTTAGAGTTTCGGAAACTATTGACACCAGCTGGTCCACTTGAGTCGCCGATGTTGCTGCAATTAAAATATCATCCATATATTGAATGATAGTTGCGGTCGGGTTATGGCACCGGACTGGTCCCAATGCCCGATCCACTGTGATCTGGCAGATAGTGGGTGAGTTGACCATTCCTTGGGGCAGCACTTTCCACTGGAAGCGTAGGTTGGGGCGTTGGCTGTTTGGAAACACTACAGAAAAAGCAAACCGTTCTTTGTCCTCTTCGTGCAAGGGTATCGAAAAGAAACAGTCCTTAATATCAAGGACAGCACAAGGTTGTCCCTCAGGTATCATAGAGTTCATAGGCAATAGTGTTTGAACAGGACCCATAGGTTGGATTATCTTATTTACTTCACGCAGGTCATGGAGGAGATGAAACCCCTCGCCAGTTCGTTTGGGTATTACAAAAACTGGGGTGTTCCACGGACTAGTGGAGGGCTCTATGTGACCTTTTTGTAACTCACGATCAACCAGCTCAAGAAGAGCATGCATTCGAGGCTTTGATAGGGGCCACTGCTCAACCCACACTGGGTTAGATGATTTCCATTTCAATCTGATTGGTGGAAGTGGGTGTGCAGCAGTGGCCCTCAAATTAAATTTGTAACCCTGGCATTTAATAGAGCTAGAGCGTCCCTTCCCAACAGGGGTGGGACACCTGACATGACATATGGGTAAAGAGCAATGGCTTTCTCTAGTCCTTCTTCAGTGTGAAGCGTGATTGTTATCAATTGAGCACTCTTCCGGGTTCGTGATACTCCTCCAACCCCACCCACCATGGGGGCATCTTCTAATTTCCAACCTGAAGGCCAATGTGTTTTGGGAATAACTGTAACATCTGCCCTGGTGTCAATTAAAAAGGGAACGTTAATGGTAATGCTATTTGAAACATTATAGAGGGAACAGATCCCCCACACTATTGGTGGATTGTCACACCTAACTGTGAGGGCGATCCAGGGGTTTCTTCCCCAGGAGGTAGTTCTTGCTGTCCCTGAACTAGAGACAGATCCGACTAGATCGTCGGTTGGACCATGAAGTTGGTTGCTCGCCGAGGGGAAAGTGGGTTTGAGAATGTCCCCCCCCATCCGGGGTTGGCATAATTGGGTCGCCTCATATCCTGAGTGGGAGAGGGCCGTGCGCGACCCAGGTGCCCTCTCCCCCTCGGGTTTCCCTGGATTTTAGCTTTACATTCTTTAGTGAGATATCCCTTCCTTCCACAGGCCCAACACGGTCCTCTGAATCGATTTTGGTATGGGGGGAATGCCATTACACTAGATAATGTAGATTGAACAGCCACCTGGATGGGGGCCAAATGTTCTTCATTAGTGACATGCTTAATCATGTCTGCAATACTTGATCTTGGTGGTAGTGATCGGAGGATTTCTTTGGTTTTTGCATTACACTGCTGACATAAGGAGTCTGCAACAACTGGGCCTTTTGCTTCTGCAGGCAGGGATGAGGAGTCAACTGCTGCCTGAAGGCGATCTACGAATTGTGTAAAGCTCTCACTTTCACTTTGCTTTATTGTGGACCATGGTGATGGTTTGACAATAATTCTAGAGGCTGTACAAATGGCTTCTCTAGCTGCACGAGTGGTTGCCACAATTTCATGGGCACGCATGCCTTGTGCCTGTAGTTGGGGGGTGAGCATGGTTGGGTCTGAACCCATCAACCGTTGTACGGTAGAGCCATGCAGTGGGTGATCTGCCGCAGCTGCTTGAGCTAATTGCCTTGCACAGTTTTCCTCCCATTCTTGTTTGAAAACAATCATTCCTGCTCCATCAAAAATCAATCTACAAGTTTGTTTTATATCAAATGGGAGCATGTCATCTCCCCCAAAAACCCCATCTATGAGGGTAGAGACCATGGCAGAATTGAGCCCCTTGTCTGCAATTGCTTTAACAATCGCTTGTATATCCTTGGGGTTTATTGGTGAATAGATCCTTTGTCCACCATCTGTCACTCGAACCGGGAACGCTAGTATATCTGATGGAACCCAATCAAAACAAGCATTCTTGACTTCTTTCCAATCCGTGAAAGGCATTTTCTTTCCTCGTGATCTCTTTTTATTGCGGACATTTTTGCTTTTAACTCTATTTCTATCTCCTCCGACTCTGACTCCGAATCGGATTCCAGCCATTCGTCCCCACTGGTATCTGATTCGGGACCGGAACTCGACTGACTGGTAACTTCCGGGCTCCGGTACATTTTGCTCAGACTTCGACCCCGACCACTTCCCTTCCGGGAGGGCCGTCCCCCTTGTCTTGGCTCGCTCTGCCCCCTACTCCTCCTATGGCCATTCTGATTGGCCGCTCCACGCCTCTCGCACACGCCTCCCTTTCCTTCTCTGCCACGCCTATCAACTTTCTCTTTTCCGTTCTCCTTTACGTTCTCTTTTCCGCTCTCCTCCCTTTCCCGTCCGCACACTCACGTCAGTTCGCGCGCTTCCTCCCTTTTCGTGCCGTTGGTCTCGCCCCGCCCCCACTCTCGCTGCTCGGCGCCATCGTGGGGCGCATAGGGTGAAGGCTTAGGCCAAGCCTCTTGAGACTCTGATTGCGCAGCGGCGCCCTTGGCCTCCTCCAGTAAGTTACCCCAAAAGGTTTTTGCTCGTTCCTGTCCCTCCGTAAGGGGGACGGGGTTCGGGGATTGAGGGGATTTATCACCCTCTGGCAGATCTTTAGGTGCAGCAGAATTATTATCGTCTGGGGGTGCGATGTCTGCGTGTCCGCCCCGACTCCCACTTTCGAGGTGACCATGAAACAATCTCTTGCTGCCCGCAAAGTCTCCTGCCCTTGCATAGCTTTTTGCAGGGACTGCATAACTTTCCCCCATGATTTAAGGTGTTTCCCAGAACCCGAGGACATCGTCTCCTCTGCTAAGGCTTTAGTACACTTATCCCACACTTCAGGGTTAAAAATATCCACCGGCTGCGCAATGACCCCTCTTTCTAAAAGCCTCGCAACGGCGAGAGTAAAATCTTTGGGCTTACACTCAATACCCCATTCCTTATATAACTGTGATACGACCTTCACAAGGGCATCCATCCTCCTCGGTGGTCCGGGAGCGTCCTCCCCGCCGGGCTGATCCCGCAGCTCCGGCCGCCGTTCACCCGTCCAGGTGTTCTTCCCGGGTTTCGGCACCACTTGTTGCCTTTATTTTCCGAAGGCTCGACCTGGTTCAGAAATAGTACAGCGGCCCCACCCGGCCGCTCGGGCCATCAGCTCACAGACACTGGTGTGGTGGATGGTTAAAGGCAAAAGGCTAATGGCGTTTATTGATAGATAACACCGGCTTATATAGCCAAGGTCTACGATGTCACTTCCGTCTGCTTACATCATCAACTAAACACCATTGGCTAATGGGAAAGGGGCCCTATCTTTCCATACATCGCGAGATCTTCCGGTCGCCGGACCCTAGCTACCAACATGCCACTCTGGCTGCCAGGAACAAATGGCAAAATAACCTCTCTGGGTTAGCTTTTTTTTGAATTAGCTATGTAGGCTGAAAAGATGCCAAGCAGTCTGGGCCAAGTGCATGCCTGTTTTGAGGTTTTGTTGGCTTGTACATTTCTAATCCCAAATCAAACAGAAAACAAGCACTTTAGCTGGTAACGTATTAAACCCTAATCAGTGGAAAAGATTTTCAAAAGCAAGGGCTGCATGTTTTAGAAAACAATATAAAAAAGCTTATAATTCACGATCAGCCACCTCAGAGGTATGTAGCAATGACAAAAGATAAATGCAAAAATAGAGTCTTAGCTAGGCACAATATTACAGGTAAGAAAAAAAATGTTTATACCCCTCTAGGGACACATAAGGAAATCTGTTCAGAGTGGGAAGTCTTGTTGAGAGGCCTACAAGGAAGTATATAGTTATTTATTTCCTCACAATGGTGTAGCCCCTAGAGGAAATGCTCCTGTTAGTCAAAGAAACACAGTCAAAGTCTGTAATCCGTTTAGGCCTGTGTAACGGCCAAGTTCAGAGAGCCTGTTCCGGATTGCCACAATCACAGCCAGGAGAGAGTCTGACCACATGTGCAAAGCAGTAACTTCAGTTAAATTAGTGTTCTCAGTTCTTGGCCTGATGGTGGATCTCCCCACTGGAAATCAGCCAAAGTGTGTAAAGGAATTACAAGATTGTCCTCTCTCTTACCAGGTTTTTGTCCTGACCACTGTATTAGCTACGTAAGTTGGCCATTGTCCAAGATAGGAGTTTATGCATAAGATGACCAGTGTATCTTGGTCACAGGCTACTTGTCTTACGCTATAACTTGGTTACAGGAGAATCAGAAAGTTTGAGTACACTATGTTCGCACTTTCGGCTGCAAAAATCATGACCCAGTCAAAACTTCCTTATTCCCAGTATCATTAGAAAGTGAGTGGGAAGCTGGAATGGCTTAGCTTAACCTTCGTGAGAAACTCATGGGGAAAAGCAGAATTCCTCATCAGTGACAAGGATTTGTATAACCATAGGGTCTTAGTTGTCCTCATATTTAATGAACTCATGATTATGTCTTCAATATAAAAGTAGTTTTAGCCCAGCTTTATGGATGGGGAGTTGAAACAAAAAAAACAAGAAGAGCTTAAATGACTTGACCAAACACAATAAAATAAGGCATCAAGTGGGGCAAGCAGTAAAACCAAGTGAGGCCAAACTTGGTCTGGCCCTAAAAAAAAAAGGAGAAAATGAAAAAATAGAAAAAAATGTGTAAACAAAGGTAGGATGGGAGAACAGAGAGACTGAAATTCACAGCTGGCACAAAACTAATAAGAAATTCTCTGAAAATGTGGGATTTGAAAGAATATTGCAAAGTTTGAGGAATGTATTACGTATGTAATTGCAGAGGAATGTATTACATATGTAATTGCAGAAGTCTGACATAGGGGCTAGATAGGCATATTTCAGAAAACTTAACAGAAATCATATGAATGAGAAATAGCTACTTATACACATGAGAAAGTTGTAAAGCGAGACTACTCAACATATGGATGTTTGGAAGCCAACTAGTAATCACAGCACTGCAAGGAAGCTGGAGGTATTTTTTATGAAGGTACAGTGGGGAGCAAATCAGAATCAAGGTGTGTAGAAATGCTTTGCCAGCAGCTGAAAGGGGAATGAAGCTGCTGCCTGCATAGTCTGACTTGCTATGCAGAGTTCAGAAGATTTTCCATATAAGCTGTGTGTGGACTGCTGAATTCAACAGATTTTAGTAGCACAGCAGCTGCATTCCGTTTACACTCCTAATAGCAGGCACCCTTCAATGCACAATTAATTTCCTATCAGAATACTTTCCATGACTGTATGGCATTAAGTCCAGATATTTTTCCTCATATTTACCATTTCAAATAGAACTCCCCATCTCTCCACAAGATACAAATGCAAAAAGCGTGTTCTGATCTACTGCAATTTCTGCCTTTCAGTGCTCTGCTGCCCTTTTCTCATCCATTTCCAATTTATCTGTTTCTCATACAGTATATTTTAAACTGACTCAAACTAGCAATTTTATGTTTCAAACTGCATATACATACAAATGTATGTGTGTGTAAGGCACATATACAATATATATATATATGCACACAAAAACTTAGAGAGAGAGCAACAGTTTCCCAGCACATCATTCATCAGTGTTGTACACTTACATCTTCATCTCAAGGAAATCTTTCAGAGACTAGGGCAAAAAGGGCATCACTTCCTACAGAAATGGATGCCAGCAAGCCAACAAGTGTTCTGGAGGTGTACTTGTGTCATAAATGATTTGCTTTCAATGTCAGGTCTTGAGGCAGAGAGGTCAAAATATACTTGCTCTAAAAGCCTCTCTTCAGTGGGAGTGAGATTCACAGACACTTTCTAGGGTCAATGAAAGATAGAAAGTTTGGGTCGAAGAAGTGTTTAAAGTGCTACAATCGATCTTACTGCAAACACTGGAAATCATTTCAATGTAAGTGATTACATTGATAATGAGATTAAAATCTCAAGGGTTCTAGAATGCAGTCTCAAAAAGAAGCAAAGGCAATTTAACTCCAGTGAGTCTAGAAGACGTAAGCCATCAGAAACACAGCTTCAAAAGAACCCTGAAGAATGTAACTGGCAGTTAAAAAATAGAAAGACAGAGAGAAAAGAAATTACTAGGCAAAAGACAGAAATGCCAAGGCACCTTGAGCAGTAAGAAAGAAATAGTATGTTTCACCGAATATTAGTTCATCAGTTAGTTTGATCATGTCATTATTTTCCCTCATATTGCTGGTCTCTTTTGTATCAGTAGCATTGCCTATACCAAAAGTAGTACAGATACTTGGAGAACTTGTCAAAAAAAGCTCACATCATCTCTTAGTTTAATTTTTTGCACTACAAGGTGAAATCCAAGGGACTTCAATGAGAACATTAATATTAAAGCCTTGTCTTGCAGACACACGTTAAGAAAGTCTAAATAAATGAGTAGTCTTAGACTACTATCAAGTCCCAGTGCCCAGTTTCCAGTGCTCGAGCTGGTTTCCATGTTCAGCGACCTCCGCGCTGGCGGTGACCTCCCCGCCCGCCGGGACTGCTGCGTTCGCTGCCTTCGCCACCTGGCGCTCACTGCTTGGAATACACGTTCCGCGACCACTACCCGGGACACGATGAGTATCAGCTTACATATTTTATTATTACTATTTTATCTTCCTTTATGATTCTATTAAAACTAGTTTTATTTCAGCTCGTAAGTTTTCCTTTCCTTTTCTGACTGTCTTCGCCACCGAGGAGGAGTGAGAGAGCAGCTGTGTACTGTTTAGCTGCCGGCTAAACTAAGACAGTTATGAACCACAAGTGTGCTTTTGATCCCAGAAATTGGAGTGATCCGACTTAAACAGAACAAAATATATGGGAAGAGGTCAAGGTCTTTTTTGTCAGATGGTAGATAATAGTTCTTATGAGACAACACATAAATGCATATTGAAGATTACTGAGAAGGAGCCCATTTTCAGCAGCTGAAGAGTAGTTTGACAGCTTTATGTAATTATTAATCAACAAGTTTGAGCAACTACTTAAAGACATTTATTGAAATCAATAGTAAAAAGACCTGTGAAATCTTGGTTCAAAAAAACAATTCAGTATCAGTATATTTAAGATGTAGCCTATAAGATGACAAGTACATTGCTTTAGCACCAAACTCTTCGCAGATGCTACCACTGGCTTCCAAAGCCAATGAGAGCTTTACAGACAGGAAACGTAGAAGCAAATGAGAGTTTCTAATGAATAATGGACTTCAAAATGCAGAAAAGAAATATTCACAGTGAACTTGCACTATATTAAAAGCTTCCTAGGATCCCTTTATTTTAATTGCAGTCACAACTCAACAATCCAAAGCTGCTTGCAGTTTCCATTTTTATTTTCTTGAAACCAAAATCAGATTAACATATGACCAAATGTATAAACTCCAGGAGACTGCTCAGACAGATAATTGACTTAATAATGTCCAGGCACACTCAAATCATAGAATCATAAAATCATTAAAGTTGGGAAAGACCTCTTAGATCATCAGGTCCAACCATCAGCCCAACATTACTATGCCTACTAAACTATGTCACAAAGTGCCAAGCCTACACATTTTTTGAACACCTCCAGGGATGGCAACTCCACCTCTTCCTTGCGCAGCCTGTTCCAGTGTTTCAAAACTTGTTCAGGAAAGAAATTTCCCCTAATATCCAATCTAAGCCTCTTCTGACGCAACGTGACGCAATCTCCTCTCATCCTATCACTTGTTACTTGGGAGAAGAGATCAACACCTACCTCACTACAACCTCCTTTCAGTTAGTTGCAGAGAGCAATAAGGTCTGCCCTTAGCCTCTTCCTCTCCAGACTAAACAACCCTAACTCCCTCAGCCACTCCTCAGTAAGACTTGTCCTCCAGACCCTTGACCAGCTTCGTTGCCCTTCTCTGGGCAAACTCCAGCAGCTTAGTTAATGTCTTATAGCGAGGGGCCCAGAATTTAACACAGTATTTGAGGCCTCACTGGTGCTGAGTACAGGGGGACAATCACTTCCCTACTCCTGCTGGTCACACCATTTCTGATACAGGCCAAGATTTTGGCCACCTGGGCACACTACTGTCTCATGTTCAGCCTGCTGTCAACCAGCAATCCTAGGTCCTTTCCCCCTAGGCAGCTTTCTAGCCACTCTTACCCAAGCCTGTAGTGTTGTATTTAAGGTTTAACACCTGAGCATCTTGGTGCTCTCTGCCGCTCACTCCAGTCAACAGGAAACTGAAATGCTCCAGCAGAAGCAGCTATTTGTCTCAAATTTTCTACGTTACCTTTCAGCAGAGCAAGTGATGTACAGTTACAGGCAGCCTAGCTATCCTGTGGGACTTTCTTGCACTAATACAGAGGGATGTTTTTTTTCTCTGAAATGGTACAGGATAAAGTTCAGTAAGGCATTTCACACCTAATCTTGTGCGTTGCAGAGCACTCCCTGGCAAGTGTTAAGGTATTTCAATTCCCTTTAATCTCAACATACTTTGAGAATACAAATCAAAGACTTCTTGCTCAATTCTACTGTCAAGCTGCACTTTTGTAAAGTCCATGGAAGCTCTGTGTGGAGTCATAGCTGACTTTGCAGTAAAAGCAGCTGCATTTAAATTTTTAATGTGTTTAAATAAGCCTTAATCTCAGTAATAAAAGCTAAAGGTAGTGGTGACTAGGCCCATTTGCTAAAACTATTTTATTATCAAACTTAAAAGATTAAAAAAAAAATTAATAGAGGCAGGCTTTGCTGCTGTTGATTTCTGCAAAATATTTTAAACTGTGACTTTCATTTTTAAAGCTACAATTCCTTTCTGACTTGGCTAAAACTATATAAGAAACAAGATACGCAGATTACACCATTATCAATGCAGTTACTGCATGATTTTCATTTGGATGATAACTTTCACTGGAAGTCATCACAGCATATTACAAAAGCTTCCAAGAGGACCTTATGACATTTCCAGGAGAGCATTACCAGCACATTGTACCCTCACAGGATGACTGACCCTGACAAAACAACACAGAATGACCTAGAAGGAATGTAACAGGAGGCAAGGACTCTGTCTAGTTTCTCTCCTGGAAGAGCATTGACAAGCCAATGAACAGGGCAATTTTCATGGATTTATTGACCTTTGTAAAAACTGTTGCAGAAACTGGAGGGTGGTATGCCTATTTGGCTGCTCAATCCAAGCAAACTGGATTCTACCATCATTTTTTTCTGTATAATAGATAGGGCACATTAAGACCAGCAGGAAATGATACTGGACATGCAAGAGGTGTCAAATTTCTTTCAAATTTGACTAGTGAAAGCTGAATTTGCGGAATAATCTGCAGTTGTATGAACTGCTTAGAATCAAACCCAGTTATGGCTTTGATGTTGATACTGCTTTCGTAACTCCCAGGTATTTCTTTTACTTTAATAGAAGACCTTGGAAGACGGGGACACCACTTCAGGGAACTACAGAAAATATATCTCGGTTTCACAGCCAGGCTCTAGAAAACTTGCAAGTTGATAGTAATATCTATCCATTTAGGCAAGTCCATTAAGAGATATATTCTGCTTTTGTTCTGTTTCTGAGTTCCAGGCATAGGAGAAAAACAGTATTAAAACCGATCAAGACCATTTCATACAGATGAGATGGATTCCTTTTGTCTCAAGCCAGGACTGAGTCTCTGGAGCTACCAAAAGCTCTTTGCAGGAGTGTTTGGGTTATAAACACTCAATGTCCTCTGCATCAATGTCCGTAGATGGCTTGCAAGAAACAGCATTGTGAATCAGTGCCGAGAAGCAGGCACTAGAGTCAATTAATCCAGAGAATGGATGCAATATCCCTGATATCCTGGTGATAAGTAAGAAGCCACTCTGGTAAGCTGCTTCTCAAAGCAAGATGCTTCACAGCACAAACAGGATCAGAACTGTCAACATCAAAATATTTCCTTTCCCCTCAAGAGATCTCATTGCAGTTTTCATCTAATTGAAAGCCATTTTGGCTAATGCTCCTTTGGGCAACAGCAAATCCAGCACTGTACTCAGAGACTAGGGGTCTCCTATATTGGGCTTAACATGGAGCTGACTCAAGACTAGAGAAGTTTCCTCAGTTACCATGCTCCTGAGACAATCTTCGTCTGTCTAGGCAAGTTCTGCAACATGGCATCTTCAAAAAAAATGTGCTGGTTTGTTAAAAGGCTATAGTGACAAACAAAAATAGTCTAACAAGGTGGCGGTAAAAAGGGAAATATTACAATGAAGAAGAATACTAAATGCATCCACACCCTCCATGCCTACCTGCTGCAAAAGTGCATGTGGCAGCTCTTGGGACTGACTCACTCTCTGCACAAGCAACACGTGGGGCAGGGACCTGACAAGATGTATTGGGAGCCTTACAAACAACATTATATCCCAGGAGTCAGTCTCTGCTCTCCTGGGCCTTTCAATTAGGGTCAGAGAAGCCCCAATGTTATTTATGTAATCTGTAATTTGTAATATCTCTGGGAAAGGTAATGTACATGTGGATCAAGGGATGGAATGTGTTGATGCTGACCAGAAGACCATTGTACATCAAGAAGTTGGAGACCCACTTCACAGCTGACCTGAGTAGGTGTTGGCCTGTCCTGTGAGGCGCTTTATGTCCAGCATGGCCTTCAGGCCCATGTTCTGCTGCACAGGTCCCCTAACAAAGGGCAAATTCAGACAGTTCATTGTAGCTGAGGAGCCTGCAGCCAGCTCCCACCGCCTACTGGCAATTATTTTACCATTGTGGCCTTGCCCTTATCTAAAGTGTTTCAAGAAGGTCTCATGCAAGCATGCGTTGCTTTGCTTTGTGAATAGAGTTGTTTTGTTGTAAGAAAACTGTATGGTAGCTTAAAAAAAAAAAAAAAAAAAAAAAAAAAAAAAAAGAAGAACCTGTCCCCACATATAGGATCTGTGCCACCGGAAAAACCCATCTGGGGTTTGTCCAATGCTGCAGGAATACAGGATTCCCACTCTCTGAATCGACACAAGATTTATTTGCTATCTGCGTTCCTCTTTCTCTTCTATCAGCTGTTTTATTAAGCTATTTGCTGTCGAGTATTTCTTACTGAGATCCAGAAAAAGCCTCTGTCACCCTTCCCACACAGTCCCTGGTAGAGAAGGCAAGCACCCTACTCACACCCTCCACTACCAGGAAAACAATCAGCTGTGCAACTCTTCCTCCTTGTCAAACAATGTAATAGAGGAAACCCACACCAGAATTCTCACAAAATATGCCCTGTCTTCCATTAATCTGGCCACCATGTGAAGACCTCAAAACCCTAGAAACAGGCAAGTCCACTAGAAGTCTTTTTTGTCTCTTTCCAAGTAAAACTAACAATAGTCAAAATTATTACTTGGTTTACTGCACAGACTCTCCCCTGTCCATTCAGCTTTTATTTCTCTAGCCTGACAGAATAATAAATGATAAAGACTTCCTAGCTATTCAAATATATAGCCTAACCTTCTATGCTTTTTTTATGAAACACTACCCAAGATTTTTAAACATATTTAAGATTCCATGATTTCACAGATCAATTCAACAGGCTTGCGGCCTAGCTGTCACTTAGGTTACTGACAGAACAGGGTACCAAGCAGCATAAATCAGGCCCAAGCCACTTCAGAAAGCAGTGTCTGTCTACCGTGTCTCAAGAGCTAAAAATGGAGAACATGAGGCCTGAATTAGCATCCAACCAACCAACCTATCGGCATCAAGATGCTCCTAGGCAGAGCAGAAAGGATTGAATGAGAAGAGCAGGCTGAACGCTGCATTTTAATTCATGCCATTGCCTACAATCACCTAGAGACAGACTGAATACATCACTGTCCTTTTAGGTGATCTTGGGATACAGTAGCTGCAGCAGCAAGCGGGCTTGTGAGCCCAATTGGGCTCAGTGTACTGAGCTGAAAGCCACATAACAAATACTTGATGTGCTGTTTGCAAAATGTTACGGTGGAGAAGTCATGTGGAGAAAACAAGCAGTCTGCATGATCTATGGGATCTGACTGTTCTTCATTTTGCATGTGCACATGTATGCAGCTCAAGAGAACACAGTTTTATTCTTCGGGTTACTTTTGGGCTTTTTCTGGCTCTTCAGGTGTCAGTGTGTGCTTTCCTACCCATTCAACAGAAGAAGGGGCAGGACACTTTGGATGCCATAAAACGCCTATGGCTTTAGTCGGTTAACCTGGAAAAAATACAATAAGATACTAAGTAATTGTCTAGTTTTTTAAAACTAAGAAACCATTTAAAAAAGTTAGAAGGATTTGCCTACAGTTATTTTTTTCAGCACTTCACTACTCTCAGCTCAAACCAACTACAGTACACACCCTTGAGTCAGAGAATAATTTTCAAACAAATTCCTTTCCAAATATTTCTGACTTTTTTTCTGGAGATACTTTTTATTAGTGTCATTCTGATGTCATGTATGTCCTGTAGAAGTTACCTGTCACTTCAGTGTTCAGGAATGGAAGTGCTATTTTGTGTTAATGTAACAATCTTACTTGAAAATACAGCCTCTTTGGTCCCTTTAGCATGGACCTTTCAACCTGTTGGTAACACAACAGTTGTCAAAATACATCAGAGCTGAGCTTAAACTGTTTCTCTGCCTTTGAGAAAGCTGCATAACATGCGGCAAAGAGAGCATCATTTGCTCTTCATGCCTGGTGTCTTTCTGATATCCCTGCAGCTTGCTGATTACTACCTGTCAAAATATTTAGAAGATTGCAGAGGCTCACTCTGCAGTAATTTTGAAACCGAGAAAGATTTGCAGGTTTTTTGCATTTAGGGACTGTATGATGAATTACCTTATCCTTTTCAACGTAAGCAATATCGCTTCTAAGTCCTTTAAGACTGCATTTCAGTCTGATTATAAGGACGAGCCCGAACCTGGCCCCGCACAGGAGACCGGCTCACGCTCCGCACGCTGCACAAGAGCCCGGTCCCGCGGCTCCCGGGCACACGAGCACCGGTGGGTGTTGCTCTCTTCTCCCAAGCCACAGGCAACAGGACGAGAGATAACGGCCTCCGGCTGCGCCAAGGCAGGTTCAGATTAGACATCAGGCACAATTTCCTCACCGAAACTGTTGTCAGGCACTGGCACAGCTGCCCAGGGACGCGGTGGAGTTGCCATCCCTGGAGGTGCTTAAAGGACGGGTGGATGAGTTTCTTAGGGAGATGGTTTAGTAGTGGACAGGTCCGCTTGGACTCGATGACCTCAAAGGTCTTTTCCCATCAGGCGAGTCTGTGATTCTACGCACGTGGAACCCAGCCAAGCTCCGCGCAGGATGCTCGTCTGCCCTCCCCGCGTGCCCACCCAGCCACGGAGAACCACGCCCCCCCCGCCACGCCCGCCCCGGCCCCGCCCCCTGCCCGCCCCCTCCCTTCCCGAGCGCCGCCGGCAGCCGCTGCGCAGGCGTCTCCCGCGGGGCAGAGCGGCCGGGAGGCGTCGCTGGCGCTGCCCGGTGCTCGGAGCGGCGAGGCGGGGTGAGGGGCGCGGAGCGGAGCGGCAGGAGGGCGGGCGCGGTGCCGGCCGCGCGGGGGACGCCGATAGCGCCGAGGCGGAGAGCGCGGGGACCGGGCGGGCGCGGGGCCGCGGGGCCGCTGGAGCGAGGGCGTCGCTGCCCCGGGGTCGCCCCGCGGGGGCTGCCGGGGCCGGGCCGCTCTGCGTCGGGCAGCGGGGCGGGCGCTGTCAGCGCGGCGGGGCCGCGGCTGCCGCCGCCGCTCGGGGGGGGTCATTTATTGATTCTTATTTACGCCCGGTTATCTCGAGGAGAGGTGAAGTGCCGCACGTGTGCGCCGGTGCTGGCGCTCTGCCCGGTTGGCAGCAACTTCGGTTGGTGTCAGGAGTCCTTAAGAGCGAGCAGAACGCGACCAATACAAGGAAAGTGGTGTCCGTCCTCCCAGCCGTCGTTATCTGTTGTTTGGCGTAGGTGATGAACCCAGATCTGAAGGTGCAGTGCCGAGACAACCGGTTGTATCAGCAATTCCTGTCGTCCTCGGCGTTAGGATGCTGTGTAGGGTTTACGTGGAAACGTTTTGGTAGCGTGGGGGCTACAGGGGTGGCTTCTGTGGGACGGTGCCAGAAGCTTCTTCCCCCTTGTCAGATGGAGCCGGTGCCAGATGGCTCCACGATAGACTGTCCGCTGGTCAAGACTGAGCTGTTCAGCGATGGTGGTAGTGCTTTTGGGATAAAATATTTAAGGAGAAAATCTGCTGTGCGATAGAAGCTGGGAGAGAAAAGTGAGGATGTGAGGGAGAAAGCTTTGCACGCGCCGATGGCAGTGAAGGAGGAGGGGAGGCGCTGCAGGCAGCGGAGCAGAGCTTCCCCGGCCGCCTTAGTGTTAAGCGTGTAGGGAAATCCATGTCTGCTCAGCAGTCCCTTAGGGTAGACAGAAGCCTTTTGTGTAATGATGATGTCATCATGCTTGGAGGTCTTTTTCTAGTTAAGGGTGACGGTATTGGAGTTCCAACTGTCAGATTTCCAGTGCTATATGGTTTTAATGTATTCTTCAGAAAATGCCTTTAGAGTTGGATGCAGTCAATTTCTGCATTTTTTCACAACATTTTGCAATTGCATTGCCATCTAAACTTTGCAGCAATGTGCAGGGTGCATCTTTCTTTTTGATGCATCCCATTTTCAGATCTAAAGTTCAGATCAGAAACTGTGCAATTATCTGCTTAACTGAGGATTTCTGCAGTGAGATTTTTATTTTCTTGTGGTACCTCTGGTTGTACTTGACTGGAGCCCAGGAAGAATGGGTTGAGGAAGTCCAGTAGCAGAGTACAGACCCTGAACTTCAGGAGAGCAGGTTTTGATGTATTCAGGGAGCCCTTCTGTGGAACACTGAGAGATAATTTTGAATGGGTAAGGAGCTCGGGAAAGCTGGCAGAGCTATAAGCACACTATAAAGTGCAAGGAAAGATCCCAATACTCAGGAAACCCAACTAGATATACTAGGAGATTAGACAGGGTGCTCTAGTGCAAAATTGGCAGCATACAGGAGGCAGAGCAGGAGAGCAGTCTAAGATGTGCAGTTTAGATGCATTGCTTGGACATACAGAGATGATCTTAGAAAAGCCAAAGCTCAGTGGAAACTGCAGCTTGCACAGGACATCAACAGCTTCCAGTGTGTCTGTGTCATCAAATTAGTGATATATGGCTTGGGTGAATGGACAGTATAGTCAGCGGAAAACTTGCTGGGTGCTTGGACTCAAAGGTTGATAATCAGTAAGGCAAAGTCTATCACACTGGCAGGTGATGGTGTCCTGCAGGCATCAGTAGTGGACCCGACACTGCACAGTGACTTCATTGATAACTGGGATGGTGAGATGCAAATTTGTGGCCAATGCTGAACTGCAAAGAGCATTCAAAGCACTAGAAAGGAGGGTGCTTTTCGGGTGGACGTGGACAGTCTGAAGAAACAGACTGATTGATATCTCTTGCAGTTTAGCATGGGGCAATGCAAGGTCTTGCATCTGGAATTAAATACTCCTATACACCAGTGTAGTGAGAAGCTGATTATCTAGGAAGCAGCTCTACAAAAAAATGCCCCGAGGTGGATCCTGGCAGACACCAAGCTGGAATGGGAGTCAGCAGCGCAGTGTGGAAACAAGGAAGGACAGCTGCATCGTGGCTATATTAGCAGGAATGTAACATCTGTGACCGTAGTGGTTCTCCTCTGTGTAGCACTTGCGAGGTTGCATCTGGAGTGCTGCACCCAGAATTTGGGCTTCCCGGTGCAAGGTGGACACTGGAGCCAAGTCCAAGAGAGGCCAGCAAGATGATCAGGGTCTGGAGCACAGAATATGCAAGGAGAGGCAGAGAGCTAGTCAGCTTGGAGAAGGGAGGGCAAAGGAGGGACTTACTGTGGTTTGCAGCTACCAGGTGGGAAGATGCAGAAAGGTGGAACCAGACTGTTCTCAGAGGTGCACAGCAGTAGGACAAGAGGCAGCAGGTACAAGCGGGTTATATAAAATTAAAAACATGTTATTAGATATGAATCGAAATTCTTATCAGGTATTAGAAAAAAGGTTTTCTGTTTATTTTTGAGTGTTTTTACCATGATGGTTATTAATATTGGGCAACTTGTCCATCCTTGGAGGTGTCATCTTTGCTGGAAGTGTGAGCTGTTATTTCATGAGTGCTACTGTTTGTAACGTCACCCTACCAACAAGAATCTAAATGAAGTGAAAATAAACCCTGATAGGAGAAGGAACAGGAAAACATTTAAAATAATCTGTTGCTCTATCTTTATACACTAACATAATAGAAATGTTACTATTACTTTTTTCTTACTGGCTTCCTAGTTCACTTTCTCCAAAAGTAAGGATCTGTCCTTACCATAGAAGAGTAGATGCAGGTGCTGTTCTGAGTACTTTGATAATCTGAAACATTTTTCTGCTCTTACTGTGCAAAGATGTCTTGCTGTCTCTAGCAGAAACAATTTTCTGTGTAGTGGTATCAATGATTATGAAGCAAGACAGAGTAAGGCATTAGAGATGTGTCAGAAAACAAAAGCAAAAAAAAAACAAAAAAACAAAAAAAAAAGAAAAAAAAACACCAAAAAAACAAAAACAAACACCCTGAGGCCTTGGAGGATATGTCAGTGTTTCACTTGTTTTATTAAAGCACTTTGAGGAAATGAGACATTCCTTCTATTAAAATTTAATAAGAAGCTTGATTGTAAACCTGAGCAAACATACACTGTTCTTCAGAACTGAAGCCCTCATTCTTGAAATCAAGCATTTTTTTGGAGGACCTTGACCAAATTTAAAACTTGTTTATGATCTCTGCCCCAATCTCGCTCTATGAAGAATGCCATTAACTTCAAATGCCTTGTTTAAAGCACATGAAACATTTCTGGCAATAGGTGTGCTAGAGGATGAGTGCTTAAGATAGGATAGTATGTCTGCCAAAACTTGTGTTGCAAAATTTGGACAAGTAGCTTAGATTTGCTGTGTTCTGCTTCCTCTCTTGCTTCCACTTGGCTATATAGTAAAGGATTTAATAATTATCAGTGCTGCAAAGTACACCAATATCTGTAGAGCAGTGGAGCTGTAAATGTCTATTACATTTGATGCATTAAAATATCTGCAATTCCTGAGTATGTACCTGATTCAAATTGTATAAGAGGTTCTGTACAAAGAGACCCTTGGATCCATGTCGAGCGTTATGGAAGTTTGTTTCTCTTCTGCCTCAGGATAACAGTAAAAAAGAAGTATGCCAGCATTATGGAAATTTTTGGCCGTAAAACGTATTTCAATTTCCATACCTGTAATTTTGGTATTTCAAATCTTGATAAAATGATCCTATGCAACAGTAGTGTAAATTCTTCCTAATAGAGAACTGACAAATAATGCTTGATCTGCATATGTTGGGGTTCCTTTTCTCTCTTTTAGGCAGTGGGCCATCTGATTGCTGCAGTATTGAAAGAAAATGTTCCTTCAGAGAAGATCAAACAGTCGTCTGACCAGGTCTGTGACATTTTTTAACTTCTGTCTTCTCTCCCACACATATGTGCTTACATTTTTCTATGGTTTCCCATTCCCTATTGTGTAATTTTAATAACTCCTAGAAGTTAAGTAGAGTAGTTAGCAATATGTGTCTTGGTGTACAGGTAGAAACAGTAAATCCCTGGGATCCAAACAGCATTTTGATTTCCATCAAATGTCTTAATTCTGCACTACACTAACATCTAGCTGTGCATTATTTGAGTTTATTTACATTACAGCAAGCGATGTGCAGTATGGTGAGACATTGTCATTTGAGTACGAGTCTTCTACATCACTATAGAAATTTCAAAAAGTATGGCATGATTTGTGGATTTTTCCTCCTACTCTGGAGTCTTAACACACCTGACCCAAACTATTACAGCAAACCCAAATGTGAAAAGTGCTGAGTTTTTTCTAAAGGAATGTTGGAGATGTGTTGTTTCTGTAACAGGAGCTTCTCTAACAGTCCTGATCATAATCATGTTCCCAAATGGCGTTCTGTCTCTTCCTATTTGCTATTAGAGCTAGTGTTGTCAGGAAAAAGTTATTTGGGTAGAGAAGTGGGTCCCTGGGCTTATCCAGCTGAATGTCATGCCTTAGTGTTTGTGTAGTCCTTAATGTTTTTCTGGGGAGCAGAGTTTAACAGTACAAAGAAGCATCTTAAGCTATAAAGCTATCAAACAGCAGAAAAATCAGTTCGTAGGACATAGGCTCGTCTTTGCTCTGGAATGGCTATAGGAATGAACATGTTTTTGAAAAGTCGTTGCTTCAGAGTTCAACACAGCACATTAAGCAGCTTTTTTTAGACGTTTTCATTTACTGTAATGACACTTCTTTGCTAGTGCTTTGACTCCTTTGTATTTGCAGTAGGGTAGACCAACTCTTACAGTGATATTTTAAGTGAAGTATGAAGTGTTTCATTAAAAAGAAGCATTGTAGTCAGCATAAAGCTCCAAGAAAACTAAGAGGTGGATGTGAACACTGAGGATTTACAATTAGTTAGGAGATAGCAGGCATCCATTTATTTTACCTAGCGGTTGTCCTTTACTTGGGGATTAACAAACATCAATATAATTGCCATACTGGGATAATAACATTTTTATCTCTTCAGTGAATTGATCTATGCTCACATCTGTAGAATGTGAACCTCCAGGTTGCATATCTATCTGGATCTGTGCATGTATAGTTGCCATTATTACCCTTTGCTTTTTGAATACTGGGGAGTGGCTTGAGGCAGCCAATTTCATTTTTGTGAGATTCTTGCTGTGTACAAGTGTGATGCCTGAGAACCTGCTACCAAAAAAATGAGATATTTATATTTTATACAGAGGAAAGAATTTCTTCTTGTATGTTTGGAAGTTTATAAGACATACAAATAACAAATGCCTGGGTTTAGCTTCCATTTAAATCTAACATTAACAACAGCAATAAAAAAGTAATTATATAGAAGTATTAAACTTGATTGGGCCTGACTTATTTTCTCTCTTAGGTGCTATTCTAGCTGAGGCATTGGATGCAGCTGTAATAGATGTCAGAAGGAACAGATTAAGATGCAGAAGGGAGTTTTGATTTTATTTGAACTGGTATCTCATGGGAGGCGGAGCATGTGTTCAATGAATAGTGGTGCATTTGTAATGCTGTATTGCTCTTTACTGATCACTGGTGACTTAAAAGAGGAATGTCATCTTTCCTCCTGAAATGTGGTATGCTGTTTGATTGATTATTAAATAAAGCTTTGTAAGGACATCTAAGTTACTGTAGTCATGGTGGTCAGAAGTCAGGCAGATCATGAGTTTTCTTTAGTTTCTCAGCATTTGTCTGGATCATACTGTACAAGAAGTCTATGGGGTTTATCACAGTCACCTGGGCTATATTAGCTGATAATTACCTGTGACTTTTTGTTCTTGGAGTAACTCTTCCTAGGGGCTTATGGGAATAATTTCTGACCAGCTTCACTTAACTCTGCTGTGAAAATGAGTGAGGATGAGTAGTCAGATATGCTCACATCATTTACCATGTGTTTTGATGGTTTTCAAAATGTATGTTTTGAGTTAAAGTTATTAGGCTTTCAGCTAGTTACCCATCTTTTCTTTCTTTAGTGGAGGTGAAGGTAGCAGTTGATGGCACGCACAGAAAGCACAGAGGCAGCCTGCTTTTGGCACACAGGTGTGGTAAATGGTGGTACTGGCAGTGTGAACTGATGCACTGTTTTAAGATAAAGGAGGAGAGTCTTGCCTTTGCGTGTTTCACTAGAGCTTTCTTTGTGCTGGAACTGGCACAGTTATTTTTCCCTGTGCCTGTAATATTTTTGTGCCTGTAAATATTATAGGCACAATTACAAAGTTGTGTGCCAGTGGCAGTTTGTGCAGTATTAAATGCTGCTTTACAAACAACAATCAAGTTAGGGACTTCGTATACCCAAGGAAGAAGCATTCGCTGCTTCTATTTCAAGTGCATTTATGAGGTGTGCTTTGATGGCATACGTCTTTGAGCAGTAAAGTGGCTAACTCCTTCTGTATGTTTCTTTCCTGGTTTGATTTTGATGTACTCAAGAGATTCAGGGCTTTTTCAAACCTTGTACGTGAAGAACTTTGAGATAATTAGATATGCTGTAACAGCATTCACTGTAGTGTAGTCTTCTGTACCTTGTTTTTTCAGCGGATGTAGTTCAGATTATTAAATACTATGTGCTAGTTTCCACTACTGAAAATACTGAATATCTCTCATCCTGTGAGGAAATAGCATTCAGGAAGTAAGTTTGTTGACAGATTTTTGTTGTTATCCTCCTCAGTCTAATGTTTCTTGGAGAAAACAGCTTTTTTCTCATGAAGAAATGCTGAGGGGAAGATTTGGAAGCGTATGTGTGCAAGTTTGAAATGGTGGAAATCTGTTGTACTTCATGAAAGAACTTTCTGGTATTCCCAGTCTCCCTGTTCTGCAGCATATTTTAAGACTGGCCATAAATATTAATGTTATCACAGTTTCTAGATGTTATGTGAATTAGATACCCAGGGAAGTGAGAGAAACATGTTTACTTTCTCTATTCCCTAAATGTGTTTTGTGTGCCCTCTGCTGGCTATTTATCACCACAAAACCAGTGAGCAATTAACAGCTTGTGGCAGCGCAAAGTCATCTGTCTTCTCATTCCAACTATCTGCAAAATGTTTACTGCTATGAAGAAAGTTAGTCAAAGGCTGTTCAGCAGTTCTACTGGTCAGCGAGCACATCTCCAAATTTTGGTTAAGATGTGCAAAATAGTTCCAGAGTAGACGCAAAGGAGATGACTGGAGTTGCTGCAGATGCCTCGGAAACCTAACGCAAACAGTCCTGAATGGAGCCTTGACTGCTTATTGACTTGTTGGAAGAATTGATGAGCAGAGATGAGACAGAGTGTGTGAATAAAATTTTGGCTAAAATGTAGGACTAGTGTTACTGCGTCATTTAAAGATGAGATTTAGTTTTTCTGCAGGCTGTGTTTGTATTTGCTGTGGTGGAGTATGTCATCACTTGGTGGGCTTTTAGACTGTATTTATTGTTTAGATGTGTTAATAGCTAAAACTGTTTTAAGTTTACTGTTGAGAGTGGACACAAAACTTTAGCACGGTCTTTTGGGTTTTGTTGTGAGATTCATGTAAAGAATTGGCTGCTTTGTGTAGATCATGAGAGGGATAAAGTAGATGCAGGAAGACTTAGGAAGATAATTAACAGACAAGGGGAATTCAGTTGTTTATCTTGGTGAACCATTCTGAACAGAGGTGGCCAGTGGAGCACATGATGGAAAAAGGAGGGGTTTCTGTACCTTAAAGCATGGAGTGTTTTACATATTAGCAATGACTAATCTCCATAATCAAATAAAAAAGGAGGAATACAAAGGAAGAATATTAACCTTCTAAGATTAAACCTGGCAAGATCAATTACTCTAGGTGGGCTCTGCACAATTTTTGATGGCAGCTTGCAGGGTTTCTGGGATGTTCTTTTGATTTCAAAATAGAAAGTGTATATAGAGACTCTTCTAATTAGTCGTGATGCGCGTTTTGTGAATGTTTATATTTTGATTTATTAAGTGCATACCATGCAGATTATGGTAGGGTAGACGTACATATATAATGCAGGAGTCTGATGTTTAGAAAAACTTGTTGTTGGCCTTGAATTTGTGACCTATTCTGTTTAATTTACCACAGGCTAGAAAATGGCTTGTAACTGAGATCACTTGACTTCGTTTTTGGTTTTCAACATGCTCTGTAGAAGTCTGTAAGTCGGTTTGCTGTGGTCTCTGCTGAACAGAACAGTGTTGTGCACGTACCAGATTGTGTAGTAGACTGAGTTAATTCTTTCCTTGTGAAGTTGAGGCTGTCATACATGTGTGAGTTTTGGAGGCAGGCACTGAGAACTGTTGCATATTTATTTAAACTGTGTTTGAAGCAGTCTTGTTTTCTTCCTGTTAGTTCTATGCTGGTGCTTCCTGCAAATAAACTTTGTGATTAGTTTATTTTTTTAGCAATTCCTTTCCTTAAAGGAAGTTTGAACGATATACTTGAACAGTTATATATACCCCAGTCACGGTTACTAATTGCTTTTGAATAATCTCCCCTGTATTTAGGTAGTCATATACTTTTAAGTGTCTGTTTAAAACTTTAGAAACAACTAAGAATTTAAAAAAAAGAGGACAAACATAAATTGCATGAACATCTTTGTTATGTATTTTTGTCTACCAGTGCTTCTAAGTGTTGCACTTCTTGCCTCATGTAATTTCACTGCTCTCTCTGGAATCAATTATCTACTGAACTACCTGAAGCAATTAGTTTCATTTGACCTGGGTAATGAAGTTGAAAGTAACTCGGTGGGTGTAAAAGCAGAATGGAGGACAAAATAAGTTAACTTTTAAGTTTCCTACAGCAATGTGTTCTGTCCTATGGACATGATCAAATGACTACTTGTAGATCACAGGTCAGAGAATATACATTCTGAATATGCTAGACTTTAAGAAATCGCTTCTACCCTTTCTGGTCTGTTGCACAGGTTAACATTCAGCCTTCTGAGTGGCACCGCTCCGTACTGCTGCCGCAATCCTGGTTAGGATTTATGAATCGAACCTACAATGCAGTCCTGCAGGTAAATTTGAGGTACATAAATGAGCATTAGTATGTGCAATATTAAGTGGTATGAGTTTCATTTTTACCAGACAGAGTATCCATGCAAGTTACAATAATTTAAAAATAAAGCTTGTGGTGTTTAATAATAAAATTTATGAAAAGCAAATAGAATTGAGTCTTCAGTTAATGACAACACAGCCTGGGATACTTTTAGAAGTATAACCTCTGCTTACATTTCAGGTTCTTGCAGTCTCGTTCCTATGTCAAGCTGCAGAATGGGTCAATTTTTAGAATGTAAAATTTTAGCTAGAGCTGTAACCTATTATTTTGAGAGGAATTCTGTAATAAGTGTATCACAAAGGAGACAAGTTATCAAGGAATAATTAATGAAGTAGAACTTCTCTTAACGGGCGTGTAATGCCATCACATTGTGAAGTACTTGTCTTTTGATTTTTCCACCCTACCTAATGTTTAGGAAATATCTTAAGACCTCTATTTCATAAGGTTAGCTAACCTGCTCTCTAGAGCAGTCATTTGTTTTTTTGACGGGGAAATGGTCTTCTAACTAATAGCTGCCTTCTAGAATGCTCTGTTTGTGCCACTAGAAGGGCTTATTTGTTTGTGTTTCCTGGCCACGTCAGCTGTTTTTGGCATGAGCAGCTTAGGTTGCTGAGCAAATTCTAGAAACTCTGAGTGTTCTTTATTTTGCTGTGCAGCAAAACTTATGCCTCTCTAACATTTTCAAAACAAGTTTTATCTTGACCATCAGCAAAATATCAGATTCTAAGCAGAGCCAGCCACAGGATAAAGCAGGCAGCTGCTATTCAAATTGTAATTTTAAATTGTAGCTACCGAGGGGGCCATTATTGCTTGCATTGAATTACTTTGCTGTTTTGTTGCCCCCTGTTGGTTTTTCTATTTTACTTGCCCCTTCCAAGATTTCACCAAATCACAGAATCATTTATGTTAGAAAAGATCTTTAAGATCATTGAGTCCAACCATAGACCTAACACTGCCCTGCTTCTGTTACCGGTGCATTTCCTTCTTGCCCTTTAATGTGACCATCAGGTCTTGACTCAGCTGTGTTGGTGTCTTGCCTCTCTTGCACTTGGGGATTTCACAAGAAGCTTGACTTGTTTTACTGGACTTGTTTTAAGTGCTCCTGCCAGTTTGTGTATTCAGCATGTTGAGACTAAAATCAGCTTCATCATGATGATCATGCAGGTCTTAATTTAGCACAGAACTTAAGCCAATGCTTTTGTGTTTGTGGAAATTGCAATAGGTTTTTGTATAGTTTTTACGCAGCCTTCTCTGTAGTCAGTGTGTTATGTCTGCTTCTTTAATCTCTGTGGAAAGTCATCTTCTGAGTGACGTGTGGATTTCCAGGATTGACTGTCTTGTATTCTCGTGCACACCCAAACTGCAAACATTGAATACCTAAAAAACATTTCTTATATGCCTATGTTTTTCACGTAAGACTTAATAATCTACTAAGGAGCAGAAATTAACAACTTAAACAAGTTGAGATGTAATTATCTTGGAACTAGAGTCTGAGCATGAAAGAAAGCAGCCTAATACATTTAGATAACAGTTGTTAGAGGCCAGAATCCATATCCTTTAAGGTACAAAAAGAACTATTGTATGAAGTCTCAGGGAGGCTGAGGTCTTTGTGGTGATGACTCAGAAAAAGCACACACACACAGAGCTGCTAGGCCAAAGTCTCAAATCTGGAATTGTTTCTTGACTCTTTTCTTTGCAGTAGCTTCATACTCTACTCACCTGGACCTGGAATATAGGGTCAAGTAGGAGGTATTAAAGTTTCAAAACACTTCACACACTCCCTTTCTCACAACACAGCTGTCCTCTTAGGTCTGTCCAAGGTCGTTTTATACTTTGTTGCTGCACAATGTAATTAAGCTAGTTTAATTATCCAGGCAGCCAGAGCACCCTGTTTTGCTGCACCCACAGGTCATAGAAGGAAAAGAATGAGGAATTCTACTTCAAGTATTGAACCAGACAACGGTATTTGGAAATGCGTTCTAGCTAGCAGGCTTCTAATTCTTAATCTCTGCTGTTGTACCCCTTCACTAAAAGGGTTGTCAGGCCCTGGCACAGGCTGCCCGTGGAACTGGTGGAGTCACCATCCCTGGAGGTGTTTAAAAGATGGGTGGATGAGGTGCCCAGGGATCTGGTTTAGTATTGAACAGGTACGGTTGGACTCAGTGGTCTCAAAAGTATTTTCCAACCAAATGAGTCTATGATACCCAAGGGAACTTGTAGCTCTGCATGGACTAGGAGAGATGTCTCAATATCTGTGGCCCTTTGTGCCATCTGCAGCTTGTTTTTCTCACTCATTAAAAAAAAAATATTAATTCTTAATATTTTGCATATTACAATGGGATCCCATATCAAAAGCTTTTGTGTTCACTTATGAAGTAACCCTCAAGTGAAAGGCTACATCTGTTACCTAAGTGTTCTCTGAATAAGTGTTATGACCATTGTCCATTCTGTAATTCTGTAGGGGAGGCAGGCAGAGCTGGAAATGCAATTAAAACATGGAAAAGATGATCCTGAAGAGGTGCAGTACAAACAATTTACAGCCTGGCTCTGGTAAGGAAGTGTCTGTCTGCTCTTAATCACTTGTAATGCCAAATAAGGAGGCAAAGGAGGGCAAGAATCCAAAGCCTTTAATTATGCAAGTTTAAAGGCTGTGTAAGCACTAGAAAAACACCAGAACGATGACCAAGGTCAGGGTAGGGGGGATGTGCAGAAAGACACTACAGGGTACCTGTCTGTAAGGGTTCCCATAGGCACAGGTTCACAGGTATTTTCACCACTACAATGGGAAATTTTGTAGGGTTAGCAACTGCAAGGAATGGAGACCTACATTTGGTTTGTATCATGTTAAATCAGAGGGATTATGCAAGCAGCAAAGCTTACTTACAGAGACTAACTGAGCTGTCTCACTGAAGATGACTTGATGAAAGAAATGTAAGCTTCGATGCGATGTGCGTCATAGCAAACTGAGACACACCACAGTTTGTACAGTGGGTTGGCAGACCTGACCTTGAGAATGTTGTTTAAAACCAAGCACACACTGCACATCTCAATCCATGTCCTCAATTACTTCTGCTTCTGTCAGATGAGAAGTGTTTCTTAGGCTGTCACATGAGCACAGAGAAACGTTGGGTGACATATAAACAGTTTGACAGTTTTAATGCTTGTGATTAATTTGTGCTAAGTCTTCTGATAACCAGACGAGATAATTGTTAACCTACAATGTGCACATGTAAGGCATAAGGGAAAAGGAGCTGAGTTCATGCTGTAGTATAACGAGCGTGTTATAAATTCTTTGTTTCTGTTGCAGGGTCAGAGATATGTTGACTGATGTCATCAAAGGTGCTTCCAAGTAAGAACTCCTGTTTTATTAAAGATGAGAATGAGTTCTCTTTTGTGGCAGAAGACGTTTGATAATATTTTGTGCAGTTGGTTACCTGCCAATTTTATGATTTCACATGAGTGCCGTTCAGGAAAGGAACTCCACCCCACCTTGTGCTTTCAGATATTTACCACTGGCTGTGCCTATTGAAAAGGGGCTGCCTAATGTTTTGAGTAAAACCTGGGTAGTTCTGCGTGCGAAGTCTGTTCTTTTTTTAACTAGCAGTCAGTTTCCCTCAAGTATCTTCATTTATCTAGAAGTTGGCTCATCTGTAGTAGAGTGTGGGCTCTTCAAATTATTGCACTTTCTGCTAAGGTGTCTTTCTCATGCTCAGGTGCCCCCAAAGACAGGAAATTACACGTTTTCAGATTGTGACAGGCTTGTTCATTTGCTAATAGAATTATCACATAGCTTTCAGGCAGCAGTATCTTAACCTTCCTTCGTAGGCTGCCAAAGTGGTTTGACTTCTTTATTTCGGTCTCCGCTGGCAGCCCTTGGTTGACCTGAAATTGGCCACCTGCACAAGCTTAAGCAAAAGCATCAGAAATAATTAAAACGAATACTTAGAAAATCTTTTATCATTAAGAATTCATTATTGAAAAAATTGCAGCGAAATCTCACAGTGTTTCAACATTGGTATTCTTGTAAATGTATGAAAGACTAGTTTTAAAAACTTGCTGTGAGTTGAGTTTGGAGATTTTAATGAAGACTTTCCATAAAAGTTTGAACTTTTTTCCTTTTTTAAGTTATCATTAGTCAGATATTTAAAATACTCCCAACTCTTCCGTTTGCTTTCATATAGGACCATCCGGAAAAAGTCAGTTACAAATGAATGAAACTGGAAGACCTCTGATATTTTAGCTGCTCAATAAACACCTGTGTTAATGTACTAGAAAGAGGTAAAGAAAGGAGAAACCAAATAATCAACTTCAAATATATTATGTTCTGTGTCTCAGAATTCAAGTTATGATTTTAGTTATAGAATTTCATTAGCAAAACTAGCTGAGGTAGAAGCATTTCCTTATTTGGGAAAGAATAGTGAATTTTCTTTAAGTAACAGCAGAAGGATCTCCTGTGCATAGATCTCTTTCTTTTAAGAAAATACTGGGATTTTTCTTAGTATTTTCAACTAAGAGTAAGACACTACTCTTTTTTTCTTGTGGGGCTGGTTAGGATGATTTTTATTTTTACCTTCACTAAATTTAAAATGTCCAGCTTTCATGAGTGTGTATATTTAGAAGTTTTTCTCTGTTTGAGGTTTGTCATTAGATGTAACTTTTCAGAACATTGACAGCAACAAAGGGTCCATATATAGATTAGGAAATGACAAGGCAAGAGGTGCAGGGGCATTTCAATGAACTTAACTAAGCACCTAGTTGTAATTACTTGTAGGTATCTCTTATCGGAAAAGAAAAGCAATGGAGTATCACTAACCTCTCCTACTAGAAACTGAAACTAAGACCTGCTTGTCTTTTTCTAAAATGCAAACCAGAAACCCAGAAAATACTTTTATAATGAAAGTGAGATCTTTGGGTCTGGAACAAATGCCTAAATTTGCAGTATAGGTGTGTTTTTACATTAACAGTTGAGGAAGTTTTTGGAAATGGAAGACTGATGCAGGAATGGTAATACACTGTGTACTGGTCTAGTATAACAGTTATGTTCTCTCCCTTATTTGTGGGTGACAGGTTTTTTTTTTTCTTGAAGTCCTTAAAAATAAAGTTTGCACCATGGTAGAAGTTTGCACTCTTGGAAACCTGTGATTTTCCATGATGTTAATATTTCCATTGCCGAGATTTCAGTGAAGGCTGCTCTGCTAAATCTCCAGAACAGATGCTGTTGCAATGAAGTGGCATCTACCTGTCTAGTGTTCTCTGTTTGAAGAGATTTTTGTGTTTTCTTGTGTTAAATCTGGTACTATCTAAGACCAACTGGTGTATTTCTGTGAGTGCTGTTTTGATCTGCAGGGTGGCAATCCTCATTGTAGTGGAAGCAGGCTTCTGTTTTCATACAGTTTCATGTGTACTAGGCTTTTTATATTACAGACAAACGAGAAAAAAGGCTGAAACACTTCTTTCCCCTCTTCTTTCTCCAATTTCTGAAGATGCCACACGATAGACTTTGCTGAGCTGCAGTAGAGGCCAGTGAAGTTGCTCGGTGCCTTTCCTCCTGGACCACCTCTAGCATAAAGTTCAGTACAAACCTTGAGGAATAGGTATTGCCAGCTCTCTTCGATGTATAGTCAAAACAACCAGGTTTGGAGATTCTGTGTGTCACACATTCAGAAGAGAACTTAGATCCTACAAGGCTAAATGCTGGCCTGCTAATTTATTGTAATGTTTTGTAACTGGAACTTTATTAACTGCATTTATGAACTGCTTTTAATCCAATAGATGAGATGTTGGAATAGCATTAAGAAGCTGAAAATTACAGATGAGCCTGACTCAGCTCTAGTACGTGGCCCCTGTTGTCACTAATAGGGGGCAGAAATCATCAAATAAATGCTAGATCTAGGGCTGGATATAAGGGGATGGGCTCATTGGTTGGCACTAGCAGTTCTTGCCAAATTGTTCTGTTACTCCTGCCTTCAAAAATAACACTGTTTTTAAAAAGGTGTTTTTGAGATGGAACAATGTACGATGTTTTGTTTCTAAAATCCACCTTGTTTAAAAAAAAATAAAAAAAAATCTTATACATGTAAAATTCTACGGCACAGACTGTCCTGCAGATTGCCTTGCATCTTGATGGCATTTTATTTCTTTTCTTTTCCAGAGGTGCACATAGAAGTTGATAAATATAATTATAATTAAATATATTATAATTAAAGGAAATAATTAAAGCTGTTTTTCTTCATAATGTAACATGACGTAGTCTGAGCCTCTTGATGTTACAATAGCAGCCGGGATGGTTTCAGAGAGCCTTGCAAGCCGGTTTGAATTCTTTGACCTTCAGCTTTCGTCTGAATGTGTTATTATCTAAGCACATCTCCCTCGAAACACTGGTATCATTTGGGTTTTCCAGAGTTTCTTTGGTGTCTCAGTCATCAAGCTCTGACATTCCCTTTCCTGTCTCTGAATTTTCTTGCACTCATCCAGCATTTGAAGAGTTTGCAACATTGCTTGTGAAACAGGAGATGACCAGCAGGCCCCGTGGTGTGTATCATTCTGCCTTGAGAGGAGGGACCGCTCGCTCAGACCAGGGGAAGACTGTGGCAGGTGTACCAAACTTCTTGCTGAAAATGTAGGAGAGGAATAAACAACCAGGAAGGACACCAGGCCTTGCAGGTGAGCTGTTGCTTTGTTGAAGTTAGACAAGTATACATGCTTTGACCCAAAGACTTCTTTGAATCTGAGACTGAATCAGTTTAAGAAACAATTGGGTCTTATGTCACTTGCATATGCTTACATATGCTTTTGAATCATTAGCTTTAAGAAGTTAAGTTTACTTTACTTTAGGTTCTTCACTGACTTTTCCAAGACTTTTGAACTACTAGCATTACTATTGATACTGACCTTTCTTTACTCCTTCCCTGCTTCTTCAGGCTGGCATGTTGTTGTGTTACGACCTTCCAGTCCATGTAGGCAAAGATGGCAAGCCTATTAATCGATTTCTGGCCAGCAGGGGATGTAATTTCCAGCAAATGTTGGTAGCCCTCATTCATGAGGTAAGTTGCTGGCTTTTCTTCTCTTTTCAGAAGTATTCTACTTCCTTCCCTGCCTTACTACCCAATTTGTTTGTGTTAGTCAGGAATTAGTATCAGCTGCCAATGGCATTTATGAATGCATATATGAAGCACAGAACATCTTCTGACAATCCTAACTGCACTCTATGATGAAAGTTCACATTAACTAGAATGTTTTGATCAAAATATACCAGTGTTTCAGTTCCCAGCTTATGCTGCTTTAAAAGACAAAAAAGTATTTCTTGCCTTATTTTTCTTTTGTATATAGAGAAAGTTAGAGCTAGTGTTGTCAGGAAAAAGCTATTTGGGTAGAGAAGTGGGTCCCTGGGCTTATCCAACTGAATGTCATGCCTTAGTGTTTGTGTAGTCCTCAATGTTTTTCTGGGGAGCAGAGTTTAACAGTACAAAGAAGCATCTTAAGCTATAAAGCTATCAAACAGCAGAAAAATCAGTTCGTAGGACATAGAAAATAGAAAGTGTAGGCCTTAAACAACAGCTACTGAGATACAACCCCTCTCACCTCAACCTGACATGTTTGCCTTTCCTTTATTAAACACTGATTACCCTGGAAACTGCTGAGGTTAAATAATTTATTTCCAGGGGAGCCTAGGTGGCTGTGATGACATTTTTTCATCTTTTTGGTAGAGGCAGATGGTAGAAACAAGGGGATGGTAACAAGAACAATCAATTCTATATGCCAGCTATGCAATAGGATGAGATATAACAATGCACAGCTACCATTTTAAGTACAGATCTTCTGTTGTTCATGGATTGCAAAACACAAGAATTTAAAAGGAGAGGACACCTGAACTCCTATCTTACTTTATTAAGTGTTGCTTCAATTAAGGCAGCCATGGAGAGGGATATAGAGACTCTTCTAATTATTCGTGATGCGCGTTTTGTGAATGTTTATATTTTGATTTATTAAGTGCATACCATGCAGATTATGGTAGGGTAGACGCACATAGATAATGCAGGAGTCTGATGTTTAGAAAAACTTGTTGTTGGCCTTGAATTTGTGACCTATTCTGTTTAATTTACCACAGGCTAGAAAATGGCTTGTAACTGAGATCACTTGGAAGGAAAAGACCTGTAAGTAACTGCATCGGAGTGCATAGATCACTGAGAACCTAGGCGGTGGATTCTGCTTCTTTCCTCCAACTGTGTTAATTTGGTTCCTTCCTCTGTCTTTCTCTCTTCTGCCCAGCCAGCAGTACTTGCTCTTTGAGGTAGGATCCATTCCTTAATATGGATATGAAATGTGTTGGACAGGGCAGCTTCGATGTCCGCTGTTTGAAGACCCAAGAAGCCAAGGAGGATAAATGAATCACTAGATCTAAGGTTATAACTATGTTACTCTTTGGCTTAGATAAATAGACTAAAACTATGGCACCACTACACATGCTGCAACAAAATGGTTTCAGATCAGTTTAAAAGAAGCTAAAACTGAGATGTTATCCTTTAAACTCAACCAGGCTGTTTCAGTTGAAGTGATGTGCATTGTTTCTGCACAAGATCCACTCAAATGATGACCATACTTAACATTCTCACCAGTTGTCAGGGCTTTGGAATGAACTTTCGTTTTCATTCTTAGAATAACCAGAAGGTTAAGCCTCTGGTTATTGAGGTTTGTTTTTTTGTTGTTGTTGTTGTTGTTTTTGTTGTTTTTTTAATATCAGTGTCATAAGTTGTGGCGTAGACATCTTCTGGGTGAATTTCATTTTCCTTTTGGAGTCCTGACCGGTGCAAGAAAGAAATTCCTGTCTCTTGTCTTCATTCTGCCTGTCTCAATGACAGAGCCAGATCCTTGAAAAGAGTTACAGTTGGTAAGCGTGCCTTCATAAATGACGTGCTTAAAACTCTGACAAAATTGTGGTCTGAGGTAATTTATTCCTAGTCTCAAATACATTCTCGCTCTCCTTACCTTTAAAGAAAAGTGAGAACTTTTGCCAAATACATTTTGATGATAATAAATAAAGACTTCTTTGGAAGATGGATGCTGCTTATCTCCACAGATATGTTTAGAGTGAGTGAACGTTCAAGTATTTCTTGTATCCTTGCTAAAATACCATTTCAATACAGAATAGTTTTTTATCTTCTTGAGACCCAAAGAATGAGTCTGTATTGTGGATAGGCTTACTTATCAGCAGGATAGTTCAGCTTTCCTGGCCCATTCTTCATTCAAGATAGAACCTATTTAATGGATACTCCTGCCAGAAATGGTTAACAGCTTTCTTGGGGTGTTGATAGCTGCTCATACACCTCATCAGTTCTGTCCTGCTATATGAAAGGAAAAGAACCATTGTACAGGCATATGAAGATCCTTTACTGGGACTGATGTGGAAAATGATGTTGAAAGCACTATATACTTCATTTCTATAAAAAAAAAAGAAGAGAAGAAAATATGGGCTATCAGTATACCCAAGGCATCACACACTGAAAGTTAAATTAGCAGCACAGTAAAAATGGCTTTTGTAAGACTTGCTGGCTTTGAAATGAAGGGAAGAGGCAGTTCATGGAGCTTGCACTGCCTGACTACACCTTGAAAGTCACTCTGGTGTTCTGGTAGTTCATCCAGTTCTGGAAGGAGTATAGTGTAGCACTATTCATTTTACAGTGTTACCATAATTTATATGAGGATAAGAAAAAACAATAGTTCTCTGTCATCCTTTGAAATTTTCAGAGCTTGTTATAAACTTCTGTCTTCAGTGTGAGCTGAGTTTGCCATGCTTACGTTTTCCCAGTTCTGATTTTTCCTTGTCCAGAGAGAAACCCCTCAGTGGAAAACATGTTCCAGATACGCCGTCGTTGTCTGCTGAACACACTGTAAGTTCCTGTATGATCTTCATTTTGGATTTGAAATTAAAAATTTGCACCCTCTTCTGTCCATGAATTTTCTACTATTATTGAAGTGATAAATACACTGATGCAGGAGAACTTGTAAGAAAAGCCATTCCTGTTAATATTTTTGATAATATACTACAGCTTCTCTATAGCCGAGTTCCTTCTAAGCAGCAATTAGTTTGGGTCTTGATGGTCACCTGTGTCCTGGTGCTGTGATGTCCAATGATTCACAGCTGTATAAGAGTTAGACATGTGGAAGTAATGTTATGGGTCCCCTCCAGTTTCTTCAACAGTTCTAGAGCCATCTCTAGTCAGTATCTCTAATTGTAATCTCTTCCAAAAGTTTATTTATTCAAAAGCTTTAGCACAAAAAGTTTCTTGTTAGTCAAGATTGAGAAATTATATCACAGTATCACAGAATCACAGTATCACAAGGTTGGAAAGGACCGCTGAGATCATCAAGTCCAACCTATAACCTAACACTAACACCAACACTAACACCAACCATCATCTAAACCATGGCACTCAGTGCCTCATCCAGTCTCCCTTTATACACCTCCAGGGTCGGTGACTTCACCCCCTCCCTGGGCAGCCCATTCCAATGGCCAATCACCCTTTCAGTGAAGAACTTTTTCCTCATATCAAGTCTAAACTTTCCCTGACGAAGCTTAAGTCCATGCCCTCTGGTTCTGCCACTGGTCACCTGAGAGAAGAGACCAATCGCTGCCCGACTACAACCTCCTTTTAGGGAGTTGTAGAGAGCAATGAGGTCTCCCCTGAGCCTCCTCTTCTCCAGACTAAACAGCCCCAACTCCCTCAGTCGCTCCTCGTAGGGCTTGTGCTCCAGCCCCTTCACCATCTTCGTTGCCCTCCTCTGAATACATTCCAGTATCCTAACAGCCTTCCCAAATTGGGGGGCCCAGAACTGGACACAGTATTCAAGGTGAGGCCTGACCAGTGCCGAGGACAGGGGGACGATAACTTCTCTGGTCCTGCTCCCCACACTATTCCTGATGCAGGCCAGGATGCCATTGGCCTTCTTGGCCACCTGGGCACACTGCTGGCTCATGTTGAGCTTCCTGTCCACCAGCACTCCCAGGTCCTTTTCTGCCTGACTCCTCTCCAGCCACTCTGTCCCCAGTCTGTACCTCTGCATGGGATTGTTGTGTCCAAAATGAAGTACCCGACATTTGGACTTATTAAACATCATCCCATTAGAATCAGCCCAGCTCTCCAATCTGTCCAGGTCCCTCTGTAGGGCCATCCTACCCTCTAACAGATCAACCCTTCCTCCCAGCTTGGTATCATCTGCAAACTTGCTGATGATGGACTCAATCTCCTCATCCAAATCATCAATAAAGATATTAAACAGGACGGGACCCAATACCGATCCCTGGGGGACACCACTAGTGAGCGGCCGCCAACTGGATGAAACACCATTCACCATCACTCTTTGGGCTCGGCCATCCAGCCAATTCCTAACCCAGCACAAAGTGCTCCCATCTAGGCCACGGGCTGCCAGCTTCCCTAGGAGTTTACCGTGGGAGACAGTGTCAAAGGCCTTACTGAAGTCCAGGTATACCACATCCACAGCCTTCCTCTCATCCACCAGGTGAGTCACATGGTCGTAAAAGGAGATCAGATTGGTCAGGCAGGACCTACCCCTCCTAAATCCATGCTGGCTGGGCCTCATTTCTTGACTGTTCTGCATGATTTCACCCAGGATTATCTTCTCCATGATTTTACCTGGGACCGAGGTCAGGCTGACAGGTCTGTAATTACCTGGATCATCCTTACGGCCCTTCTTATGGATGGGCGTCACATTGGCCAACTTCCAGTCTTCCGGGACCTCTCCAGAGAGCCAGGACTGCTGAAAGATGATGGAGAGCGGCTTAGCAAGCTCATCCACCAGCTCTCTCAGCACCCTAGGATGGATCCCATCCGGCCCCATAGACTTATGAGGGTCCAAGCGGCTCAGCAGGTCTCTAACCTCCTCCTCATGGATTGCAGGAGGGCCATATTTCACCCTGCCCCCATCAACCACTTCAGAGGGCCAACTGTCAAGTGAGCTGACATCTTTGCTGTTAAAAACTGAGGCAAAGAAGGCATTAAGTACCTCAGCCTTCTCTGCATCTCTGGTTACTATATTTCCCTCCACATCCAACAAGGAGTGGAGGTCGCTGCCGCCCTTCTTTCTGCCACTGATGTATTTATAAAAACTCTTCTTATTGTCCTTAACAGAAGTGGCCAATTTGAGCTCCAGCTGGGCTTTTGCTTCCCTGATTTTCCTCCTACACGACTTAACAACATCCTTGAACATGACCTGGCCTACATCCCCTTCTTTCCAACGATGATACATCCTCTTTTTCTTACTTAGTTCCTTCAGAAGTTCCCTACTCATCCAGGCCGGCCGTCTGCCCCTACGACTCTTCTTACAACACACAGGGACAGCCCGCTCCTGCGCCTGCAAAATTTCATTCTTGAAGTGTATCCAAGCTTCCTGGACCCCCTTGCCACTAAGAGCTATTTTCCAGGGTACTTTCCTGACCAGTTCCTTAAATAATCCCAAATCTGCCCGCCGAAAGTCCAGCATCGATGTTCTGTTCCTGGCTTTTCTTATTACATTGTTCAGAGAGAACTCAATTATCTCATGTATGCTTAAAACAACCACCCACCCAACAAGCAGAGGCTTACCAGCAGTGTCTTCATTGTAGAAAAGATTTCTTACAACTGGTGTGGGTCTCCCTCATGACAACATATTCAGAAGCCTATTGAAAGCACCGGACTCTGTGGAATATTCAGAGAACTTCCTGCAGTCTGGAGGTTTTTTCTTTCTAGTTTGTTTTGAGTAGGTGCTGGAATCAGGTTCACAACACAAGTCACTATGCATGAAGACACATTCAGTGCACCTGTAGCAGTTTAAAAACCCCCCAAGGATTGCAAGTAGGTTACATAACAAGCTCTGAATCCAAGTGCTAAAATAATAACTATCTGCTTTTATTTTAATACATTGTAGGAAATCTTCATAATTTTAAAGAGAGTGTAGTTCTGCAGCATGGCTTTTTAAGTCTGAAAATAACTTTTTTTGGGCAGAGGGGAGAAACAAAAGAAAACAAAACTGCAGAAGCGTTTATCTTGATTTTCAGTAACATCACAACTTGTAAATTCCTGCTTGGTATTGACAGAATACAGAGCTGATTTTTTTAATAAATATATATATAATTATCCCTTTAATTAAAGGGAATGATGGGTGTCAATAACTTCAAATGGGTAAAAGTGTGAAATTTGGTTTCATCTTGACAATAAGCATTAGAAGGAGTTACAGGGATCCTGTTGCAGGTGGTAGCCCCAAGTCAGGGCTCACTTGTGAATTGGAAAAATACACAAGCCGTGCAACAGTATTTAATGGCACGATCCCAGCTGACAGCAGCCCTCTTCTTCCACGCCACTCGGCGGCTGGGTGAAGGCACAAAGGGGTTTTTGCCATATTTTCATGGCTTGGCTGTCGCAGGCTCTTGGGAGCCAGCACTTGCCTGGAGGGCGTGCAGAGTGCTGTCAGATACTGCCAAAGGCAGATATCGATCATCAGGCAGATGGACTGTGGTGATCAATAGCTATTGCCAGACAGTGTCGGTCTAGTCAGGACCAGCCTCTGTTGTATAGGTAGAGGATGCTCTACGTATAATGCTTCTGACCTTATTGATCAGAGCTCTCTCTTCTCTGCATGGCACCTGGGTATCGAGAGGGGACTGATCTCAAAGTGTCTTACAGGGAGCTTGGCTTTCTGGAAGTTTCCCTCATAGTAACCTTGTCTCGGAGTGGGTGCCCAGCAGACATCTCCAGGACTGGTGTGAATGTCCGTGAGCACCTGCAGCTGTGGAGCTAGAGCCCCTTATTACCCACCCTGTGCCTGTGGCAGCCCAGCCCCTGCCTTGACATTACGTGCCCCCAGTCCCTGGCAGTCAGCAGGACTGAGAGAAGATGAAGGAACTCGGAGCTCCAGGTCTGTTTGACTCATTTGGTTGACAGCACATGTTTTTGCTGTTCTGGCTGCTCCAGGCGATGGCACTGGTTGGTCGGTGGAGGCCGACGTCCAAGTCCATTGGAAGTCTCCGAGGATCTGGTAGCAAATGCATCAGTGCAAGCTCAGGGCAGTGGGCAGCAATGCATAGAGGCAGAATGGCAGGTGGTGGAATCAGGTGTCGGAGAGGAGAGTAGCGTGGGATGCAGAGAGTTTCTTGGGGCAAGCAGGAAGAAGGCTACTTCTGTGTGGCAAATACTTGGTCTCTGAAAAATCAGTTTTAAAAGACAGAGAACGGTAGTAGGGGCCCACTCTGAAAGTTCCTGCTGTCTCCCTCATTACTTCCCAGCCCCCCAGCCCTCCAAACCATACCAGGTTGCAGAGCTCCCCTAAAAGTGCTACAGGGAACAAACTGTGAGGGAACAGGAGCTCAGAGCACCCGAGTGAGTTGTCCAAAGGCCCTGCGAGAGGCAGAGTGATCTGACAGCAGGTGCCTGGCTGCTGCCTCCTTCAGTGGTCTGTGTTTATATATGAACGTGTAGCCTGTGTGTGTGTATCTAAGCTGAATTTGTGTGTCTCTTGTGTGTCTCCTGCCTCCTCTTATCAGGTTATCTGATCTTGGGTTTTCCAAGGAAAGCAGGCTCTGTCTCCCAGGTGTGGAGTGCTGTTGCAACCTTCTTGGCATCTTTTCTGAAGGCCAGGGAATTGACCCTTTGCAATTACTGTCCTAAAGGAGAGAGGGAGTTCTTTGAGTTGGAACCCTTTTTACTTTTTTCTAACCCATCTGTCTGGAGGTTGTTCACTGCGCCGTGTCTCCAGCCCTGGCTCTTTGTGCGGTGGTGGTTCGAGATCTTTCCCAATGCATCTGCTTTGCTGGGAAGCTGCAGGATTTGAGATGCCTCAGTTTGTGTCCCAAGCTCTCCCGAGTGCTGTTTACTGGTGACAGGCCTAGTCCTCAGTGATCTGATGGTCTGCAGGGCATTGTCAGATGAGGGGTCGTGTGAGCGAGCCATGGGGAGGATCTGGTGGTTCCTGCAGGGCTGAAGGCCCCAGAAGGTCCCCGTGTTCTCCAGGTACAGTGGTGCCCAACACCTCTGCCTGGAGGAACTGGAGGAGCCGTCCCCTGCGGCTGCCAGAGGCTACCTTAGCCCCGGAGCAGCTGCTGGTGAGGAATGGCAACTCCGACTGCTGGGACACGGCCAGCAAGTGTCCGGGTGCCGGCAGAGGGGAGCTCCGTGGAAAGCTCTGGGCTCTGTTCCTGCCCCGGGGCTCAGCTTTGTGCCTGGGGGTGCTCCTTTTGCATGGAGGTCCGTGTGGCAAGGAGGGATAATCCCAGACTGTTAGGATTGTGATCAGCACTGCTCCAATGGATTGTGTTTCTGTCTGCCCAGGTACAGTCCCAGCACAGGGGCTGTGGAGCCCAGGGAGCAGGAGGACAAGGGAGAAGCTGCTCCAGGCCAGGCACAGGCGGTGTTGGCATCCAGTGCTCCCCACAGGGCAGGAGCTGCTGGAGTCGGGCAGCGTGAACCCGCTGTGGGGAGATCAGGTGGGGCTCTGCGGCAGGGGAGGAGGCGGTGGGGGGCGAGGCCTGGCATCAGCCCTGGGGGGCACAATTGGGCAAGCTGTCATGCTGGAGAGTCTATTTTTTTACCAAAACCTTTTATCAATTCCAATATGCTGTTGTTGTTCCAATCCACCCATTTCCCAACAGTTATTATTGTAGTGATACTTATTTGAAACAAAACCCCAACGTTCACTCTGATCTAATTCTTCGAATCCTTATCTTTGGTGGGTTCCCTGGGTCCTTGGATTTTCCACTCGGGCTTTGGTCCCAGCTCAGTTCCTGTGTGGTGAGCAGTTGGGGATCATTGTTCTGCGGTCCATGAAGCAGGAACCTTCTTGATCTGTGAATAAAGAATCCAGGGTCCTTTTCCAGCCAGCTTCATGGCTGTGTATGTAGTTAAAAGTATCTGATGTGGTCTTTTCCACCCAGGGTTTAATGGTTTTGAATACCAGGACTTGATAAACACCTGGTCTCCAGGCTGGATGGATGTGCTGGGGTATCAAGCTTAGGGGTTTGTTAATAGACACGAATTTCTTGAATTCCTGGAGAGGCTTTCCTAAAGATGTCAAATAGGTATTAATGTCCAAATTCCCTTGAACAGTGATATCTCCTGGGACATCAGGTTTCTTGATTAAAACTGTATTGGTTTGCCCTGTGGCTATTACTTCAGCTCTTTGGTTTTTACCCCCCTCTTTTCTTTTTGTCATTTCAGGGGTCCACTGGCTGGCACCACTCCTCTGCGGGGACTGGGCAGGTGCTGAGCGTCCCTGGGGGCCCTCTGCCTCCATCTCTCCCATCCTGTTCCAAAGCCCCGCCTCCATCTCTGACATCACAACCCTGTGTGGCCATCGGCAGGCTTGGAGGCCCCTGCGGGAAACTCATTTTCAGAGTCCTTTATAAATTAACCAGTGAATGTCTCAGAGTTCCTCAGCTGGAAGCATCTCAAATATCTCATCCAGGCACAGCAAACGTGGAGGACTGGAGAGTGCTTGGTGAGGGCAGCCTCCAAACCCCTGGGCCCAGCCTGGATGAGGGCTTCTCCCCGACTTTGGGATGAAGGTCTCTGCAGATGGGCCTGGCTTGTCCTGCTGCAGCCCAGAGCCACAGCCTGGAGCTGCACCCTCCTTCCCTGCCCTCGAGCACAGAGCTTTTGAGGGCTTTTCTCCAGGCCCCAGCCTCCTCCCAGCGCTAGGCGCTTTAGGAGGTGCCGGCCCATCCCAGCCCTGGCAGTGCCTGCTGGTGCTGGATGTTGACTGGACACTCCTCTGTTCATAAACCCATAACCCCACAGGGATGCTTCCTGCTCAAATAAACTTAATATTTTTTTGAGAGTAATTTTTATCTGACAATTGGCAGTTTCCTCACCCCTTTGACTCTGAAGCTGCTGTGAGCGTTTGACAAGGGTCTCTCTCAGAGAGGTTCTGGAGCAATGAGATGATCTCCAGTGAGTGTGGTTATTTCAGTCTCTTCTTTTTGCCCTCACAGCACTGTTAACTTGTCCCAGGTTTGGCTTTTGTTGTGAACAACACAAATCACCCCAGACTGAAATCGCCTCTTCCAGTTACGCTGGAGGATGCGGCACAGACTTTCAGAGCACAGCAGAGGTTCCCTTTGGCTGTTTGGATTGTAAAACTTGAATATGTGTTTAATTTTCTCTGAACAGAGTGATGAATCCTCTGCACTGATTACACTGGCCCAGCTTATTAAGGTGTGTGTGTATATATATATATGTAAATTCCTGTTAAAGGCTTTAAAGAAAGGGTTTGCTTTGTGTTTTTAGATCAGCCTTTGTGATCTGTTGCAGGGGAACTGCTGTAATATGAACAGAACATAAATTTCGAATAACTTATTTTAAATTTAAAATGTGTGTCTGTTCTGATCCTGTCCCGCAAAGAGCAGTTCCCAGATTGGGAGGATGGAAGGGGTGCACCTGGTCAGCCTCAGGCTCATGTTGCAGAGCTTCTCCTCTCCAAGACACAAAGCAGCAGCAGCACTTCACGAGCTGTGCATGGGTTTTCGCATGTTTTGTTAGTTGGCCTTGGAGACCAACACAAGTTTTCCAGCAGAATTGAACTGGTTGCAGGTGATGGGCACCTCACGGGGTGCCACAGCCAGAAGAGAAGCATTGCTGGAACGTGGACAATCGCAGGGTTTTTCCTGAATTTCTAGTCATTACAGCTCCAGTTCCATCCTCGGGATGCACCACAACGTCATGGACTGTAGGACAGGAACTGCGGACATGGCAGCCTGGTTTGTTTGACCGTGGGCTCTGAGAATTGTGTGACTGTCCATCACTGTTCACAGGAACATCCTACCGTGTGTGTGTGGCACATGAGCAGCTGTGGTTGCTGAAAGTGCTGTAAAGCTGTGTTTTGCTGTGCAACTGGTTGTGTTTCTTACCCCACTGTGTGTGGCTTTGTCTGAGGCAGCACCAGGGATTGACCTTTGTGAGCAGGCGCAGCGCAAGCACATTAAATCACAAAGATGAGAGAAGGCAGGGCCTGGTGCAGCAGGGCCAGGTCTTTCTTCTGAATATAAAGGTTGGAGTTTATCTCTGAGAAAGAGAAATCTCTTTCCAAAGGAAACTTCTTCCCTCTCTCACTGCAACAATTAAATTGAGCACCTTTGAGGAAAAAAACAAAACAAAGGCAGTGCCCAAAGCCCTTGTTCTCCCCTCACATGTACCCACATGGGTCCTTGGCTCTGTAACCTCATGTGGAGTTTCACTCTCAACTGTGAAAAACTGTCCGAGTGCACATTTAAGCTTCCAAGAAAATGTCAGTATTTTAGAGAACTGTCGGAACAGAACACAAAGCAGCCCAAACCGATGGATCCTCTGCCCTCTGGAGCATGGGCTGGCTCAGCGCGGAGGCGATGGTTGTGAAAGGTTTCTGGGTCATTATTCCTGTCTATTCAATGCCACATCTGAATGTTGGTCTGTTCTGAGGGGTGGTTTGTGGGCTTTGGGTGTGTTCTGTAAACTCTTTGGGAAGCGCTGGGATAACGGGGCTGTAGGAGGGTTTATTTCCATAGGTCTCATCCGTGCCCCCTGTTGCCAGCTCTGTTCCACCCTCTCACCTGCACAGAATGTGCAGGAAAGCAACTGCTGCACAGGTACATTTAGCAATAAAATCCCTTTCCCTCTCAGCTTCCAAAGGGAAGGGCGTAAAAGATGTATTTAAAAAACAATTTCACTCTGCAGGGCAGCATAAACTTTCTGAATATATTTCTGTTTCACAAACCCCCAGTTTGAGCTCTTGCTTGCCTGGCCCCTCCCTGTCTCTGGGTGTTTGTAGCTGCCAAGTCCTTTGTTGTGGACTCTCCCCTCTTGTGATGACAGTTTTGATGGGTTCCACCAGTGAGGCCTGGGAGAGGGGGGTGGGAAAGGCTGCAAAGCCTGGTGCCTGATGGATGCTCCGGGGATCCGGAGTAGGGGGTGCAGGGTCTTGAGGACTAATCACACGCAGGGCAGTGACCATGGCCTTTGTGATGTCATCCTCTGTGGTATCATCCTCTGCGATGCTGACCTGTGTCCTAAGAGACTGCTCTGCCCTGCAGGGTCAAGCACTCTCTGGCCTCACTCTCCGGTGGGATCTGGAGGAGGAAGGTGGTCTTTCTGTTGGGAGCTGGCTGTGCCTTTGCCTTGTGTAGGAAACAAAACAGCTGCCGTTCAGCTGGTTCTGCCGAAGAGGTAAGTCAGCTCTGACCCAGGGAAGGTCAGCTCTGACCCAGGGAAGGTCAGCTCTGACCCAGGGAAGGTCAGGTCTGTCCGTGTCTGCTTCTGTGCAGTCATTGCTGGAGTTTAATCTGTGTTAGGGCCTCCAGTTCTTTAGGAGTCTCTCAGCTCCCGTCCTCTACCTCCTACGAGGCACAGCCTGTGCTCCTGCTTTTCTACATGGGAGATGTTCTGAGCCCAGGTGGTCCCATTTTGCTTTACCTGAGGCAGCCTTGCCCTGAGCTCCTTCACCCCAACTGTATTTGTTTGCCAAGTGCTGCATCGCTGACTCCATGGTTTCGAGGGAGCCATCCTGGCCTGGCTGCTGAAGTTCCATTCCAATTTATCTTCCTGATCGTTTATTCTGTGGTCTTTCAGGCTGGTTTTTAGTTTCAGTGTTGATTTCCACTGCTTTTGGGGTTTGGCAGCGTAAGCAATCCATACGGGAGGCAGACAAGGCAGGGACCCAGCACACGGTCAGGTCTGTCCCTGCAGAGCCTGGGGGGCTCAGTCACTTGGGGGTTGACCTGGTCTTTCTTCTGGGGGAGCCTTGAAGCAGCCGATCCCCAGAAAGGACCTTGCTGGGTGTAGAGAAGCCAGAACATCTGGAGCAAGAAGTGCTTGCTGACCTCTCCTCTTGGGTACTGGGAATTAATTCTCTGGCTGCTCTGGGAACTTCGTGTTGTCACCGTGCCTGACCTTAGAAGGATGTGTCCACTGAGGGTTGTTTGTCCTGGTCAGAGGAACAGGGTGGTTTCAAACTGCTGTAACACCCTGACAGGAACAAGGAGATTAAGCTGACTGTCCTTGGCTGTTTGTTTGTATGATCTGAAGGTAAACGAGTGTGTGCATTCATTCTTGTCCTCATCTTCCCACTCTTTGACAGGAGTCCTCCATAAATCCAGTCAGATTACCGGCTGGGAGAGCTGTCCAACCCCTGCTCTCCCCTTGCTGTCTTAATCCCATCCTGACCTGCTGCAAGGATTCTTTAACAAGCTGGTAAAATCTCCTGTCCCAGCTGCCGCTCTCCAGCCGTGCCTTGGTCTCAGGTGGGACCTTTAGACTGGGGTCCAGCCATGCCAGAAGGCAGTGGCAGTGGCTGGTGGTGCCAGGAGAGCACCTTCAGTGTGTCAGCTCTGCCCTGCTCAGCTCTGGGTTTGGTGGAGGCTGTGCGGGGCCCTGGGGCACCCAGCGCTCCACGCTGGCTCTGCCTGGTACAAGCTGAGGGTCTCTGGTTTAGGAGTGTTTGGCCTACAGGGCCCGGGGACAGGGCTGTCCCTCCGTGGGGCATCCTGCTGCGTTCTCCCTGTGCCGCAGGGCTGCCCGGGGCAACTGTTGGTGCAGTCGGGGCAACTGAAGCGGGCAGAGAATAAGAACAGGGCTGTGTGCCTCAGCAGAAACTGCTGGCAGTGCAGGGAGGGGAGCTGTGTTCCTGTCAGTTTGTGGTGTGGCTCTGAGACAGCTCTTGGGGTGGTTCTGCACAGATTGCAGCAACGCCAGCGGGCATCGGGGGAGCGCTCACCGCAGGAAGGGGAAGTTGTTTAGAGCATGAAGGGGAGAGTGATGAGTCCCCTGGTGAGCAGTGTCCAGGGATCCCTGGTCTCTGTGGTGTGCTCTGCTGGTGGAGCAGACGGCAATTTGCAGAGTGGCTGGAAAAGCAGCCTGTTGGTGCTACCAGAAATACCAGAAGGCATTTATGGATCTTTAGCCTTCCTCTTACCTTCCCTGTGACAGTCTGACCATGGTTTCTGTTTCTCCTAGGGATCAATTGAGAATGTCTCAAACCCTTTTCTGCCCTCATGACACTGCCCTTTGTGCTGCACCTGCAGCAGCTGGACTTCTTCACCGCTGGCAGATGCACTCTCTCATAAAGAATCAAGCAAGCAGTGGTGATAAAAGTGCAGTAGTTTCTAAAAAAGAGCAACGTGAAGAAGAAGTGTCAGAGGTGCCAAAAACATCCCAAGAGAGGAGGACAAAGAAGGAGACGGAAGTATGGGAGAAGGAGCTGGCAGAGAAGGAGGCCCACCTGGCCCAGCAAGAGGAGCTGCTCCAAGAAGGCTGGCAGGATCTCAAAAAGCAGCGAGAGGAGCTGCAGCTGAAGGAAGCCTCCTTCCAGCACAACCTGGAGAGGCTTCATAAGGCCCAGGAGCAGCTGGAAGGGGAAAAGTCACAATTGCAGCAGGACATGGAGAACTTCAATACTGCCCAAGACCAGCTGGAAAGGGAAAAGGTGCTGTTTCAGCAGGACATGGAGAAATTGTGCAATGCCCAGAAGCGCCTGAGCAGGGAAAAGGTGCAGTTCCAGCAGAACCTGAAGACCCTTCACAAGGCCCAGAACCAGATGGAAAGAAAGAAGGCGCAATTCCAGCAGGACATAGAGAATGCTCGTACAGCCCAGAGGCAGCTGAAGAAGGAGAAGGTTCAGTTCCATCAGGACCAGGAGAACGCTCGTAAGGCCCAGGACGAGCTTCAGAGGGAGAAGGCACAACTCCAGCACAACCTGGAGGCCCTTCATAAGACTCAGGAGCAGCTGGAAAGGGAGAAGGAGCAGTTCCAGCAGGGCATGGAGAGCTTGCATATAGCCCAGGAGGAGATGGAAAGGGAGAAGGTGCAGTTCCAGCTGAATCTGGACACCCTTCATAAGGCTCAGGAGCAGCTGGAAAGGGAGAGGGTTCAGTTCCAGCAGGGCATGGAGAACATTCGTAATGCCCAGGAACAGCTGGAAAGGGAGAAGGTTCAGTTCCAGCAGGGCATGGAGAACATTCGAAATGCACAGGAACAGCTGCAAAAGGGGAAGGTTCAGTTCCAGCACGACATAGAGAACGTTCGTAATGCCCAGGAACAGCTGCAAAGGGAGAGGGTTCAGTTCCAGCAGGGCGTGGAGAACATTCGAAATGCCCAGGAACAGCTGCAAAAGGAGAAGGAAGAGTTCCAGCAGGACCTGGAGAACGCTCGTAAGGCCCAGGACGAGCTACAGAGGGAGAAGGCACAACTCCAGCACAACCTGGAGGCCCTTCATAAGTCTCAGGAGCAGCTGGAAAGGGAGAAGGAGCAGTTCCAGCAGGGCATGGAGAACTTGCATATAACCCAGGAGGAGATGGAAAGGGAGAAGTTGCAGTTCCAGCTGAACCTGGACACACTTCATAAGGCTCAGGAGCAGCTGCAAAGGGAGAAGGTTCAGTTCCATCAGGACCTGGAGAACGCTCGTAAGGCCCAGGACGAGCTTCAGAGGGAGAAGGCACAACTCCAGCACAACCTGGAGGCCCTTCATAAGGCTCAGGAGCAGCTGGAAAAGGAGAAGGAGCAGTTCCAGCAGGGCATGGAGAGCTTGCATATAACCCAGGAGGAGATGGAAAGGGAGAAGGTGCAGTTCCAGCTGAACCTGGACACCCTTCATAAGGCTCAGGAGCAGCTGGAAAAGGAGAAGATTCAATTCCAGCAGGGCATGGAGAACATTCGAAATGCACAGGAACAGCTGGAAAGGGAGAAGGTTCAGTTCCAGCAGGGCATGGAGAACATTCGAAATGCACAGGAACAGCTGCAAAAAGGGAAGGTTCAGTTCCAGCACGACATAGAGAACGTTCGTAATGCCCAGGAACAGCTGCAAAGGGAGAGGGTTCAGTTCCAGCAGCGCGTGGAGAACATTCGAAATGCCCAGGAACAGCTGCAAAAGGAGAAGGAGCAGTTCCATCAGGACCTGGAGAACGCTCGTAAGGCCCAGGACGAGCTTCAGAGGGAGAAGGCACAACTCCAGCACAACCTGGAGGCCCTTCATAAGTCTCAGGAGCAGCTGGAAAGGGAGAAGGAGCAGTTCCAGCAGGGCATGGAGAACTTGCATGTAGCCCAGGAGGAGATGGAAAGGGAGAAGGTGCAGTTCCAGCTGAATCTGGACACCCTTCATAAGGCTCAGGAGCAGCTGGAAAGGGAGAAGTTTCAGTTCCAGCAGGGCATGGAGAACGTTCGTAATGCCCAGGAAAAGCTGCAAAAGGAGAAGGTTCAGTGCCAGCAAGACCTGGAGAATGCTCGTAAGGCCCAGGAACAGCTGCAAAGGGAGAAGGTTCAATTCCAGCAGGACATGGAGAATGTTCGTAATGCCCAAGAAAAGCTGCAAAGGGAGAAGGAGCTGTTCCATCAGGACATGGACAACACTCGTAAGGCCCAGGACGACATTCAGAGGGAGAAGGCACAATTCCAGCAGAAGCTGGAGGCCCTTCATAAGGCTCAGGAGCAGCTGGAAAGGGAGAAACTTCAGCTCCAGCAGGACATGGAGAACATTCGTAATGTCCAGGAGCAGCTGCAAAGGGAGAAGGTTCAGTTCCAGCAGGACATAGAGAATGTTCGTAATGCCCAGGAGCAGCTGCAAAGCGAGAAGGAACAGTTCCAGCAGGACATGGATAACGTTCATAATGCCCAGGAACAGCTGCAAAGGGAGAAGGAACAGTTCCAGCAGGACATGGATAACGTTCATAATGCCCAGGAACAGCTGCAAAGGGAGAAGGTTCAATTCCAGCAGGACCTAGAGAACATTCATAATGCCCAGGAACAGCTGCAAAAGGAGAAGTTTCAGTTCCAGCAGGACATAGAGAATGTTCGTAATGCCCAGGAACAGCTGGAGAGGCAGAAGGCACAGTTCCAGTTGAACCTGGACACCCTTCATAAGGCCCAGGAGCAGCTGCAAAGAGAGAAGGTGCAATTCCAGCAGGGCATGGAGAACTTCTCTAATGCCCAGAAGCACCTGAGGAAGGAGAAGGTGCTGTTCCAGCTCAACCTGAAGATCCTTAATAAGACCCAGGATCAGCTGGAAAGAGAGAAAGCGCAATTCCAGCAGGGCATGGAGAACTTCTCTAATGCCCAGGAGCAGCTGAAGAAGGAGAAGGTGCACTTCCAGCTCAACATGGACACCCTTCATAAGGCCCAGAAGCAGCTAGAAAGGGTGAAGCTGCAGTTCCAGCAGGACACAGAGAACGTTCGTAATGCCCAGGAACAGCTGCAAAGGGAGAAGGAGCAGTTCCAGCAGGACATGGAGAACGCTCGTAAGGCCCAGGACGAGCTTCAGAGGGAGAAGGCACAACTCCAGCACAACCTGGAGGCCCTTCATAAGGCTCAGGAGCAGCTGGAAAAGGAGAAGGAGCAGTTCCACCAGGGCATGGAGAGCTTGCATATAGCCCAGGAGGAGATGGAAAGGGAGAAGGTGCAGTTCCAGCTGAATCTGGACACCCTTCATAAGGCTCAGGAGCAGCTGGAAAGGGAGAGGGTTCAGTTCCAGCAGGACATGGGGAACGTTCATAATGCCCAGGAACAGCTGCAGAAGGAGAAGGTTCAGTTCCAGCAGGACATGGAGAACATTCGAAATGCCCAGGAACAGCTGCAAGGGGAGAAGGTTCAATTCCAGCAGGACATGGAGAACATTCGTAATGCCCAGGAACAGCTGCAAGGGGAGAAGGTTCAATTCCAGCAGGACATGGAGAACATTCGAAATGCCCAGGAACAGCTGCAAGGGGAGAAGGTGCAATTCCAGCAGGACATGGAGAACATTCGTAATGCCCAGGAACAGCTGGAGAGGCAGAAGGCACAGTTCCAGTTGAACATGGACACCCTTCATAAGGCTCAGGAGCAGCTGGAAAGGGAGAAGGAGCAGTTCCAGCAGGGCATGGAGAACTTCTCTAATGCCCAGAAGCACCTGAGGAGGGAGAAGGTTCAGTTCCTGCTCAACCTGAAGATCCTTCATAAGGCCCAGGATCGGCTGGAAAGAGAGAAAGCGCAATTCCAGCTCGACCTGGAGAGCCTTCATAAGGCCCAGGAGCAGTTGGAGAAGGAGAAGGCACAATTCCAGCAGGACATGGATAACATTCATAATGCCCAGGAACAGCTGCAAAGGGAGAAGGTTCAGTTCCAGCAGGACCAGGAGAACGCTCGTAAGGCCCAGGACGAACTTCAGAGAGAGAAGGCACAACTGCAGCAGAACCTGGAGGCCCTTCATAAGGCTCAGGAGCAGCTGGAAAGGGAGAAGGAGCCGTTCCAGCAGGGCATGGAGAACTTGCATATAGCCCAGGAACAGCTGCAAAGGGAGAAGGTTCAGTTCCAGCAGGACCAGGAGAACGCTCGTAAGGCCCAGGACGAGCTTCAGAGAGAGAAGGCACAACTTCAGCAGAACCTGGAGGCCCTTCATAAGGCTCAGGAGCAGCTGGAGAGGGAGAAGGCACAGTTCCAGCTCGACCTGGAGGCCCTTCATAAGTCTCAGGAGCAGCTGGGGAAGGAGAAGGCACAATTCCAGTGGGATGCGGAGCGTTCAGCTGAATCACACCAGGAGCCTGTCCGTATGCAGGTAAATACTGGCAAGGGCTGGGCTGCTGGGGAGGCCGTGCCCTCAGGGAACTCCTGGGCACTCCTGGGCCAGCTGCACACCAGCAGCGGTCAACTGACACCAGCCCGGCCCCAGACAGGCAGGGACTGGTCTTCCTGACTCTTTCCTTGCGTGGGATGTTTGGGGCTGCGTTTGAGGCACCTCCAGAGCTGCCGAGGCATTGCCAGTGCCCAGGGCTGACAGGAGGGTCTCCCAACAGCCTGAGCTCTGCCCGCTTCTGTGTGCCATGTGCTGGCAAAGGGCAGAGCAGAGGGGGCTGGCTTGCTAAAAGATGCCTCCGGCAATGCCAGGAGGTCGATGTTAACTTTGGTGCTGTGTTGGGGTCACCATTTGTTAAGGACACCATTTGTCGAAGATGGAGGGAGACTTAACGACACGCATATGGTGTTTGATTAACAAGTCTCAGTCTTTATTAGCAGTAGTTCTACCTAAATAGTTTGGTTAATGAGCTTCATACATATTACAAAACTTTAGCTCCTTATTGGTTACAGACTTCATCGTTGCATAAGCGTCACATACATTCCTGTAGTTTTAGAAATCCATCTGGTCCCGTGGGAGACATCCTGTTATCTCCCTTGCCTAAGCTTCACTGCACAACAAGGGCCCGCTGACCTTGCTGGTCAGTAGTTTTTCACTTAGCTCAGTATTTTTCCACTCAAGGCCTAAGCAGCTTGCTTTTGTCAGGCTCATGTCTGCTTTCAATGAGCCAGGTTTCAGTAAGTCTCTCCACAGTGCTGCCCTGCAACCAGTCAGGTCTAAGCTCTGGGGAGTGGTCGGGCAGATGAGATGTTCTTCTCAGAAACAGCCGGAGCCTTGTGGGTTACCGGCACCTCCAGCTGTCACAAAAGCCACTTGCGAGGCTGATGATGGCAGGGCACGACTGTTTGTACAATGACATCCATCTCCAAAAGCACTCTCGAGATCTGCCAAAGAGAAGGGTGTTGTCCACAACAAGAAAGAACAGCCCCCACACAGACCCTGCTGGGTGCATTTTTCAGCAAGCAGGGCTTTCTTTTCCCACACCTATCCACTCTGGGTGAGGAGAGGAAGCATCCCTCGGCAAAGCGTGGGCTGAGTGGGATCCTGAAGCCTGTTGTTGATGGTTGGTTTGTTTGCACCTTGCTCATTCTGAACGGAATCGGCTCAGAGCTGCACAAAACCTAGTTCAGAGCTGTTGGATTGTGGCATGGAAATGCTTTTGGGTGCCTCACTGGACTCCTTGCAGAGCTCTGGGAAGCAAATTCTCAGAGCAGGGCTGGCTCCCTCCCAGCCTGATTCTGGTCAGGCCAGAAGCTTCCCGAGCACAGAGCGAAGCTGCTGCAGCATCGAGCAGACGCAGCCATGCGAGGGGCACGGGTGCTGTGCTGGAAGCTGAGTGGGGAAACAACTGCGAGGCCTGGAGATGAGGAGAAGGAGGTCCTGTTTCAAGGCAGGGATCTTCCTGACATTGCAGAGCTGTTAATAGAGGGCTGTGTGAGGTGTTTCTAGGCTGCTGTTCTGACCTTCCCTTTCAATATTCTGGCTCGGTTACATCCTGAGACAGGCAGTAGGAGACAAATACTATCAAAAACAATGTGTTTGCTTTCTCCTTTTGCTCGGGAAGGGTTCCTTTGGCACAGGCTGCTGCAGTGCTGGGTGCTGGCATTCCCCTGGCAGAGGAGATCGCTTCTCCTGGCCCTTCAGCCACCATCCCTGTGCATGAACGATGCGGGGTGAGCCTTGGCCTTGAGATCTCAGAGAATATTTGCCTTTAGCTTGCAGGAGCAGAAACAACTGGAACAGCACAGGACGAGCAGGACGACTTCACCCAGGAGGTGGCTGAGGAGCTCCAGGCCTCAGGGTCTGAAGATGAAGAGGGCTCCTACGGTGTGAGCACCCACTACCCAAGGTGTGAGGCACTGCAGGTGCAGCTCATGGAGCTGAAAAATGCATACACTCGCCTGGTTGAAGAAAACACTCACCTCCAAGGGCAGATGAGTTTGATAGAAGAGGGGGAAGCTGAAAACGCTCACCTGAGATGGCAACTTGGGCAGGTGTCCAGGCAGAGAGATTTTGCCATCCAAATGAACACCCGTCTTCGAATCGAGCTGGAACAGGAACGGAGCAATGCGGAAGAAATAAGAGAAAAGGTGGAAAGGCTTAAAAGGTGGATGAGGTCTGAAGCTGTGAATTAAGACAGCTCATAGTTTGGAGAGCTGAGCGACGGCACAAGATGATTCGTCTCAATCTGCTGGAGGAATTTCAAGTCCCTGCCCCAGACCATCGACCGGAAGCAGGGCACAGCTTGTCCCTGTCCTGTTTCCCTCTATCTTCTTATTAAAACTTTCCTTAATGTTCTCTCTACGTAACCTCACTCAGTGCTGTGTGAACTGGAAGGACTATGAGCCAGCTACTGGGAGGCTGGCGTGGGTGGGCTGGGTGCAGCTGCTGGAGTCAAGCAGAGTGTGTGGGTGCCCCTGCCAGGTACAGGCGTGGGTCCTGGTGCAGCTCCTGGGGTGAGTGGGGATAACTGGCATTTAATTGCTGCATAGGTGGGTAAAAAGCATTAAAATATGTTGCTTGTGTTTCACCTAATCTAAACTCCACTAGTCTGAAGTTTCAGTTCATATTTCTTATTCACTGTCATCTCTAAATTGACAATAACATATATACCTGGCACTCTGACATCATTGACTTTGATTATTTAAAGTGTGATTAGTCTGTGGGTGCAGCCCTAATGTGCATAACCTGATCCAGCTCAGGTTGAACCTGGCTTTTACAGTTTCACAGTATCAGAAGGTTGGAAAGGACCTTTGAGATCATCGAGTCCAACCTATAACCCAACACTAACACCAACACCATCCCATCATCTAAACCATGGCACTCAGTGCCTCATCCAGTCTCCCCTTAAACACCTCCAGGGTCGGTGACTCCACCCCCTCCCTGGGCAGCCCATTCCAGTGACCAATCACCCTTTCAGTGAAGAACTTTTTCCTCATATCAAGTCTAAACTTTCCCTGATGAAGCTTAAGTCCATGCCCTCTAGTTCTGCCACTGGTCACCTGAGAGAAGAGACCAACCCCTGCCCGACTACAACCTCCTTTTAGGGAGTTGTAGAGAGCAATGAGGTCTCCCCTGAGCCTCCTCTTCTCCAGACTAAACAGGCCCAGCTCCCTCAGTCGCTCCTCGTAGGGCTTGTGCTCCAGCCCCTTCACCATCTTCGTTGCCCTCCTCTGAACACATTCCAGTATCCTAACATCCTTCCCAAATTGGGGGGCCCAGAACTGGACACAGTATTCAAGGTGAGGCCTGACCAGTGCCGAGGACAGGGGGACGATAACTTCTCTGGTCCTGCTCCCCACACTATTCCTGATGCAGGCCAGGATGCCATTGGCCTTCTTGGCCACCTGGGCACACTGCTGGCTCATGTTGAGCTTCCTGTCCACCAGCACTCCCAGGTCCTTTTCTGCCTGACTCCTCTCCAGCCACTCTGTCCCCAGTCTGTACCTCTGCATGGGATTGTTGTGTCCAAAATGAAGTACCCGACATTTGGACTTATTAAACATCATCCCATTAGAATCGGCCCAACTCTCCAATCTGTCCAGGTCCCTCTGTAGGGCCATCCTACCCTCTAGCAGATCAACCCTTCCTCCCAGCTTGGTATCATCTGCAAACTTGCTGATGATGGACTCAATCCCCTCATCCAGATCATCAATAAAGATATTAAACAGGACGGGACCCAATACCGATCCCTGGGGGACACCACTAGTGAGCGGCCGCCAACTGGATGAAACACCATTCACCATCACTCTCTGGGCTCCGCCATCCAGCCAATTCCTAACCCAGCACAGAGTGCTCCCATCTAGGCCACGGGCTGCCAGCTTCCCTAGGAGTCTACTGTGGGAGACAGTGTCAAAGGCCTTACTGAAGTCCAGGTATACCACATCGACAGCCTTCCTCTCATCCACCAGGTGAGTCACATGGTCGTAAAAGGAGATCAGGTTGGTCAGGCAGGACCTACCCCTCCTAAATCCATGCTGGCTGGGCCTGATTTCTTGACCGTTCTGCATGATTTCACCCAGGATTATCTTCTCCATGATTTTACCTGGGACCGAGGTCAGGCTGACAGGTCTGTAATTACCTGGATCATCCTTACGGCCCTTCTTATGGATGGGCGTCACGCTGGCCAACTTCCAGTCTTCCGGGACCTCTCCAGTGAGCCAGGACTGCTGAAAGATGATGGAGAGCGGCTTAGCAAGCTCATCCACCAGCTCTCTCAGCACCCTAGGATGGATCCCATCCGGCCCCATGGACTTATGAGGGTCCAAGCGGCTCAGCAGGTCTCTAACCTCCTCCTCATGGATTGCAGGAGGGCCATATTTCACCCTGCCCCCATCAACCACTTCAGAGAGCCAACTGTCAAGTGAGCTGACATCCTTGCTGTTAAAAACTGAGGCAAAGAAGGCATTAAGTACCTCAGCCTTCTCTGCATCTCTGGTTACTATATTTCCCTCCACATCCAACAAGGAGTGGAGGTCGCTGCCGCCCTTCTTTCTGCCACTGATGTATTTATAAAAACTCTTCTTATTGTCCTTAACAGAAGTGGCCAATTTGAGCTCCAGCTGGGCTTTTGCTTCCCTGATTTTCCTCCTACACGACTTAACAACATCCTTGAACATGACCTGGCCTACATCCCCTTCTTTCCAACGATGATACATCCTCTTTTTCTTACTTAGTTCCTTCAGAAGTTCCCTACTCATCCAGGCCGGCCGTCTGCCCCTACGACTCTTCTTACAACACACAGGGACAGCCCGCTCCTGCGCCTGCAAAATTTCATTCTTGAAGTGTATCCAAGCTTCCTGGACCCCCTTGCCACTAAGAGCTATTTCCCAGGGTACTTTCCTGACCAGTTCCTTAAATAATCCAAAATCTGCCCGCCGAAAGTCCAGCATCGATGTTCTGTTCCTGGCTTTTCTTATTACATTGTTCAGAGAGAACTCAATTATCTCATGTATGCTTAAAACAACCACCCACCCAACAAGCAGAGGCTTACCAGCAGTGTCTTCATTGTAGAAAAGATTTCTTACAACTGGTGTGGGTCTCCCTCATGACAACATATTCAGAAGCCTATTGAAAGCACCGGACTCTGTGGAATATTCAGAGAACTTCCTGCAGTCTGGAGGTTTTTTTCTTTCTAGTTTGTTTTGAGTAGGTGCCGGAATCAGGTTCACAACACAAGTCACTATGCATGAAGACACATTCAGTGCACCTGTAGCAGTTTAAAAACCCCCCAAGGATTGCGAGTAGGTTACATAACAAGCTCTGAATCCAAGTGCTAAAATAATAACTATCTGCTTTTATTTTAATACATTGTAGGAAATCTTCATAATTTTAAGGAGAGCGTAGTTCTGCAGCATGGCTTTTTAAGTCTGAAAATAACTTTTTTTGGGCAGAGGGGAGAAACAAAAGAAAACAAAACTGCAGAAGCGTTTATCTTGAATTTCAGTAGCATCACAACTTGTAAATTCCTGCTTGGTATTGACAGAATACAGAGCTGATTTTTTTAATAAATATATATATAATTATCCCTTTAATTAAAGGGAATGATGGGTGTCAATAACTTCAGATGGGTAAAAGTGTGAAATTTGGTTTCATCTTGACAATAAGCATTAGAAGGAGTTACAGGGATCATGTTGCAGGTGGTAGCCCCAAGTCAGGGCTCACTTGTGAATTGGAAAAATACACAAGCCGTGCAACAGTATTTAATGGCACGATCCCAGCTGACAGCAGCCCTCTTCTTCCACGCCACTCGGCGGCTGGGTGAAGGCACAAAGGGGTTTTTGCCGTATTTTCATGGCTTGGCTGTCGCAGGCTCTTGGGAGCCAGCACTTGCCTGGAGGGCGTGCAGAGTGCTGTCAGATACTGCCAAAGGCAGATATCGATCATCAGGCGGATGGACTGTGGTGATCAATAGCTATTGCCAGACAGTGTCGGTCTAGTCAGGACCAGCCTCTGTTGTATAGGTAGAGGATGCTCTACGTATAATGCTTCTGACCTTATTGATCAGAGCTCTCTCTTCTCTGCATGGCACCTGGGTATCGAGAGGGGACTGATCTCAAAGTGTCTTACAGGGAGCTTGGCTTTCTGGAAGTTTCCCTCATAGTAACCATGTCTCGGAGTGGGTGCCCAGCAGACATCTCCAGGACTGGTGTGAATGTCCGTGAGCACCTGCAGCTGTGGAGCCAGAGCCCCTTATTACCCACCCTGTGCCTGTGGCAGCCCAGCCCCTGCCTTGACATTACGTGCCCCCAGTCCCTGGCAGTCAGCAGGACTGAGAGAAGATGAAGGAACTCGGAGCTCCAGGTCTGTTTGACTCATTTGGTTGACAGCACATGTTTTTGCTGTTCTGGCTGCTCCAGGCGATGGCACTGGTTGGTCGGTGGAGGCCGACGTCCAAGTCCATTGGAAGTCTCCGAGGATCTGGTAGCAAATGCATCAGTGCAAGCTCAGGGCAGTGGGCAGCAATGCATAGAGGCAGAATGGCAGGTGGTGGAATCAGGTGTCGGAGAGGAGAGTAGCGTGGGATGCAGAGAGTTTCTTGGGGCAAGCAGGAAGAAGGCTACTTCTGTGTGGCAAATACTTGGTCTCTGAAAAATCAGTTTTAAAAGACAGAGAACGGTAGTAGGGGCCCACTCTGAAAGTTCCTGCTGTCTCCCTCATTACTTCCCAGCCCCCCAGCCCTCCAAACCATACCAGGTTGCAGAGCTCCCCTAAAAGTGCTACAGGGAACAAACTGTGAGGGAACAGGAGCTCAGAGCACCCGAGTGAGTTGTCCAAAGGCCCTGCGAGAGGCAGAGTGATCTGACAGCGGGTGCCTGGCTGCTGCCTCCTTCAGTGGTCTGTGTTTATATATGAACGTGTAGCCTGTGTGTGTGTATCTAAGCTGAATTTGTGTGTCTCTTGTGTGTCTCCTGCCTCCTCTTATCAGGTTATCTGATCTTGGGTTTTCCAAGGAAAGCAGGCTCTGTCTCCCAGGTGTGGAGTGCTGTTGCAACCTTCTTGGCATCTTTTCTGAAGGCCAGGGAATTGACCCTTTGCAAATACTGTCCTAAAGGAGAGAGGGAGTTCTTTGAGTTGGAACCCTTTTTACTTTTTTCTAACCCATCTGTCTGGAGGTTGTTCACTGCGCCGTGTCTCCAGCCCTGGCTCTTTGTGCGGTGGTGGTTCGAGATCTTTCCCAATGCATCTGCTTTGCTGGGAAGCTGCAGGATTTGAGATGCCTCAGTTTGTGTCCCAAGCTCTCCCGAGTGCTGTTTACTGGCCTAGTCCTCAGTGATCTGATGGTCTGCAGGGCATTGTCGGATGAGGGGTCGTGTGAGCGAGCCATGGGGAGGATCTGGTGGTTCCTGCAGGGCTGAAGGCCCCAGAAGGTCCCCGTGTTCTCCAGGTACAGTGGTGCCCAACACCTCTGCCTGGAGGAACTGGAGGAGCCGTCCCCTGCGGCTGCCAGAGGCTACCTTAGCCCCGGAGCAGCTGCTGGTGAGGAATGGCAACTCCGACTGCTGGGACACGGCCAGCAAGTGTCCGGGTGCCGGCAGAGGGGAGCTCCGTGGAAAGCTCTGGGCTCTGTTCCTGCCCCGGGGCTCAGCTTTGTGCCTGGGGGTGCTCCTTTTGCATGGAGGTCCGTGTGGCAAGGAGGGATAATCCCAGACTGTTAGGATTGTGATCAGCACTGCTCCAATGGATTGTGTTTCTGTCTGCCCAGGTACAGTCCCAGCACAGGGGCTGTGGAGCCCAGGGAGCAGGAGGACAAGGGAGAAGCTGCTCCAGGCCAGGCACAGGCGGTGTTGGCATCCAGTGCTCCCCACAGGGCAGGAGCTGCTGGAGTCAGGCAGCGTGAACCCGCTGTGGGGAGATCAGGTGGGGCTCTGCGGCAGGGGAGGAGGCGGTGGGGGGCGAGGCCTGGCATCAGCCCTGGGGGGCACAATTGGGCAAGCTGTCATGCTGGAGAGTCTATTTTTTTACCAAAACCTTTTATCAATTCCAATATGCTGTTGTTGTTCCAATCCACCCATTTCCCAACAGTTATTATTGTAGTGATACTTATTTGAAACAAAACCCCAACGTTCACTCTGATCTAATTCTTCGAATCCTTATCTTTGGTGGGTTCCCTGGGTCCTTGGATTTTCCACTCGGGCTTTGGTCCCAGCTCAGTTCCTGTGTGGTGAGCAGTTGGGGATCATTGTTCTGCGGTCCATGAAGCAGGAACCTTCTTGATCTGTGAATAAAGAATCCAGGGTCCTTTTCCAGCCAGCTTCATGGCTGTGTATGTAGTTAAAAGTATCTGATGTGGTCTTTTCCACCCAGGGTTTAATGGTTTTGAATACCAGGACTTGATAAACACCTGGTCTCCAGGCTGGATGGATGTGCTGGGGTATCAAGCTTAGGGGTTTGTTAATAGACACGAATTTCTTGAATTCCTGGAGAGGCTTTCCTAAAGATGTCAAATAGGTATTAATGTCCAAATTCCCTTGAACAGTGATATCTCCTGGGACATCAGGTTTCTTGATTAAAACTGTATTGGTTTGCCCTGTGGCTATTACTTCAGCTCTTTGGTTTTTACCCCCCTCTTTTCTTTTTGTCATTTCAGGGGTCCACTGGCTGGCACCACTCCTCTGCGGGGACTGGGCAGGTGCTGAGCGTCCCTGGGGGCCCTCTGCCTCCATCTCTCCCATCCTGTTCCAAAGCCCCGCCTCCATCTCTGACATCACAACCCTGTGTGGCCATCGGCAGGCTTGGAGGCCCCTGCGGGAAACTCATTTTCAGAGTCCTTTATAAATTAACCAGTGAATGTCTCAGAGTTCCTCAGCTGGAAGCATCTCAAATATCTCATCCAGGCACAGCAAACGTGGAGGACTGGAGAGTGCTTGGTGAGGGCAGCCTCCAAACCCCTGGGCCCAGCCTGGATGAGGGCTTCTCCCCGACTTTGGGATGAAGGTCTCTGCAGATGGGCCTGGCTTGTCCTGCTGCAGCCCAGAGCCACAGCCTGGAGCTGCACCCTCCTTCCCTGCCCTCGAGCACAGAGCTTTTGAGGGCTTTTCTCCAGGCCCCAGCCTCCTCCCAGCGCTAGGCGCTTTAGGAGGTGCCGGCCCATCCCAGCCCTGGCAGTGCCTGCTGGTGCTGGATGTTGACTGGACACTCCTCTGTTCATAAACCCATAACCCCACAGGGATGCTTCCTGCTCAAATAAACTTAATATTTTTTTGAGAGTAATTTTTATCTGACAATTGGCAGTTTCCTCACCCCTTTGACTCTGAAGCTGCTGTGAGCGTTTGACAAGGGTCTCTCTCAGAGAGATTCTGGAGCAATGAGATGATCTCCAGTGAGTGTGGTTATTTCAGTCTCTTCTTTTTGCCCTCACAGCACTGTTAACTTGTCCCAGGTTTGGCTTTTGTTGTGAACAACACAAATCACCCCAGACTGAAATCGCCTCTTCCAGTTACGCTGGAGGATGCGGCACAGACTTTCAGAGCACAGCAGAGGTTCCCTTTGGCTGTTTGGATTGTAAAACTTGAATATGTGTTTAATTTTCTCTGAACAGAGTGATGAATCCTCTGCACTGATTACACTGGCCCAGCTTATTAAGGTGTGTGTGTATATATATATATGTAAATTCCTGTTAAAGGCTTTAAAGAAAGGGTTTGCTTTGTGTTTTTAGATCAGCCTTTGTGATCTGTTGCAGGGGAACTGCTGTAATATGAACAGAACATAAATTTCGAATAACTTATTTTAAATTTAAAATGTGTGTCTGTTCTGATCCTGTCCCGCAAAGAGCAGTTCCCAGATTGGGAGGATGGAAGGGGTGCACCTGGTCAGCCTCAGGCTCATGTTGCAGAGCTTCTCCTCTCCAAGACACAAAGCAGCAGCAGCACTTCATGAGCTGTGCATGGGTTTTCGCATGTTTTGTTAGTTGGCCTTGGAGACCAACACAAGTTTTCCAGCAGAATTGAACTGGTTGCAGGTGATGGGCACCTCACGGGGTGCCACAGCCAGAAGAGAAGCATTGCTGGAACGTGGACAATCGCAGGGTTTTTCCTGAATTTCTAGTCATTACAGCTCCAGTTCCATCCTCGGGATGCACCACAACGTCATGGACTGTAGGACAGGAACTGCGGACATGGCAGCCTGGTTTGTTTGACCGTGGGCTCTGAGAATTGTGTGACTGTCCATCACTGTTCACAGGAACATCCTACCGTGTGTGTGTGGCACATGAGCAGCTGTGGTTGCTGAAAGTGCTGTAAAGCTGTGTTTTGCTGTGCAACTGGTTGTGTTTCTTACCCCACTGTGTGTGGCTTTGTCTGAGGCAGCACCAGGGATTGACCTTTGTGAGCAGGCGCAGCGCAAGCACATTAAATCACAAAGATGAGAGAAGGCAGGGCCTGGTGCAGCAGGGCCAGGTCTTTCTTCTGAATATAAAGGTTGGAGTTTATCTCTGAGAAAGAGAAATCTCTTTCCAAAGGAAACTTCTTCCCTCTCTCACTGCAACAATTAAATTGAGCACCTTTGAGGAAAAAAACAAAACAAAGGCAGTGCCCAAAGCCCTTGTTCTCCCCTCACATGTACCCACATGGGTCCTTGGCTCTGTAACCTCATGTGGAGTTTCACTCTCAACTGTGAAAAACTGTCCGAGTGCACATTTAAGCTTCCAAGAAAATGTCAGTATTTTAGAGAACTGTCGGAACAGAACACAAAGCAGCCCAAACCGATGGATCCTCTGCCCTCTGGAGCATGGGCTGGCTCAGCGCGGAGGCAATGGTTGTGAAAGGTTTCTGGGTCATTATTCCTGTCTATTCAATGCCACATCTGAATGTTGGTCTGTTCTGAGGGGTGGTTTGTGGGCTTTGGGTGTGTTCTGTAAACTCTTTGGGAAGCGCTGGGATAACGGGGCTGTAGGAGGGTTTATTTCCATAGGTCTCATCCGTGCCCCCTGTTGCCAGCTCTGTTCCACCCTCTCACCTGCACAGAATGTGCAGGAAAGCAACTGCTGCACAGGTACATTTAGCAATAAAATCCCTTTCCCTCTCAGCTTCCAAAGGGAAGGGCGTAAAAGATGTATTTAAAAAACAATTTCACTCTGCAGGGCAGCATAAACTTTCTGAATATATTTCTGTTTCACAAACCCCCAGTTTGAGCTCTTGCTTGCCTGGCCCCTCCCTGTCTCTGGGTGTTTGTAGCTGCCAAGTCCTTTGTTGTGGACTCTCCCCTCTTGTGATGACAGTTTTGATGGGTTCCACCAGTGAGGCCTGGGAGAGGGGGGTGGGAAAGGCTGCAAAGCCTGGTGCCTGATGGATGCTCCGGGGATCCGGAGTAGGGGGTGCAGGGTCTTGAGGACTAATCACACGCAGGGCAGTGACCATGGCCTTTGTGATGTCATCCTCTGTGGTATCATCCTCTGCGATGCTGACCTGTGTCCTAAGAGACTGCTCTGCCCTGCAGGGTCAAGCACTCTCTGGCCTCACTCTCCGGTGGGATCTGGAGGAGGAAGGTGGTCTTTCTGTTGGGAGCTGGCTGTGCCTTTGCCTTGTGTAGGAAACAAAACAGCTGCCGTTCAGCTGGTTCTGCCGAAGAGGTAAGTCAGCTCTGACCCAGGGAAGGTCAGCTCTGACCCAGGGAAGGTCAGCTCTGACCCAGGGAAGGTCAGGTCTGTCCGTGTCTGCTTCTGTGCAGTCATTGCTGGAGTTTAATCTGTGTTAGGGCCTCCAGTTCTTTAGGAGTCTCTCAGCTCCCGTCCTCTACCTCCTACGAGGCACAGCCTGTGCTCCTGCTTTTCTACATGGGAGATGTTCTGAGCCCAGGTGGTCCCATTTTGCTTTACCTGAGGCAGCCTTGCCCTGAGCTCCTTCACCCCAACTGTATTTGTTTGCCAAGTGCTGCATCGCTGACTCCATGGTTTCGAGGGAGCCATCCTGGCCTGGCTGCTGAAGTTCCATTCCAATTTATCTTCCTGATCGTTTATTCTGTGGTCTTTCAGGCTGGTTTTTAGTTTCAGTGTTGATTTCCACTGCTTTTGGGGTTTGGCAGCGTAAGCAATCCATACGGGAGGCAGACAAGGCAGGGACCCAGCACACGGTCAGGTCTGTCCCTGCAGAGCCTGGGGGGCTCAGTCACTTGGGGGTTGACCTGGTCTTTCTTCTGGGGGAGCCTTGAAGCAGCCGATCCCCAGAAAGGACCTTGCTGGGTGTAGAGAAGCCAGAACATCTGGAGCAAGAAGTGCTTGCTGACCTCTCCTCTTGGGTACTGGGAATTAATTCTCTGGCTGCTCTGGGAACTTCGTGTTGTCACCGTGCCTGACCTTAGAAGGATGTGTCCACTGAGGGTTGTTTGTCCTGGTCAGAGGAACAGGGTGGTTTCAAACTGCTGTAACACCCTGACAGGAACAAGGAGATTAAGCTGACTGTCCTTGGCTGTTTGTTTGTATGATCTGAAGGTAAACGAGTGTGTGCATTCATTCTTGTCCTCATCTTCCCACTCTTTGACAGGAGTCCTCCATAAATCCAGTCAGATTACCGGCTGGGAGAGCTGTCCAACCCCTGCTCTCCCCTTGCTGTCTTAATCCCATCCTGACCTGCTGCAAGGATTCTTTAACAAGCTGGTAAAATCTCCTGTCCCAGCTGCCGCTCTCCAGCCGTGCCTTGGTCTCAGGTGGGACCTTTAGACTGGGGTCCAGCCATGCCAGAAGGCAGTGGCAGTGGCTGGTGGTGCCAGGAGAGCACCTTCAGTGTGTCAGCTCTGCCCTGCTCAGCTCTGGGTTTGGTGGAGGCTGTGCGGGGCCCTGGGGCACCCAGCGCTCCACGCTGGCTCTGCCTGGTACAAGCTGAGGGTCTCTGGTTTAGGAGTGTTTGGCCTACAGGGCCCGGGGACAGGGCTGTCCCTCCGTGGGGCATCCTGCTGCGTTCTCCCTGTGCCGCAGGGCTGCCCGGGGCAACTGTTGGTGCAGTCGGGGCAACTGAAGCGGGCAGAGAATAAGAACAGGGCTGTGTGCCTCAGCAGAAACTGCTGGCAGTGCAGGGAGGGGAGCTGTGTTCCTGTCAGTTTGTGGTGTGGCTCTGAGACAGCTCTTGGGGTGGTTCTGCACAGATTGCAGCAACGCCAGCGGGCATCGGGGGAGCGCTCACCGCAGGAAGGGGAAGTTGTTTAGAGCATGAAGGGGAGAGTGATGAGTCCCCTGGTGAGCAGTGTCCAGGGATCCCTGGTCTCTGTGGTGTGCTCTGCTGGTGGAGCAGACGGCAATTTGCAGAGTGGCTGGAAAAGCAGCCTGTTGGTGCTACCAGAAATACCAGAAGGCATTTATGGATCTTTAGCCTTCCTCTTACCTTCCCTGTGACAGTCTGACCATGGTTTCTGTTTCTCCTAGGGATCAATTGAGAATGTCTCAAACCCTTTTCTGCCCTCATGACACTGCCCTTTGTGCTGCACCTGCAGCAGCTGGACTTCTTCACCGCTGGCAGATGCACTCTCTCATAAAGAATCAAGCAAGCAGTGGTGATAAAAGTGCAGTAGTTTCTAAAAAAGAGCAACGTGAAGAAGAAGTGTCAGAGGTGCCAAAAACATCCCAAGAGAGGAGGACAAAGAAGGAGCCGGAAGTATGGGAGAAGGAGCTGGCAGAGAAGGAGGCCCACCTGGCCCAGCAAGAGGAGCTGCTCCAAGAAGGCTGGCAGGATCTCAAAAAGCAGCGAGAGGAGCTGCAGCTGAAGGAAGCCTCCTTCCAGCACAACCTGGAGAGCCTTCATAAGGCCCAGGAGCAGCTGGAAGGGGAAAAGTCACAATTGCAGCAGGACATGGAGAACTTCAATACTGCCCAAGACCAGCTGGAAAGGGAAAAGGTGCTGTTTCAGCAGGACATGGAGAAATTGTGCAATGCCCAGAAGCGCCTGAGCAGGGAAAAGGTGCAGTTCCAGCAGAACCTGAAGACCCTTCACAAGGCCCAGAACCAGATGGAAAGAAAGAAGGCGCAATTCCAGCAGGACATAGAGAATGCTCGTACAGCCCAGAGGCAGCTGAAGAAGGAGAAGGTTCAGTTCCATCAGGACCAGGAGAACGCTCGTAAGGCCCAGGACGAGCTTCAGAGGGAGAAGGCACAACTCCAGCACAACCTGGAGGCCCTTCATAAGACTCAGGAGCAGCTGGAAAGGGAGAAGGAGCAGTTCCAGCAGGGCATGGAGAGCTTGCATATAGCCCAGGAGGAGATGGAAAGGGAGAAGGTGCAGTTCCAGCTGAATCTGGACACCCTTCATAAGGCTCAGGAGCAGCTGGAAAGGGAGAGGGTTCAGTTCCAGCAGGGCATGGAGAACATTCGTAATGCCCAGGAACAGCTGGAAAGGGAGAAGGTTCAGTTCCAGCAGGGCATGGAGAACATTCGAAATGCACAGGAACAGCTGCAAAAGGGGAAGGTTCAGTTCCAGCACGACATAGAGAACGTTCGTAATGCCCAGGAACAGCTGCAAAGGGAGAGGGTTCAGTTCCAGCAGGGCGTGGAGAACATTCGAAATGCCCAGGAACAGCTGCAAAAGGAGAAGGAAGAGTTCCAGCAGGACCTGGAGAACGCTCGTAAGGCCCAGGACGAGCTACAGAGGGAGAAGGCACAACTCCAGCACAACCTGGAGGCCCTTCATAAGTCTCAGGAGCAGCTGGAAAGGGAGAAGGAGCAGTTCCAGCAGGGCATGGAGAACTTGCATATAACCCAGGAGGAGATGGAAAGGGAGAAGTTGCAGTTCCAGCTGAACCTGGACACACTTCATAAGGCTCAGGAGCAGCTGCAAAGGGAGAAGGTTCAGTTCCATCAGGACCTGGAGAACGCTCGTAAGGCCCAGGACGAGCTTCAGAGGGAGAAGGCACAACTCCAGCACAACCTGGAGGCCCTTCATAAGGCTCAGGAGCAGCTGGAAAAGGAGAAGGAGCAGTTCCAGCAGGGCATGGAGAGCTTGCATATAACCCAGGAGGAGATGGAAAGGGAGAAGGTGCAGTTCCAGCTGAACCTGGACACCCTTCATAAGGCTCAGGAGCAGCTGGAAAAGGAGAAGATTCAGTTCCAGCAGGGCATGGAGAACATTCGAAATGCACAGGAACAGCTGGAAAGGGAGAAGGTTCAGTTCCAGCAGGGCATGGAGAACATTCGAAATGCACAGGAACAGCTGCAAAAAGGGAAGGTTCAGTTCCAGCACGACATAGAGAACGTTCGTAATGCCCAGGAACAGCTGCAAAGGGAGAGGGTTCAGTTCCAGCAGCGCGTGGAGAACATTCGAAATGCCCAGGAACAGCTGCAAAAGGAGAAGGAGCAGTTCCATCAGGACCTGGAGAACGCTCGTAAGGCCCAGGACGAGCTTCAGAGGGAGAAGGCACAACTCCAGCACAACCTGGAGGCCCTTCATAAGGCTCAGGAGCAGCTGGAAAAGGAGAAGGAGCAGTTCCACCAGGGCATGGAGAGCTTGCATATAACCCAGGAGGAGATGGAAAGGGAGAAGGTGCAGTTCCAGCTGAACCTGGACACCCTTCATAAGGCTCAGGAGCAGCTGGAAAAGGAGAAGATTCAGTTCCAGCAGGGCGTGGAGAACATTCGAAATGCCCAGGAACAGCTGCAAAAGGAGAAGGAGCAGTTCCAGCAGGACCTTGAGAACGCTCGTAAGGCCCAGGACGAGCTTCAGAGGGAGAAGACACAACTGCAGCACAACCTGGAGGCCCTTCATAAGTCTCAGGAGCAGCTGGAAAGGGAGAAGGTTCAGTTCCAGCAGGGCATGGAGAACTTGCATGTAGCCCAGGAGGAGATGAAGAAGGAGAAGGTGCAGTTCCAGCTGAATCTGGACACCCTTCATAAGGCTCAGGAGCAGCTGGAAAGGGAGAAGTTTCACTTCCAGCAGGGCATGGAGAACGTTCGTAATGCCCAGGAAAAGCTGCAAAAGGAGAAGGTTCAGTGCCAGCAAGACCTGGAGAACGCTCGTAAGGCCCAGGAACAGCTGCAAAGGGAGAAGGTTCAATTCCAGCAGGACATGGAGAATGTTCGTAATGCCCAAGAAAAGCTGCAAAGGGAGAAGGAGCTGTTCCATCAGGACATGGACAACACTCGTAAGGCCCAGGACGACATTCAGAGGGAGAAGGCACAATTCCAGCAGAGGCTGGAGGCCCTTCATAAGGCTCAGGAGCAGCTGGAAAGGGAGAAACTTCAGCTCCAGCAGGACATGGAGAACATTCGTAATGTCCAGGAGCAGCTGCAAAGGGAGAAGGTTCAGTTCCAGCAGGACATAGAGAATGTTCGTAATGCCCAGGAACAGCTGCAAAGCGAGAAGGAACAGTTCCAGCAGGACATGGATAACGTTCATAATGCCCAGGAACAGCTGCAAAGGGAGAAGGAACAGTTCCAGCAGGACATGGATAACGTTCATAATGCCCAGGAACAGCTGCAAAGGGAGAAGGTTCAATTCCAGCAGGACCTAGAAAACGTTCATAATGCCCAGGAACAGCTGCAAAGGGAGAAGGTTCAATTCCAGCAGGACCTAGAGAACATTCATAATGCCCAGGAACAGCTGCAAAAGGAGAAGTTTCAGTTCCAGCAGGACATAGAGAATGTTCGTAATGCCCAGGAACAGCTGGAGAGGCAGAAGGCACAGTTCCAGTTGAACCTGGACACCCTTCATAAGGCCCAGGAGCAGCTGCAAAGAGAGAAGGTGCAATTCCAGCAGGGCATGGAGAACTTCTCTAGTGCCCAGAAGCATCTGAGGAAGGAGAAGGTGCTGTTCCAGCTCAACCTGAAGATCCTTAAGAAGACCCAGGATCAGCTGGAAAGAGAGAAAGCGCAATTCCAGCAGGGCATGGAGAACTTCTCTAATGCCCAGGAGCAGCTGAAGAAGGAGAAGGTGCACTTCCAGCTCAACATGGACACCCTTCATAAGGCCCAGAAGCAGCTAGAAAGGGAGAAGCTGCAGTTCCAGCAGGACACAGAGAACGTTCGTAATGCCCAGGAACAGCTGCAAAGGGAGAAGGAGCAGTTCCAGCAGGACATGGAGAACGCTCGTAAGGCCCAGGACGAGCTTCAGAGGGAGAAGGCACAACTCCAGCACAACCTGGAGGCCCTTCATAAGGCTCAGGAGCAGCTGGAAAAGGAGAAGGAGCAGTTCCACCAGGGCATGGAGAGCTTGCATATAGCCCAGGAGGAGATGGAAAGGGAGAAGGTGCAGTTCCAGCTGAATCTGGACACCCTTCATAAGGCTCAGGAGCAGCTGGAAAGGGAGAGGGTTCAGTTCCAGCAGGACATGGGGAACGTTCATAATGCCCAGGAACAGCTGCAGAAGGAGAAGGTTCAGTTCCAGCAGGACATGGAGAACATTCGAAATGCCCAGGAACAGCTGCAAGGGGAGAAGGTTCAATTCCAGCAGGACATGGAGAACATTCGTAATGCCCAGGAACAGCTGGAGAGGCAGAAGGCACAGTTCCAGTTGAACATGGACACCCTTCATAAGGCTCAGGAGCAACTGGAAAGGGAGAAGGAGCAGTTCCAGCAGGGCATGGAGAACTTCTCTAATGCCCAGAAGCACCTGAGGAGGGAGAAGGTTCAGTTCCTGCTCAACCTGAAGATCCTTCATAAGGCCCAGGATCGGCTGGAAAGAGAGAAAGCGCAATTCCAGCTCGACCTGGAGAGCCTTCATAAGGCCCAGGAGCAGTTGGAGAAGGAGAAGGCACAATTCCAGCAGGACATGGATAACATTCATAATGCCCAGGAACAGCTGCAAAGGGAGAAGGTTCAGTTCCAGCAGGACCAGGAGAACGCTCGTAAGGCCCAGGACGAACTTCAGAGAGAGAAGGCACAACTGCAGCAGAACCTGGAGGCCCTTCATAAGGCTCAGGAGCAGCTGGAAAGGGAGAAGGAGCCGTTCCAGCAGGGCATGGAGAACTTGCATATAGCCCAGGAACAGCTGCAAAGGGAGAAGGTTCAGTTCCAGCAGGACCAGGAGAACGCTCGTAAGGCCCAGGACGAGCTTCAGAGAGAGAAGGCACAACTGCAGCAGAACCTGGAGGCCCTTCATAAGGCTCAGGAGCAGCTGGAGAGGGAGAAGGCACAGTTCCAGCTCGACCTGGAGGCCCTTCATAAGTCTCAGGAGCAGCTGGGGAAGGAGAAGGCACAATTCCAGTGGGATGCGGAGCGTTCAGCTGAATCACACCAGGAGCCTGTCCGTATGCAGGTAAATACTGGCAAGGGCTGGGCTGCTGGGGAGGCCGTGCCCTCAGGGAACTCCTGGGCACTCCTGGGCCAGCTGCACACCAGCAGCGGTCAACTGACACCAGCCCGGCCCCAGACAGGCAGGGACTGGTCTTCCCGACTCTTTCCTTGCGTGGGATGTTTGGGGCTGCGTTTGAGGCACCTCCAGAGCTGCCGAGGCATTGCCAGTGCCCAGGGCTGACAGGAGGGTCTCCCAACAGCCTGAGCTCTGCCCGCTTCTGTGTGCCATGTGCTGGCAAAGGGCAGAGCAGAGGGGGCTGGCTTGCTAAAAGATGCCTCCGGCAATGCCAGGAGGTCGATGTTAACTTTGGTGCTGTGTTGGGGTCACCATTTGTTAAGGACACCATTTGTCGAAGATGGAGGGAGACTTAACGACACGCATATGGTGTTTGATTAACAAGTCTCAGTCTTTATTAGCAGTAGTTCTACCTAAATAGTTTGGTTAATGAGCTTCATACATATTACAAAACTTTAGCTCCTTATTGGTTACAGACTTCATCGTTGCATAAGCGTCACATACATTCCTGTAGTTTTAGAAATCCATCTGGTCCCGTGGGAGACATCCTGTTATCTCCCTTGCCTAAGCTTCACTGCACAACAAGGGCCCGCTGACCTTGCTGGTCAGTAGTTTTTCACTTAGCTCAGTATTTTTCCACTCAAGGCCTAAGCAGCTTGCTTTTGTCAGGCTCATGTCTGCTTTCAATGAGCCAGGTTTCAGTAAGTCTCTCCACAGTGCTGCCCTGCAACCAGTCAGGTCTAAGCTCTGGGGAGTGGTCGGGCAGATGAGATGTTCTTCTCAGAAACAGCCGGAGCCTTGTGGGTTACCGGCACCTCCAGCTGTCACAAAAGCCACTTGCGAGGCTGATGATGGCAGGGCACGACTGTTTGTACAATGACATCCATCTCCAAAAGCACTCTCGAGATCTGCCAAAGAGAAGGGTGTTGTCCACAACAAGAAAGAACAGCCCCCACACAGACCCTGCTGGGTGCATTTTTCAGCAAGCAGGGCTTTCTTTTCCCACACCTATCCACTCTGGGTGAGGAGAGGAAGCATCCCTCGGCAAAGCGTGGGCTGAGTGGGATCCTGAAGCCTGTTGTTGATGGTTGGTTTGTTTGCACCTTGCTCATTCTGAACGGAATCGGCTCAGAGCTGCACAAAACCTAGTTCAGAGCTGTTGGATTGTGGCATGGAAATGCTTTTGGGTGCCTCACTGGACTCCTTGCAGAGCTCTGGGAAGCAAATTCTCAGAGCAGGGCTGGCTCCCTCCCAGCCTGATTCTGGTCAGGCCAGAAGCTTCCCGAGCACAGAGCGAAGCTGCTGCAGCATCGAGCAGACGCAGCCATGCGAGGGGCACGGGTGCTGTGCTGGAAGCTGAGTGGGGAAACAACTGCGAGGCCTGGAGATGAGGAGAAGGAGGTCCTGTTTCAAGGCAGGGATCTTCCTGACATTGCAGAGCTGTTAATAGAGGGCTGTGTGAGGTGTTTCTAGGCTGCTGTTCTGACCTTCCCTTTCAATATTCTGGCTCGGTTACATCCTGAGACAGGCAGTAGGAGACAAATACTATCAAAAACAATGTGTTTGCTTTCTCCTTTTGCTCGGGAAGGGTTCCTTTGGCACAGGCTGCTGCAGTGCTGGGTGCTGGCATTCCCCTGGCAGAGGAGATCGCTTCTCCTGGCCTTTCAGCCACCATCCCTGTGCATGAACGATGCGGGGTGAGCCTTGGCCTTGAGATCTCAGAGAATATTTGTCTTTAGCTTGCAGGAGCAGAAACAACTGGAACAGCACAGGACGAGCAGGACGACTTCACCCAGGAGGTGGCTGAGGAGCTCCAGGCCTCAGGGTCTGAAGATGAAGAGGGCTCCTACGGTGTGAGCACCCACTACCCAAGGTGTGAGGCACTGCAGGTGCAGCTCATGGAGCTGAAAAATGCATACACTCGCCTGGTTGAAGAAAACACTCACCTCCAAGGGCAGATGAGTTTGATAGAAGAGGGGGAAGCTGAAAACGCTCACCTGAGATGGCAACTTGGGCAGGTGTCCAGGCAGAGAGATTTTGCCATCCAAATGAACAACCGTCTTCGAATCGAGCTGGAACAGGAACGGAGCAATGCGGAAGAAATAAGAGAAAAGGTGGAAAGGCTTAAAAGGTGGATGAGGTCTGAAGCTGTGAATTAAGACAGCTCATAGTTTGGAGAGCTGAGCGACGGCACAAGAGGATTCGTCTCAATCTGCTGGAGGAATTTCAAGTCTCTGCCCCAGACCATCGACCGGAAGCAGGGCACAGCTTGTCCCTGTCCTGTTTCCCTCTATCTTCTTATTAAAACTTTCCTTAATGTTCTCTCTACGTAACCTCACTCAGTGCTGTGTGAACTGGAAGGACTATGAGCCAGCTACTGGGAGGCTGGCGTGGGTGGGCTGGGTGCAGCTGCTGGAGTCAAGCAGAGTGTGTGGGTGCCCCTGCCAGGTACAGGCGTGGGTCCTGGTGCAGCTCCTGGGGTGAGTGGGGATAACTGGCATTTAATTGCTGCATAGGTGGGTAAAAAGCATTAAAATATGTTGCTTGTGTTTCACCTAATCTAAACTCCACTAGTCTGAAGTTTCAGTTCATATTTCTTATTCACTGTCATCTCTAAATTGACAATAACATATATACCTGGCACTCTGACATCATTGACTTTGATTATTTAAAGTGTGATTAGTCTGTGGGTGCAGCCCTAATGTGCATAACCTGATCCAGCTCAGGTTGAACCTGGCTTTTACAGTTTCACAGTATCAGAAGGTTGGAAAGGACCTTTGAGATCATCGAGTCCAACCTATAACCCAACACTAACACCAACACCATCCCATCATCTAAACCATGGCACTCAGTGCCTCATCCAGTCTCCCCTTAAACACCTCCAGGGTCGGTGACTCCACCCCCTCCCTGGGCAGCCCATTCCAGTGACCAATCACCCTTTCAGTGAAGAACTTTTTCCTCATATCAAGTCTAAACTTTCCCTGATGAAGCTTAAGTCCATGCCCTCTAGTTCTGCCACTGGTCACCTGAGAGAAGAGACCAACCCCTGCCCGACTACAACCTCCTTTTAGGGAGTTGTAGAGAGCAATGAGGTCTCCCCTGAGCCTCCTCTTCTCCAGACTAAACAGGCCCAGCTCCCTCAGTCGCTCCTCGTAGGGCTTGTGCTCCAGCCCCTTCACCATCTTCGTTGCCCTCCTCTGAACACATTCCAGTATCCTAACATCCTTCCCAAATTGGGGGGCCCAGAACTGGACACAGTATTCAAGGTGAGGCCTGACCAGTGCCGAGGACAGGGGGACGATAACTTCTCTGGTCCTGCTCCCCACACTATTCCTGATGCAGGCCAGGATGCCATTGGCCTTCTTGGCCACCTGGGCACACTGCTGGCTCATGTTGAGCTTCCTGTCCACCAGCACTCCCAGGTCCTTTTCTGCCTGACTCCTCTCCAGCCACTCTGTCCCCAGTCTGTACCTCTGCATGGGATTGTTGTGTCCAAAATGAAGTACCCGACATTTGGACTTATTAAACATCATCCCATTAGAATCAGCCCAGCTCTCCAATCTGTCCAGGTCCCTCTGTAGGGCCATCCTACCCTCTAGCAGATCAACCCTTCCTCCCAGCTTGGTATCATCTGCAAACTTGCTGATGATGGACTCAATCCCCTCATCCAGATCATCAATAAAGATATTAAACAGGACGGGACCCAACACCGATCCCTGGGGGACACCACTAGTGAGCGGCCGCCAACTGGATGAAACACCATTCACCATCACTCTTTGGGCTCGGCCATCCAGCCAATTCCTAACCCAGCACAGAGTGCTCCCATCTAGGCCACGGGCTGCCAGCTTCCCTAGGAGTTTACCGTGGGAGACTGTGTCAAAGGCCTTACTGAAGTCCAGGTATACCACATCGACAGCCTTCCTCTCATCCACCAGGCGAGTCACATGGTCGTAAAAGGAGATCAGGTTGGTCAGGCAGGACCTACCCCTCCTAAATCCATGCTGGCTGGGCCTGATTTCTTGACCGTTCTGCATGATTTCACCCAGGATTATCTTCTCCATGATTTTACCTGGGACCGAGGTCAGGCTGACAGGTCTGTAATTACCTGGATCATCCTTACGGCCCTTCTTATGGATGGGCGTCACGTTGGCCAACTTCCAGTCTTCCGGGACCTCTCCAGTGAGCCAGGACTGCTGAAAGATGATGGAGAGCGGCTTAGCAAGCTCATCCACCAGCTCTCTCAGCACCCTAGGATGGATCCCATCCGGCCCCATGGACTTATGAGGGTCCAAGCGGCTCAGCAGGTCTCTAACCTCCTCCTCATGGATTGCAGGAGGGCCATATTTCACCCTGCCCCCATCAACCACTTCAGAGAGCCAACTGTCAAGTGAGCTGACATCCTTGCTGTTAAAAACTGAGGCAAAGAAGGCATTAAGTACCTCAGCCTTCTCTGCATCTCTGGTTACTATATTTCCCTCCACATCCAACAAGGAATGGAGGTCGCTGCCGCCCTTCTTTCTGCCATTGATGTATTTATAAAAACTCTTCTTATTGTCCTTAACAGAAGTGGCCAATTTGAGCTCCAGCTGGGCTTTTGCTTCCCTGATTTTCCTCCTACACGACTTAACAACATCCTTGAACATGACCTGGCCTACATCCCCTTCTTTCCAACGATGATACATCCTCTTTTTCTTACTTAGTTCCTTCAGAAGTTCCCTACTCATCCAGGCCGGCCGTCTGCCCCTACGACTCTTCTTACAACACACAGGGACAGCCCGCTCCTGCGCCTGCAAAATTTCATTCTTGAAGTGTATCCAAGCTTCCTGGACCCCCTTGCCACTAAGAGCTATTTCCCAGGGTACTTTCCTGACCAGTTCCTTAAATAATCCCAAATCTGCCCGCCGAAAGTCCAGCATCGATGTTCTGTTCCTGGCTTTTCTTATTACATTGTTCAGAGAGAACTCAATTATCTCATGTATGCTTAAAACAACCACCCACCCAACAAGCAGAGGCTTACCAGCAGTGTCTTCATTGTAGAAAAGATTTCTTACAACTGGTGTGGGTCTCCCTCATGACAACATATTCAGAAGCCTATTGAAAGCACCGGACTCTGTGGAATATTCAGAGAACTTCCTGCAGTCTGGAGGTTTTTTTCTTTCTAGTTTGTTTTGAGTAGGTGCCGGAATCAGGTTCACAACACAAGTCACTATGCATGAAGACACATTCAGTGCACCTGTAGCAGTTTAAAAACCCCCCAAGGATTGCAAGTAGGTTACATAACAAGCTCTGAATCCAAGTGCTAAAATAATAACTATCTGCTTTTATTTTAATATATTGTAGGAAATCTTCATAATTTTAAGGAGAGTGTAGTTCTGCAGCATGGCTTTTTAAGTCTGAAAATAACTTTTTTTGGGCAGAGGGGAGAAACAAAAGAAAACAAAACTGCAGAAGCGTTTATCTTGATTTTCAGTAACATCACAACTTGTAAATTCCTGCTTGGTATTGACAGAATACAGAGCTGATTTTTTTAATAAATATATATATAATTATCCCTTTAATTAAAGGGAATGATGGGTGTCAATAACTTCAGATGGGTAAAAGTGTGAAATTTGGTTTCATCTTGACAATAAGCATTAGAAGGAGTTACAGGGATCATGTTGCAGGTGGTAGCCCTAAGTCAGGGCTCACTTGTGAATTTGAAAAATACACAAGCCGTGCAACAGTATTTAATGGCACGATCCCAGCTGACAGCAGCCCTCTTCTTCCACGCCACTCGGCGGCTGGGTGAAGGCACAAAGGGGTTTTTGCCATATTTTCATGGCTTGGCTGTCGCAGGCTCTTGGGAGCCAGCACTTGCCTGGAGGGCGTGCAGAGTGCTGTCAGATACTGCCAAAGGCAGATATCGATCATCAGGCAGATGGACTGTGGTGATCAATAGCTATTGCCAGACAGTGTCGGTCTAGTCAGGACCAGCCTCTGTTGTATAGGTAGAGGATGCTCTACGTATAATGCTTCTGACCTTATTGATCAGAGCTCTCTCTTCTCTGCATGGCACCTGGGTATCGAGAGGGGACTGATCTCAAAGTGTCTTACAGGGAGCTTGGCTTTCTGGAAGTTTCCCTCATAGTAACCATGTCTCGGAGTGGGTGCCCAGCAGACATCTCCAGGACTGGTGTGAATGTCCGTGAGCACCTGCAGCTGTGGAGCCAGAGCCCCTTATTACCCACCCTGTGCCCGTGGCAGCCCAGCCCCTGCCTTGACATTACGTGCCCCCAGTCCCTGGCAGTCAGCAGGACTGAGAGAAGATGAAGGAACTCGGAGCTCCAGGTCTGTTTGACTCATTTGGTTGACAGCACATGTTTTTGCTGTTCTGGCTGCTCCAGGCGATGGCACTGGTTGGTCGGTGGAGGCCGACGTCCAAGTCCATTGGAAGTCTCCGAGGATCTGGTAGCAAATGCATCAGTGCAAGCTCAGGGCAGTGGGCAGCAATGCATAGAGGCAGAATGGCAGGTGGTGGAATCAGGTGTCGGAGAGGAGAGTAGCGTGGGATGCAGAGAGTTTCTTGGGGCAAGCAGGAAGAAGGCTACTTCTGTGTGGCAAATACTTGGTCTCTGAAAAATCAGTTTTAAAAGACAGAGAACGGTAGTAGGGGCCCACTCTGAAAGTTCCTGCTGTCTCCCTCATTACTTCCCAGCCCCCCAGCCCTCCAAACCATACCAGGTTGCAGAGCTCCCCTAAAAGTGCTACAGGGAACAAACTGTGAGGGAACAGGAGCTCAGAGCACCCGAGTGAGTTGTCCAAAGGCCCTGCGAGAGGCAGAGTGATCTGACAGCGGGTGCCTGGCTGCTGCCTCCTTCAGTGGTCTGTGTTTATATATGAACGTGTAGCCTGTGTGTGTGTATCTAAGCTGAATTTGTGTGTCTCTTGTGTGTCTCCTGCCTCCTCTTATCAGGTTATCTGATCTTGGGTTTTCCAAGGGAAGCAGGCTCTGTCTCCCAGGTGTGGAGTGCTGTTGCAACCTTCTTGGCATCTTTTCTGAAGGCCAGGGAATTGACCCTTTGCAAATACTGTCCTAAAGGAGAGAGGGAGTTCTTTGAGTTGGAACCCTTTTTACTTTTTTCTAACCCATCTGTCTGGAGGTTCTTTATTTCTGGAACTGTGTTCTCAGGGATTCCAGTCAGTGCTCCAGTGACAAGACATTCCTGGAAGTATCATGTACTGGCAGATGACAACTTTAGGCACCAGAGATGTGTTATGAATGTATGACACTTCTAAATTACTGGTGTATTACTTGTATTTACACGTGTAATGCAAAGTTGCTGTGGCTGAAATTTTCTTATAAATACAAATTCATAAGCATTTTAAAATAAGGCATAAATTAGCCTTGAACAATATGGAAAACGTATTGTAGGCTAGTAACTAACACGCGTTATTTTTTCTTTCACTAATTAAAACCAAAGCTTGACCCAAATGCAACATAATATTAATTCTCAGGGAATCATCCAATTTTAGAGAGTTAACATTTTTCAGGGTTCAGCGGTAACTCCATCTGCAAATTAACAGAAAGTTATTTTGTTTTCTGTTCATAAATGATTGCTGTTGAATTCATGCTTATAAAACGTCCACTTCATATGTGGTGTTTTCTTGCCCTTTACCAATTCTGTGCTTTAGAGACTGCTCATGAATTTCAAAAAGTTGTGTTAGGATAATTTTTTAATATCAGTTGTAAATGCCATCAGATTGAGCTGTCTTAATAGCAACTCCCTTAGAGTTATTAGAGAAATTATTAGTAATTAGAGAATTATTAGTAATTAGTAATATTAGTAATTAGAGAAAATTAATCGCATTTTAGCTTCACACAAATAATTTAGCAAAACCAATGCAATTGCAAATAGACTTGCATGACTTTTTGGGACCTAGAGTCTCAATACCTAGGCCCTCAGTGTCTTACGTGTCAGAAATCTTGGCAAGAATTTAACTTGTAGAAGTCAGAATAGGAAGTCATTTATTTCTGAAGATATTCTGGCCACTTTGAGACTCCTCAATAACTGTGCTGATTTACAAAACTTCATATTTTTATAAAGCTTTCAAAACATCTAAATAATACACCTTTTGTTACAAACAAGGATTTGTAAGAATGTAATTTATAGTCATTATTATGTATCAGGCTAAAAGGCTGATCAGAATCACTGCAGATGCAGCAGGGATGCGACTGATCTGGAGTGTCTCATAGCTGAGCCATCAACCATCATCTGCCTTCTAGGGGGAAAAATGAACAGTTACAGATGTAACCAGCTTTTGAGCTTCACTTTTTCTGTGACTAACTTTGTCACAAGATACCTGCTCTAACAAGGTGTTTCAGAACAGCTAAGAAGTACTTGGGTACCTAAGCCAGTAAAGAGGAAGGGTAGCTCTATCAGATAAGCATATCTGTTGGATGCTTACGTATAGCTTGCATATATCTTCTTGAAGCTTTGTAATACAACATTCTAATTTAAGGAACTAGATTTGTGCTGTAGTATTCCTCTGTAGTATTTCCCTCTGAAACTAATGACTTTTTAGACTTAAGCAAATCTAGCTAATAAAATACCCTATCAAAATAGTCAGATTTTCCAGTAATCTGTTTTCAAACATCCAACCAGACAGACCTGCCTAAAAGGCGCATTGTTAAAGTAAATGTGTTAAACCTTCAGTCTATGAAGGGCAGTGTTACAATGGGTAGAATATCTATTTAATGTTGTGTCCCAGGAGCTTACGTAATTCATGCTGTCCAAAGTGATGGGAAGATTCCACACACATTTTTATGATTCTAAACTAGTGAATGTTTCTTGCAGTTATGTTAGAACATCAGGGTTCTCCAGATCATCAAACTTGCAGCGTTTTCTTTATTTGGTCTAGAATCTTTTTTTTTCCTCAGTGTCTTCAGGAACATCTAAGTTTGTAATTTTCTACTATTGCATATTTATGAGGCTATTTTTTAAAAATTGTTATAAGTAACCAGGACTACAGGCAACATATAGGACTACCTAGGTTTGGGATCTGTCTCTTTATATATTGATATACTTTTCAAAATAACATTACATTTACACTATACCAAACCAGAAAATTAGGCCACTACCTCTAGTCTGCTGTGTTATTTTTTAATCTTCTCTAGTATTTCTTGCTTTAGCTATTGCAGACTATAGCTTTGGGGGATGTGGTGTTTCTATATATCTTTTGAAGAAATGAGCATGAATTTGAGATGCAGCCTGCTGCTACCTGTTCAACATGATTTCTGAGAGGCAAAAAGCCTCACTGTGTTTTACAACTTTGATTTGTGAATCAATTATTTTTATCTAGCTCAAAGTAATTTCACCAGCTTCAACTTCAGATAATGTATTATGACACTATGAAAACCCAGTAAATGTTGATCAAGTTCCATATTCATGTGTTATTTGAAGTATTCTATTTTTTGTATGTTCAGCATTTTACAGAAAGGCGAGAAGACACACGATGGAAATTTCCTGGCTCATTGGTCCATCTTTGGCATGATTAAGAAGACTTGAAGTCCAATTTAGTCAGTCTCTGGGGTAAAAAAGTATAACTTTCGAAACACAATTTTTCCTCCACAAAGGTGCTACAGCTTCATTTTGGACCAAGTATAATTGATTGCATTTGGGCAAGACTTCTTGTAAGATTAGTTACATTTTTAATCAAAATGTCATGGGGGTACAAATGTAACATCTGCAAAGGAGTTCCCTGTGTGGGAGGGATTCCTTGCTCAAGAACAGCTGCAAATGCACAGCCCTGTGCTGCACTTTGTTACCCTACGATTACAGAAATGCTTATGTATAAACATAAGTTTTCTTTATGAATATGATGGCTGGATCACTTAAAGATTTGGAAACCTGAAAAGTTAGTTCAGTGCCGAACCTCTAAGTGCCTGGCCCTAGAGTGAAAGCCTAATAACCAGGATATTAAGGCTTAAAGTATCTGTGTAGTACATGGAGAGAGTTAGGTATGTCTGAGCAAATGAAGTTCAATTCCTTTGATTCCAGTCACTGGACACTTTATCCTCGAAAGAAGAGATTAGAATTCAGGAGATTTTATATTCTATTCCTCTGTGTAGGACCCAGAGTTTGAATCGAGAATATACAAAGAGCTTTTCAATTTTCAAAGGAACATGATGAAAACATGGATAATATAACATCTTAAGTATGTAGTCTCCTTGCATAAGGTTAATCCCCGGAACTCCTCTGTGAAGAGAATAATGTCTGTTCAAGAGCTGGTGCTGGTTTAGGGTTGGAAGTGGTACTCAGTGTTAGATAGAATTTATTATTCAATTCCCTGTGCTGATGTGCACCTGCTTCTAAACACATTCAGGTGAGCACAGGCTAGTGGCTGATTCACAGCTACTTAATGGATAAAATATTGACAACCACAGTCAAAGATTTGAGCAAATATTTTCTCACATTGTTTTTAACGATCTCCAATTTGGAGATGTTCATGCTTGCATGGGAATTTATCTTTGTCACAGAGTGGAAATTTCAGGATCTCCTCTGTGCTGGGAAGAACACTGTTCTTCCACTGATTAGTTAATTATTCACTTGGGCCTCCTCCAGGTGAGTACCCTGATATGAATGAATATAAACAAATTAGTTTCTGCCAGGCATCAGCCCCTCAGAATAATGAATAGCAAAATAATTTAAGGTGTTGTTACTGATGCAGTTTTTTTAAAAGAAAACTGAGAGCAAGTTCTCTAGCAATTGCATTGTTAAAATGGTATTTAAATAGGGTGGATGTGTGGAGGGCTTTGCAATTTAGAATGATTATATACAAATAACGAAACTTGCTTTTTTTCAGTCTTCTGTGAAATGGAATAATCAGCACTCTCCTGAACAAACCATATTATTTCACACGTCTTTTCATTACCGCATTTGAAGTTATGATTCATATAGTATGGTGATACATAGCTCAGACTTATGAAGCAGAGGTTTATTTTTAGAGTGTTACCTTTAAATTAGTGTGACTAATAAGTGATTTTGAGGTACAGTGATTTCAGTGGTTCTGCACCTACTTGTTAAAATTTAATGTGTTTATGTATGACTTCCTCTGATGCTTTGCAGTAGCCTTTCCAGGGAGTAGGAGGCTGCTGGATGTTAACCATGAAATATTAGAATCTTTAAACTCATGAGTTATTAAACCTAAAATGAAATATGCTTTACTGCTCAGTTGAGAAACATCTTTGCATCTGACATCTGTTATGCAGCAACAGGGGTCACATTCATGCCTTCAGCATGAACTGTATCATCTCAGAGGCCTTGGGCAATGGTTTGGCATGTAGTAGAGCTCCTCACTTGCTGTTGGGACATCAGAGGGCACCAAAACAGTTTGTCACGTAATTCCTGGAAGGGAGAAAGCTCTTTGGAGCTATCTGCTACATGAGTGTGAATGGGATTAGTAGGGTTTTTTTCCCCCTTCTCTTTCCTACAGAGTTTTTCAGGATTTGAACTTCAGTATCTATGGCCAAAGAAAAATGTCCTGGATATTTTCCCCCTTATGTACCTTTGGGACAAGCACGAAGGAGCAAATGTATTCACTGCAGGACTTTAGCAAGGAGGGGATGTTTTCTAGACTAGACTGATAGGTAAAAAATGCTATTTATATGAAGAACTCCAATTACTGGTAAGAAAGCTTTTTCTTCCCCCTACTCTTATATTATGCTACACAAATATTTTGTACTTTCTGGATCCAATTCTGTTCAAACCCTTCAAAAAAGAAAAAGGAAAAAAAGATTAAGATGGTAGCCCGGGGGGAACTCTGAAAATTACCTTACTACTTGAAACCTTGTTTGAAGAGTGTTTGGCTTCTGAGTATTGCATTAAAGAGTAGTTGAAGAAAATTTGTCACTGTTATCAAGATGAAATATATTTTTTAGTTTTAACTTTTTTATGTAGCTTGTGATATGTAGTGAAATATTGAATACTTAGTGAAAATGACATTTAACTTGCAAGTCCCTTAAAAACACCAGACCGAAAAAAATTAACTTAAATCTATTCTTAAATCAATCTCCAGCATTGTTCCTTGTAGAGCTTTTATATTTCTCTTTGTGAACAGATAAATGCTCCTATCACCCCTTTCCTCTTGGTAAAGTGGGTATTATGAGCCTCAGTAAAATCAATATCAAGAAATAAAGAAAAAGCACAAGGTTTCTTCTTTAGACTAATTCTTCTCCTTCAACTGTTAAAGTGTATGTATGGCTGACATTTTACTCTAGACTTCATATCTGTATCTTAAAAAATGTAACAGACACAGAAAGCTTCTGGAACATGAGGTCATGGGCTGTCGTTTCCTTTAAAGGGCAGGAGGGTGTTTGTTTTATGAGGATAGTTTTTATCAGGGGACTTTCAGCCTTTCTTACTCCTCCTTCAAGGTTATGCTTTCCCTGCAGAGTGTGTGTGAGGGCCTGCAGGGGGTGGGTGGTACCAAGGGAGGTGATTCCCGCACAGTGAAAGACATGTTTGAAACATGAATTTCATAGATTAATACAGCGATTTTTATGATGATATCTAAGTGCACTCAAGCTATCATCTCTTGAGTTAACGTTTTGAATACTGGGCATCAGGATATGTCTCTTCATCCCATATTGAAACAAAAGCTAATGTTTTTCTTTCTGATAGAACGTGCCTACTTGGAATAAGTACATCTGATTCATTTAAATGTCTTGTTGTGTCCTTTCAGACTTAACATATATATTTTTTAAGTGTTGCAATAAATTTGGCCCTTAAAATATGTGGATATTCTCAAAAGTAGTTTCAAAACATCAGCCTTTTGTGGACAGAACTGGTCATGAAAGGAACTGTCAAAGATGAACATGTGGTTTGTTACTGCAATCTTGTCGCCATTTAGCTGTAGGAAATTTGAAGACATTCAGACTTTAATGTCACACGCATTCATAGAGTGCCCAGAGAGCTGTTGAAATGTCTTTAATGACACCACTTAGTAGGAGCAGATAAATATAGAATGGGACCCAAGGCTTATACCTGAGGAGTGCCATAAACAACTCTGTCAATACAGGGAAAAATACAGATGACCAAAATCATATTGTGAGGGGAATGAATGTGCTGTCAGAATTAAAATGTTGCAAGTGTAGCCCAGTGCTCTGGGAAGCTGCCAGTAATTTCATTAACTATAGGGAATTTACCAATTCAGATTGGTTGTATGTTTAAAATAATCAGGTTAAATAAGAACTTCAGAAATGAAGAACTTAAGATCACTATTCATGGGTCAGGTCTGAGATGAAATCTTAGCAAATGCCCTTTACACAATAAGTATTCTTAAGTTTCATACTTTCCGTAGGTAGCAGAAGGTGACCGTGGTTGCAGAACAAGCGCAAACATCCTCTTCTATCTTAGGAAAGTTATGGTATTCTCTCTTCCATTGAAATACCAGCCTTTTATCCTGTGAGGGCGTGTTTTCTTTGCCACTTCTTTGCCATTTCTTTGGCACAGAATGCCTCTCGCTTAATAGAGACCACAGGGAGGTCCCACAGCAGTGCATGGCTTTGTGAGACCAAAGTGCTCATCTTCCAGGATCAAGGCCTGGGCTTTGATCAGAAGTTTGATAATATTTAAATACAACCATTCCTTTACTGTATTGTTGTCACAGTTTAGCCCCAGCCGAGCCTGAACTGGCAGCTAAACGCATCCTTGCTCTGCTTTCTGAAGCCTGGTAAATTCATTGTTGCACTGTGTATTATTTGATTTTGCTTCTCTTTTTATTTCCTTTTTTTAAGCCATAAAGTGACAGGAAGGAATAGGAAAACTAGGCTTATCTTTAGTTGCATTACAGATAATTTGAAATTATTAATTTGAACTCTGTGATTATTACATATAAATACTTATGTAGGTTAAGATTTATAATATTTAAGTACTCTTCTCAAGGTTAAACACAACAAAAATCCTAAAATGCTTTTCTTTAATGAAAAATTTTGTATTTGACACTGATTTATCTGCCAGTCTTTTTTGCTGCAAGACAAATAATTGCATGCAGTTGAGGTTACAATAAGAGCAAACTGCACATTTCTGGCTATGAAATGAAATTAAAAGTTGTGTGAATGCAAGCAGTCTCCCTCTCGATGGTCTGTCCTTTCATTTCTTGGAAAGTACTTCATTAAAACTGAAGTACAGGCTGCTCACCTAACTATTTAAGGTCTATTTAATGTTAAGGCTGTGATTAAGTCACTGATACAAGTGAACTTTTAGCAATATCATTAATATTGTGAAAAGGAAATGAACAGATCGGTATCTCTGAAGCTGAATATACTACAACAACAGATGAATAATGTTATGTACCTACAATCATGAATTTTATGTGAAATGTCTGTCAAAAGGATCTGAATGCCTTTTTCCTCATCACCCTAACAAAGGCATTCGGGGAAAGGTCTAGAGAACAGAAAAGAAATGGTTGTAGATGATTGGCCAAAGGGTTTTCATTTCAATTAACTACATCAGTTTTATGTCTCAGAATCCTGAAGAAGCTGTGCACTTTTTGAGTATGAGTGCATTATGTTCTATCCAAATGTGTGTGTTTGCCAGCATTATTCTCCTATTATATATTTTATATTCAATGAATGGTTGTACCTGGTAGATAACTAACTTGCAGCTCATGCAGGTTCTCCTAGCTATCTTACCTTAACCCTGCAGGAGTCCTTTTACCTCTCTGTATTGCACACACTGTGTCCCATTAATGTCATTGGGAGTTATGTGCCAGTTTGAAATGAAAACAGCGCTAGAGAAAGAGCACCTGAGGCTGAGATTTACCAGCAAATAGACATATCTGCTTCTAAGAAGGATTTCACAAATGCACGTGTTTTAAAGGGCAGAATTGTCACTGTATATAAAACAACAAACATACAGAACCTTTAATATGTAGTGCCTGATCCTGAAGTGTGCTTAGCATTATTAGTAAATCATGGTACTTTATGATAAGCACATGGCTTGTTCATCTCTCTTTTTTATAGTGCAGGTTTTGCAAAGCTGCTCAAGTTAATTCTGATAAGGAAGGCCTGGGTGAAAATTGAAGCATTTCATTAAGAATACATTAAAAGGAAACTGAAGTGATGAAAATATGTCAGTAATGAAGCTTCACAATTAATGGCCCAAATTAATGCAGGTTTCTCAATTCAGGAATGAAATAAGAGCTTCTAGAATACTTGCTCACAGATATATAGCTTTTGATCCCACAAAAGAGAGGATTAATTTTTGTCTTTTTTGAGAGATTAATGTTATTTGGCACAGTTTGTGAAGTTCTTTCTCTCGTTCTTACGTATAATATCAAACCTGGATGCCAAGAGCTATGAGAGGAAGTAGTGAATGAAAGGAATAATGCATACATTATTCCTGCTTCTAGTTAAGTATCCTGTGCATCTCCAGATCCAGTTAGTTTTGGAAACAGGAGAAAGGGTTTGGATAGCAGATATTTTTACATGGATATTTAATATGCATAGCCTGCCTTCAGTACACCTGTGTACAGTAGACTGAAATGGATCTTTTATGAAAATGCATTTATTTTGCATTATTCCTGAATAAGCTTAACCACATGAATATGTTTCAGGTTCTTTTGAAGCAGGAAGATAAATACAGGACAGTTACATTTAAAGGAATTCCACATCTGGCTTAACGTTGCAGGAAAAGAATGATAATTTTGCTGATAATGTAATGTTTTGGGGGTTTTGTCAAAAAACATTATGCTTAAGAGTAATAGGCTTAAACAGACTTTCTTTAAATCTTGGACAGAAATTTTAAGAACCTATATGTACTTCCCATTGTCCCACATACTAGTAGATTATGCACAGTTGCACAGATACAATGTTTGGTCATCCAAGTTTGTCTGTCTCCTCCTGTTGAATCTAACCTTTAAGGGATAAGGTTGGACATTGATGTTTATTAGAAGTGATCCACAGGTGGAGATGCCTAACAGTATACGCATACGCTGAAATTGGTAACGTACCAACTCTTACCAACGCAGACAGCATTGTTATAACATGGATCATCCATAATTAGAGATAGTCAAAAGGTGAAATTTTTGCAGCAGAGAGATATTAACATCAAAATCAAACTTTCAAAATATTGTGGGGAAAGAAAACCTTCCTATTTACTTGTACTTATCAGCAGTGACAAAAACTTCAGTCTGATGTTAAGCTGATACCTTAGTCCGTAGAGGCTGATGAAGTTCAGGAGTCTATGAAATTGTGGGTGACCATTGTTAGAAGAACTTCTGAAACAGCATCAGGACTTTGAGGAGGAAGCTACCACAGCAGCTCTTTTTCTTTCCTTGTTATTAATAGCATAGAATTAGAGGATGCTGTCTCTGCTTTCGACATTTCAGATGAATCAGAACAACTCTTGGGCTGATTCCGTGTTAACCAAAGGTTTTGTAAAATCAGTATTTTAAGCCTGGTGTTCTTGCAAAATTCCAAACACAACTGTTCCTTCCTTTCAGTTTCATTATGTGAGTAGGTATTCTCATTATTGATTTTGCCTAGTGCTGCTGAATATACTGCTCTGGTGATTCAATATCAGGAATCTGTCTCTGAACTAATTTTTAGAGAAAAAAATTGGCACTGTGTGAGTGAAGCAGCACATTATGGCTCAGACTGCTGAGAGGGGAAATCCATCTCCTCCCACTCCTTCCCTCTTGCTGGCCGTGTGGCTTGTTGGTCCGTTGTTTAGCCAATTCAGTTTGCTATACCAAGCAGAAAGGTATGAATTTTTAATTTTGCTAGGTTATTTCTACCGGTGTGGAAGGCTGTGCAGTATATAGAACTGCATCAAAACAACAGACCATATTATCCAAATGCTTATCGGGGTAAAAACTGCTGAGATATTGACTCGGCTAGAATTAGTAACTCACATCTCCCAAATGCTGCTGTCCTCCTTTTAAGGAAACTTGGGCCAATTTTATGTCTGTGTTTTCCTCTTACAGTATATGTACATATATATACTTCCTTTCCTCTGGGCCCACTTCTAGCACTGGGCACATAACTAGCTTCTCAGTCCTTCTGTGACTCCCTGCGTGTGAGCTTCAGGCATAGCCCAGCTCCTGGAAGGCAACGTGACTGTCAGAGTGGAACAGGGACTCAAGTTCCCCACCCTCTGCTTCTGAAGCCTTTAGTCCTTCTCAAAGGAGAATAGTAGTAGCACAGCAAAAAACATTAATACTCTACCTTTCTCAGGCTAATACATCCTGTTCCTCAGGAGGGATAATTACAGCAAGCTCAGCTAGAGCATCATGCCATGTAATATACCCACAGAGATGTATATTTCTAGATACTGAGTCATTTTCGATTTGCACAGCAGGGGTTGTGATTGCTATCCGTTGTAGTTTGTTTGTGATTTGTCAGTAACTGCGTAATCACTTGTTTGAAATATGAGGGGGGAAATCATCGCAAGGAGGTGTCAGTGTTGTAAAGAAATCCCCTCTGGGCTGCGTTTTAATGCATTGGAAGCAATTAGGTGGGACTCCAGGGGGAAGGGCATCAAAAGGAAATGTAATTAAATGCTGTAATCAGTGGTGGCCGTTGTGTAAATGAGATGATGGAGAATGATAGCCTTTTAATGGATCACTAAATTATAACACTTTATTGCAATTAACGTTTTTTCTAAGAAGAGAACAAAAAAGGAAATGAAATGATGTATTCAGAAATGTTTTTGCTTTTCAATGGGAAAATCCTGAAACTGGTAGAAAAATTCAGCATCCATGGAGTGTTCCAGCCCGAAGATTTTAAAAGAGTCCAACGACGTTTGGCAATCAATTCACCAAAGAACTAGAAATATGGAAAAGGAAATGATGGGGGAAGAATATTTTGATAAGAAATATAATCCATGCGTGTAAGTTCAGTGAATAAATAAGCGCTGCTCATCCCCGTGGGCACGCACGCTGGGTGGAGCGATCTCCCGCACGTCCGCATTAAAGACTGCGGCTTCTTCAGGTGCAGTTTCTTTCCCGATTTCAGTGACTCCCACTGCCGGCTCATCCCCCTCTCCCGGCCGGGGCTGCGAGGGGCCGGTCCCGGCTGGTGCTGGCGGCTCCGCAGAGCACGGCACCACGAGCCCCGGCTCAGCTCTCGGTATCGGCGTCCTTGGCCCCGGCGCGGTCGCCCCTCGAGGCTCGGCAGGAGCCCCGCCTGCTCCCCCGCTCCCCGGCAGGGTCGCTCTCCAGGCAGACCCCGCGCCGTGGGCAGGAGCGCTCCCAGCCGGTGCTGCCGCCGGAGCGGAGCGGGACGAGGAGCTGCAGCGCCCGCGGCACGGCTGCCCGACCGGCCCGGGAGCCTTCGGCTCGGCTCGACTGTGCGGGAGCCAGCGGCGCAGCCCCCGCCCAGGCCGATTGGTCTTTGGCTAATTGAGTTCCAAAAATTATTGCACACTCTTCAGATCATTGGGGTAGAACAGTCCATGGAGACTGAAGTTTTCTGCACGTTTCAACCTTTTCCCCGTTCAAAAGAAAGAAGGGGAATGCCGAAGAAGGCATTTCCTAAGTCTGGCACTGTAAAGCAACTCTTGTTTTTTCAGTTAAAGCCGTACACGGATTTGCAGCCACTGGATGTGTGTCCTGAGCAATTTAATTCATTGCTCTAAGACTCTGTGCTAAATGGTAACCCTCACCATTCACCTTCTAAGTGGTTAATTTGAGGTATTATATTTTTACTCCTATTCTACTTTCATTTCAAGAGTTTCTGAGTTACCGATACTAACCCGAGCTTAGCTTCCAGTTTCAAATAAAACTGTTTAATGCTTATCGGGACCGATCCTGGTTTCCAAGCACCTCTTAGTGACTTTTTCTAATCAACGGTTCATCATTCCCCACAGCCTGACACGAGGGAGATTGTACAGCTTCTCCCTCTTTACCTCTAGTTCGCCGTTATCCGAATGAATCTGATACAAGAAGTGGTTGTTTTGGCCGAGAATGGAATATTTTGACCTAAATGGAATTGCTTTTCTGTAGAATTGGTTTTCTAACGACCTTCACCTAAGTGATATCTAAGTGGCAGTATTTCTGCAAGTTAGACAGAAAGACACGGGCTGTTCTTCTGATCTAGTGTGTGTGTGTGTGTTAAAATATTGCTGTACGCAGACAAAAATTTTACTTGTCTAAAAAATGCAAGAGCTCTGAGCTGTAACTAGCAAAGATTTGGCTGTGTTGATGTTTATAATAAAATTAGTCCTTGGAAAGTAGTAGAATGTGCAGGGAGAATTTATACACATCCACGTAAGGGGGATATATATACTGCGACCAGTTACTCTCTCGTTATGCAGGGTTGAGGGGAATCATTCTCTCATGTGCCCAGAGCTGAATAAAGGATGCTGCTTTCTCAAACTCCAAAAGGAGTCCGAGAGAATTTATTTGTCGGCATTTTCGGTATCATTTGGAGACGCTGGTGGGACCTGCTTTCAGGATTTCCGATCTGTAGAGTGGAGGCACCTCCACCCCCGCCCCGGACGGTGTCTTGGGACCAAGGATGCTACTCATAAGTAAAGACTTAAAGCAACCTTTCTGCTGTTTGGGTTGCTTTAGTTGTCCGCTCCTAAGTCGGAGGCAAGGAGCCCTGCAGGGCTGGGCTACAACGGTACCTAATGTGGAATTTGGTACACGATCCGCATTTCGGTATGGGATTTGGTATATTTGATATATAATCCGGTTTTTGGTTTGGAATATAACCGCGATTTTGGTGTTGGTTTCCTTGAGATTTGTAATTCTCTGCGTGAGGGACTCTCCATTTGTGATTGCCTGTGTGATTTGGGGTTGTGTGTGTGAAGAGTTAAGAGTCCTCCTTTGTTTCAGGTTGGAAAACCGACCTTGATACGTTTTTGTAAATGGACTTTAACATGATTTGCTGATTTTACTTAAGTTTTTGAGACAGCAGGGGTTGTAATCGCTATCCGTTGGGTTTGTTTGTGATTAGTCAGTAGCTGTGTAATCACTTGTTTGAAATATAGGTGGGGAATCATCGCAAGGAGGTGTCAGTGTTGTAAAGAGATCCCCTCTGGGGTGCGTTTTAATGCATTGGAAGAAATTACGGGGGGGGGGGGGGGGGGGGGTGTGTGGGCTCCAGAGGGAAGGGCAATAAAAGAAAACGCAATTAAATACTGTAATCAGTGGAGGCCTTTTAATTGATCACTAAATTATAACACTTTCTTGCAAGTAACGCTTTTTCTAAGAAGAAAACAAAAAGGAGATGAAATGATGTATACGGGAATGGCTTTGCTTTGGAATGGGAAAATGCTGAAACTGGTAGAATAAATCAGCATCAATCCTGAGGATTTTAAAACACTCCAACAATGTCTGGAAATCAATTCGCCTAAGAACTAGAAATATGGAATATGATGGGGGAACAATATTACAGCATGTGGATGAAACCCCTATTGCCACAACTGCTGGAGAAGTTTCCTTGCGACTGCCTATCAGTCTCTTAAGCTTTTTTTTTTTTTTTTCTCTTAAGGGACAGCGGAGAGAAAAGCAGCTCGTTGTCACCACCCAGCAGCAAAGACTGTTCGTGAGGTCAGACTTCTTCTTGGGAAAGTGGGATGGTGTGACTCTGGATTTCAAATGATGGACTAGCAGTAAAGCCTTTGTATGAGGTACCAAAGACATCTCCCCCTCAGCATTTGGGTTGGCCTGATAATAGCAGAAGAACCTACAAATACTTGAAATTGTCTGTAATGAAAGCACCGCCGAGAGGGTTATCGGAATTTCTGGGAGAGCAGCGACGCGCAGTGAACTCTCTCTACCACATACGGTTATCACTGTCCTGGAAGAAAAGCGAGGACATCGGCTCTCTCCCTGTCGAAGGTTGAAGTCCCAGCTGGTGTTTTTGGAGCAAGGTGATGTCCTCCTCAGGACCACCTCAGTTGTTAACCCGGCGATGTTTCTATCTCTGCTCACCACGCAGAAGGGAGGGAAACCTGAGCATGATTGTTTGCAGACAATTGAAGAAGTCTATTCTGGCCGCCCGGACCTTGAAAGATCAACCACTTGTGAGTCCAGAGTGGGAATTTTTTTGCGGATGGGAGCGGTTTAGTGCGAGGAGGAAAGAGGTTGGTAGGGATATGCAGTTATCGCAAGGAGCTCCGTAGTGAAAGCTCATGCTTTGCCGTCGACAACCTCTGATAAGAAAGCCGAATTAATTGCCCTGAGCAGGGGCTTGGATTTGAGTCAGGACAAGAGAGTGAATGGATGGACAAATTCTAAACATGTCTCTGGAGTTGTGCGTGCCCATGGAACCATGCAGAAATGGGGGGGGGGGGGGGGGGGGGGGGGGGGGGGGGCTTTTAACAGCACAAGCGACTGGAATGAAGCACACACAACACCTTGAAAACTTCAGTATTCAGAAACTGAGAGCAGTAGTAGTACGCCAGTAGTCGACTAATACTTGGGATTATTAAGAAAATTCCCCGGAGATTATTGACAAATAGGTTTTACCGAGTTACACCGAAAAGAAGGTTATCAATACTTTAGTCGATACCTTCTAAAACTCGAAAAAAAGTCCAAGAGAGTTTGTTAGCTGGCACTTTTGGTATCGCTCCCGAACTGCCACGAGTGAAAACAACCCCTCCCCAGATCTGTGGAATCAATAAATCCCCCGCCGCGGTGGATTTGGAGTTTCAGTCCTTGGAGTAGCGAGTCTGGCACATTTTGATTACTAAGAATTAGCAAGTTCCCTCACCATTCAGACAGCCAAGCCTTTCAATTAAGTGAATTGCACTGAGTAATGACTCGTGTCATCTTTTTCCTAGATTTTTTCTCCACTTGTCAACAGACCCAGTCCAGGACTGTGGATCGTTTCACAGCAGGGACAGCTTTTGAAGGCAAGTGTTGAAAACTGTGTGAGCTCCACAGCTGCAACCAGATCATTTCCAACACGAATCGCTTTTAGAGTTAAAGCCGCCAGGTATTTTTTTTTTCGGAAGAATGACGGGATAGAAGAGGAAATGGAGCTCCTGTTAGCAAAGTGAAACCATCCCTTTCGTGCTAGAAAGAAGGTGTTTGCACCTATTTTTAACCCTCCCTTCTGCAGAAGTCCTTCATTTGTGGAGAAAGAGTGGTTGGCCATTGAGAAAAGGTCAGTGACAGCTGCCAATGTTGTGACAAGAGGAGTTAAAAAGTCGGGAAAAGCTACCCCAGGTCATCAGCCTTTTCTAGGGTCCCTAACGCACGCCCAGAGGGGCTGACATCAGCGTCACTTCTGGGATAAAACACTTCTGGGATAGAAGAGCAGCAAAATCAGAGCTTTGAACAAAATCAGTATTTCTGCACTTGTTGTGTTTTGTCAGTTGAGGCTCTCCAGACTTCTTTCTGTAAGAGCAGCTTTTTGCCATTGTATCTTCTTTCCAATGGGGATCCTGGGGGGGTCCCCGCAGAGAGGAGCGGCCGCGGGAGCCCCTCCCGCCTCGCTCTCCGCCGCCCCTCCTCGAGCCGCGCGCGCTGCAGGCCGGTGGGAACAGCCCCGCCCACGACCGTGTCCCAGCCAATGGCGCTTAGGCTTCCGGTTCGAAGCAGCCAATGGGAGGAGCGTCCGCGCGGGGTTCCAGCGCGGCCCTGGAGCGAGAGGGCTGCGCGAGCTTTTAACCGCAGGCGGAGGTGAGGAGGCGGCAGCGAGCGGCGCTGCGGGGGCTGCGGCGGGCTGTGGGGGGGCCCCATGCGGGGGGGTCGGGGGGAAACGGAGCGGGGGAGCACCCCGAGAGAGACCCCGGTTACAAAAGAGGGCTTTGAGGCACCGCGGCGGGGAGAGGTTGTGGTGGAGTGGGCGCTGAGGGTCGGGGGGGTGCACTAGGGGGGTGCCCTGAGGGGCGAGGGCGTCCCTGAGGGGTTGGGGGGTGCGATGAGAGGGGTCCCTGAGGGGCCGGGGCTGTGATGGGGGGTGTCCCTAAGGGGCGGGAAGAGTAATGGGGACGTGCCCTGAGGGGCGTGGGGAGCGGGTGTGGTGGGCAGAGGGTGGGGTTGAGGGGGGGACGTGCCCTGAGGGGGGAGGCATGCGATGGGGGTTTCCCTGAGGGGTGGGGGGTGCGATGAGGCAGGGTCTCTGTGGAGCGAGGGATGCAATGGGAGGGTGCCCTGAGGGGCACGGGGTGCGATGAGGGGGTTGCCCTGAGAGGCGGGGGGTGCGGTGGTGGATGCGATTGGGGGGTGCCCTGAGGGGCGGGGGGTGTGATTTGGGTGTCCCTGAGGGGCGGAGAATGCGATGAGGGGGTCGTGATGAGGGGTCGGGGGTGTCTTGCCGGGCAAGGGGTGCGATGAGGGGGTACCCTGAAAGGCGGGGAGTGCCATGAGGGGTCGGGGTTGCGATGAGGGGGGCTTCCTGGGGGGTGAGGGTTGTGATGGGAGTGTGCGATGGGGGGCGGGATGTGCGGTGAGGGGATGCCCTGAGCGGCAGGGGGTGCGATGAGGGGGTTCCCTGAGGGGTGGGGTGTGCGATGAATGGGTGCGATGAGAAGTCACTGGTGCGATGAGCAGGAGTTCCTGGGGGGTGAGGGGTGGGATGAGCAGGAGTCCTTGGGGGGCACGGGGTGCGATGAGGGGGCTCCCTGAGGGGTGGGGGGGTGCGATGAGCATGGGTTCCTGAGGGACAGGGAGTGCGATGAAGGGCTGCCCTGAGAGGTGGAGGGTGCGATTGGTGGGTGCTCTGAAAGGGTGGGGAGTGCAATTGGGGGTTTCCCTGAGGGGTGCGACGAAGGGTCAGGGGGTGCGACGAAGGGTCAGGGGATGCCCTGATGGGCCAGGGGTGCGATGAGGGGGCGCTCCGATGGGCGGGGAGTGCGATGAAGGGTCGGGGGGTGCCCTGAGGGGCCAGGGGAGTGCGATGAGGGGTGCGATTGGGGTGGTGGCCTAAGAGGCCAGGGGTGTGATGGGGGTTTCCCTGAGGGGCTCTGGGAGCGGCCCCGGGGGGTCCCTGGCAGAGAGGGCACAGCCCGGTCCCTTCACTGCCCCCGCTGATGCCCCCTCCCCCCCGCAGGCTATGGCTCGGCTCACGCTCCAGGCGGTCCCTCTTGCGCTACTGAACCTGTCCCCGACGATCCCCAAGTCGCTGCCCGTGTGGCAGCACCAGGCGAAGGAGAGCAGCGGCCGCGGGCGAAGCCCCTCCAGGGGCACGGCGCCCATGAGACCGGCCAGTCGCTCCCCCGTCTCCAGCGAGACGCTGTCCAGCACGGCCGGTGAGCGGGGATGGGCAGCGGCACAGGGCGGGGATGGGCAGCGGCACAGGGGGGTGCGGGGTGCGTCGCCTCGGCTGCTTGCCTGGAGCCGAGGGGCTCTGGGCTCCGTGCCACGCTGCCCTGGCAGGGCTGCTGCTCAGGCAGGAGGAGGTGGGCGACAGGCAGAGCTGCTGTGAGCTGTTGCTCCCCAGCCAAGCCTTGCTGGCACAACTGTCTGCTGGCACTGCCTTCTAACAGCTTGACAGGCTGTTAGAGGATTTTTTGCATCCTGCCTTTCTCTGTGAACTCTGGAATTGCTGCGCTAGAGCCAAGGAGTTGCCTGTTGGCTGTCCCGAAGCAGTGCCACCAGGCAGGGGGGCCGGAAATACAAGTTAGTTGGGATTGGGATGGCTTGAGCTCTGTGAGTCCTGCTGGGTAGGTGTGATGTGGAAAAGTGCTGGATTTGCTGTCTCAGGAAAGCTCTCCTCTAGGCTGTTGAATAGCTGTAAGACAGTATTTACACTTTTGAATGCAGGTGAATCTGGTTTTCGGATCCAGAGGAAGGCACCAAGTGCTGGGCCAGATCGCTACATTCCCAACCGCAGCACGATGCGGATGGAGTTGGCCAATTTCCTTCTCACCAAAGAGAAGGACCCTGCTGAGGAGTCACCTGCCAAGAAGGTGAGCATGTGGCTGAGTTACAGTGATTACAAGAAGGAAATTGTAATTTCTATCAAGTGGGTTTGTGATGCTGATGGTCCCAACTGTCGCTGCTTCCGGGTCTGGGCTTCGGGAGCCTGGGCTTCGGTAGAAGCTGTAGGGCCCATGAATGGGATGGGTGCACGGGAGCCTGAGTGTGGCTGTTGTGCAGGAGTGTTTGCCTGGGCAGGGGGAAGAGCCTCTGCCACTTGTGGTAGCACCCCCCAACTTTGGGCTAATGAGGCTTTCAGACGTATCAGGCAGAATGTCCTGATTCTAGGAGAAGGGGGCGTTGGTGTGTGCTCTGCCAGCTGCAGCCTGAAGGGCAGCACGTGCATTGTGTTTGGCGTGCATCGTGCTGAGGGTGGATTGTCTGTGTAGGCGCACCGGAAAGCCTGGGCAGTGACCGTGAACGGCTTTGATCCGGAAGAGGCAAAGATCCTGCGCCTCAGTGGAAAGGCACGGAACGCTGCGGCAGGTAAGGTGTGGGGTGTGTGCGACTTGATGCGGCTGGAGACACCTGGGCAGGGGAAGAGCAACACAGAGGCTCCACGTGTGGACACGGGAGGCACCATTTGGCTTCTGGGAGCTGCTGTGCACCCCAGAGTCTCCCTGATCCTCAGGTTTCCAGAGGCTGAGGGGCTGCGTAACAGCTACAGTGAATTTATTTAGAAAAGCTGCCCGGTGCTTACTGGCACTGCAGGTGACAAACCTTCCTGATGGCTGCAGAGGCTTCAAACTCCCTGCTGTTTGCTTTGTGCCTTAACTGTCACTAAACTTCATTTTCAACAGAAGAGGTTTCTGCTTGGATGAGCAATGCTTAGCTGGGAGGAAAGAGTAGACTAGGTTAAGAGAGGTGTTACTCTGCACTCAGGCTCTCAGAAGAACCTGGAGGTGCTCTGCAGTCAGAGGATGATGGGTGGATCCAGGAGGAGGACTGCCAAATCCATTCCGTCGTCGGCAGAGTGGGTCCTGGATGCACCAGACATCCTCAACGACTACTGTAAGTGGGCTGCAGTGATGAGTGCTGGGCATTGAGATCCTTGTGCAGCGGAGTGCGGTTCCCAGGACGGTGTGCTGCAAGGAACTGGAGCTCTGACTGGGCTCTTTCAGTGTCTGATGCCCTCAGGCTGGCAGGCAGCACTTGTGGAATGTCCCTGTGCAGCCTGGTAGGAAGAGTGGTGCAGAGTGCTGTGCAGGGCACTTGGGTCAGGGCTGCCTGACCCGACTGTCTGGGCACGGTGAGAGCCAGAAGGCCGCCCCTTCCCTGCGTGTGTGTCCGTGTGTGTGCGCACAGCCCCCCGGTGCCGGTGGAAGAGCTGCCATCAGCGCTGGGGAAGGGCAGGGCTCTGCGGGTAAGCACAGTGAGACTGGCATTGCATTGCTCTTGCAAACTGTAGATCTGAATCTCCTTGACTGGAGTGCTCGGAACGTGCTGGCAGTGGCCCTGGACACCTCTGTCTACCTGTGGCATCACACCTCTGGGCAGATCATCAAGCTGATGGAGTTGGAGCGCGTGGCTGATTATGTTTCCTCTGTGTCATGGGAAGGAGATGGACATTACCTCGCAGTTGGCACAAGCAATGCTGAGGTGCAGGTGAGTACAGGGGTAAAAGTAGAGATGTTTAGAGGTTGCTGGAGCTGTGGGGCCTCGGGACAAAAGCTTGGCTGGCACAGAAGGGATGCGATGCGCTCTGCCTTAGCTGGCATGGGCTGGCAGTGTCCACAGGCTGTGAGCAGCTGTAGCAGCCCGGCTGAGTTTGGTTTGGGGTATTCTGACTCCTCAAGTCCTCCTCCGTTGTGGAGGTGTGAGGTACAAATTGATCCGTGCTCCCGTACTGACAGGGATGAGTGGCAGAGCCTGTGCCGTGAGGTTCCTAGGGCAAAGCAACGGGGCTGGGCTTTCCTCCTGCTGTGGGGAACTTATAGTTCTCCTTTTCTAGCTGTGGGATGTTGAGCAGCAGAAACTTCTCCGAACCATGATCAGCCATTCTTCCCGTGTGGGGTGTCTCAGCTGGAACAGCTCCACCCTCTCCAGGTAAAGCAGCAGGTGGGGGGTTGTGAAGGGCAGTGTGGAGCTGGGGTGGGTTCTTATCCTGGCTCTGCGAGCGGTGCAGGTCAGGCATAGCGGTTTCTGTGCTGCCTTGGCATCCTTCCTCGGCCTGCTGTGTTGGACTGTGGGGAGAAGGCCTCTCTTGGCCTTGGTGCTGAAGCTGTGAAGAGCTGCTGTGGCTGCTTCCGTCAGGCCGAGAGAGCAGCGCTGCTGGTAGCACTGGTTTGAAAGGCAGCGGCAGGCAGAGCGGTCCTGCAACAGCGCCAGAATGGCTTGGGATGCCAATCTGTGCGTCCTGACCCTGCAAGGCTTCTCTCCGCAGCGGGGCCCGCAGTGGCCACATCCACCACCACGATGTGCGAGTGGCTGAGCACCACGTGGCCACCCTTGCCGGTCACACACAGGAGGTGTGTGGACTCAAGTGGTCCCTGGACGGGCGCTACCTTGCCAGTGGTGGCGATGACAACCTGGTGAACATCTGGCCGCGCAGCTGGGGGGGCGGTGGAGAACTCGCTCCTGTGCAGACCTTCACTCAGCACCAGGGTGCTGTCAAGGTGAGCACAGGGCAGCTGTGGGCAGGTGTTTGTGTGCAAGGCAGCTGTGCAGCGCTGCCTGTGCACAGGTTGCTTCTGGCATGGCTCAGGATTATAACCCTCCTCTGGCAGGCTGTGGCGTGGTGTCCGTGGCAGTCAAATGTTGTGGCCACTGGAGGCGGGACTGGCGACAGACACATCCGCATCTGGAATGTGTGCTCTGGCACCTGCCTCGGGGCTGTTGATGCCCGTTCCCAGGTGAGCCGTGACCGTCAGCTTGGACAGAAACACCTTCTGGTGGGATGCCCGTACAGAGTTGCTGGCTACTGAGGCCCGGCAAAGGAGGGGACCGTGCTGGTGTCTGGGTGGCGAGCATCAGCACAAGCAGCTTGTCTTACCTGCCTCTTCCCAGGTGTGCTCCATCCTGTGGTCAGCCAGCTACAAGGAGCTCATTTCAGGCCACGGCTCTGCCCAGAACCAGCTGGTTATCTGGAGGTACCCAACGCTGGCCAAGGTCACTGAGCTGCAAGGTAGGCTGGGCCCTTGGCCTGGGGAGGGGAGGGCTGCTGAGGCTGAAGGCAAGGGCGATCCTTGGTCTGATCAGAGCGGTGCTCTAGCCCGGAGCGTCCCTGATGCCCAGCGGTGCCCAGGGCAGATGTTCCTGTGGGCTGCTGAAGGAACACTGCTGCTCCAAATGCACGCCCAGGGGGTGAATTGCTGCGGCTGCAGCACGGGGTGGGGACAGCTCTGCAAGCCGGTGGGGATCACGGGGTGTGTGGGAATAAGTGTGACCGTGGTGGTAGAAGCAGAGGGAGCAGGGCTTGCGGTGATTGGCCCATCCCTGACTGCACCCCTCCTCCTCAGATCACACTGACAGAGTCCTGAGCCTGGCAATGAGCCCTGATGGTGCAACAGTGGCCTCGGCATCTGCTGATGAAACGCTGCGGTTCTGGCGCTGTTTTGAGCTGGACCCCATCAGGAAGAAGGAGAGAGAGAAGGCAGCCAGAGCCAAAAGCAGCATCCTGCAGCAGTGCATCCGCTAGGGGCGTGGGGTTGTTTGGGGGGGGGGCAGGGGGATCTGTTTGACATGCTGTAGAGTGTTGAAAATGTTCATTGAGTATTTTAACTTGAATTTTTTGTTCCCGAGTCTGACAGAAGGCTCGTTGAACCAAGAGCCACATGGACGCTGCAGCATCGCATACTCATCCCCAACGGTACTCACAGATGCCCCGCAGCCCACCCAGGCTACAGCCTCACAGGACTCCCAGGCCTGCTTCACTTGTGGAAAAGAGCCCTGATGGGCAGGTAATGCATAGCCAGGGCTCTCCCGAGCAGCCCTGCCCGCCTCTGCTCCATGGCTTGTGTGGGGTCTGGCAGGACGGATGCCCCCCAGCAGCCGTCATCTCCAGCTTGGCTCTGCCCTCCAGGCCCTGCAGGAGCGACAGGCAGCCAGGAAAGCAGTGCTGGACCTGCGACCAGGTGCCCTCTACCAAGCCCAGGTGTGGGCCCAGCCCAGCGACCATTGGACCAGAGCAGCTGGAGTGCCTCCTCCAAACCTGTTGCGGGTGACGCCGTGGCCGATGCAGGTAAGGGACAGGTCAGGAGCGGAGGCTGCGTCCAAGAGAGCTGCACAGCCAAGGGCAGGAGACTGAGAGTGCTAGAAATGGGATGGGGAGCACTGGGGTCAGGGCTGTGAAGGGCTCAGAGGTGGCAGGTGTGGGGCACCAGTGCCAGTGTTCCTCCTCCAATGCAGGCTTGATCATCCCGAGCATTGCTGCGGTGCCGCTGCTCTTCCGAGGGCGCTCCTGGGGCTGTGCTGCACCTTCCCTGTCTCTACAGGTAAGGGGGAGGCGCAGGGGGTGGCAGCACCAGGCCTGGGCTCCCTGTGCGGGGGCATCAGGGCACCCCAGGGCTGCCTTCGACAACCTGCACCCAGCAATGTGAAGCACCCGACCTGTGCCGTGCACTGAGCAGCTTCCTCCACGAGAGCAGCGAGCACGGCCAGGTGAGGGGGCAGCTCCCACCGCAACCCCCTCACTGTCCCCCTCTTTTCTCTAGGCCTTCCGCAAGCAGCCCCCGGAAGATCCTGTCCTCACCCACCTGCTGGAGGTGCCGCCGGGCTCACCGCCGCCGCCGGAGCGCGCTGCCCGCCGGCTGCCCAGCACCGACACGGCCAGCCAGGCCCACCAGGGCACCCAGAGGGGCGGTGTCGGTGCTGGGCAGCCGGTGGGCAGCGCGCTCCACATAAACGAGTCACACAAAGCCCTGGTCTCCTCTCTTCTCTGGGGGGGGTCTGACAGCCCAGAAACATTGCCCAGCTTAAGGCACCCGAAGCCATCCTTCCAAACGGCTTCTGGAAAGAAGAACAGACGGGTCCTTGTCAAAATTCAAAGGGGTTTCAGGGCCTTGGGCCGAATGGCGAAGGGATCACGTGCACAGGTGGTGTTCTCCTCTGTCATTCCTATTACAGGGAATGATGAGGGCAGGGGTAGGAAGAGGCAGGAAAGAAACGGCTGGCTCCGAACCTGGTGTCGGGGCAAAACGTTGGTGTTTTTGACCATGGGATGGCCCATGCAACATCAGGTCCGTGCAACACCAGGCCTGTGCAAGACCAACAATCAGCAATGACAAAGGATGGAGTACACCTGTCCCCCAGGGGCAAAAGGGTACTTGCCAAGAAGTTTGCAGGGCTCATCAACAGAGCTTTAAACGGGACAGGTAGGGGGAGGGAGGGGGACAAAGCCAGGCTTGATAGCAAAAAGCCTGGCAATGGCACTCCAGTGTCTGGGAGATGGTGTGGTAGCCAGGCCCTTTGGTCTGGCACCTCAGAGCAAGGGGGGGATGGCACTCCAAGTGGCAGCAGAGACGCAAAGGTTATGCAAACGTTAGAAATCACAGCAAGAAGCCCTTTGGAGTTGAGTGTTCCCCTCAGGAGCGTGGCAGGATCAACAGCCCAAGTGAGGGGAGCTCTCTGTGTTAAGAGTGTTTTGGTTGCCATGAGCTCAGTGGGGGTGAGTGTCTGTGGGTAAAAATCAGCGGAATGCCCTGTAAGGCAGATGCTGTGCTGGGAGTGTGCTCGGGAATGGCCAGCCAGGAGGAAGAGCCTGATGGGAGAGTCGCCAAGCAACTGGGAGGAGTGTGGGGATCGCTGGCCCCTGCGCTTGTGGGAGGCTCCAAGCTACCAGATGTCTGCTGGGAGTAGTGTGTGTGCACACACCTGGGTGTGCAGGCATGTTTGCATGTGCATGTGTGTGTGTCTGTGTATCCACGTGTTTGCATGTGTGCACATGCGTGTGTTAGCGTGTGCGTATGTATGTGTGTGCATACATGCATGTGTGTGTGTGCACATGTTTGTGTGCTTGCATGTGCATGCGTGTGACTGTGTGCACACACATTTGTCTGTGTGTCCGTGGGTGCACGTGTGCATATGCATCAGTGTGTACGTGTACCTGTGCGTGCACCCTCCTGCGTGTGTGTGTGCACACATGCCTGTGTGTGCATGGGGTCATGTGCGTCTGCAGGCGCGTGTGCATCTGTGTCCATGTGCGTGTCCACGCACATGTGTACGCACGGCTGTGCCTGTGCATGTGCGTCCATGCACGTGTGTGTGTGCACATGCATATTCACGTGTGTGCGTGTGCGTATCCCTGTGCACGCGTGTTTGTGTAGGTGTGCATGTATGCGTGTCTCTGAGTGCGGGTGTGTGCGTGTGTGTGCGTGCGTGTGCGCGCGGGGATTCTTGTGTCCCGTATCCCGCTCTCCTGTCCAACGGTGGGGGCCGGGCCGGGCCGGGCCGGGCCGGGGATTTTGCGCTCCCCTTTGAGGGTTTGTGGCAAAACCTGAATAAAACGATCTCTCCCTGCGTGCTGCTGATCGGCTTTTGGCCCCGCAGGCACCGGGCCCGTATTTCTGACAAAACCCCTGCCCAGCCCCATCCCCCTCCTCCCGGCTCCCCCCCCCCCTCATCCCGATTGCCGTGTCCCCCCTCCCTTACCCCGCCTCCCCACCCCTTATCTCCGCTGGTCCCTGTGCCCCCGCCCCCCGGGGGCCCCGCCCGGCCCCGCACAGCCCCACTGAGCTAAAAAATGCAAGGTCAGATGGAGAGCTGCCTCTGAAGCTCTCAGGAGCGGACACTTGGCTGTGTTGGAGTTCATAATAAAATTTGTCCTTGCAAAGTAGTAGAATATGCAGGGAGAATTTCTACACATCCACGTAAGGGGGGGGATGTATATATATATATATATACTGCACCGGGGACTTATTCTGTATTCACCGTACCTTCTATAAAGCTAAAAGACTACTAGGCCTTAACTATTATCTAGCTATTCACTAGAACAAGCACTCTGTATACTGAAGAAAATACTGACTACACTGAAATTATTTCCTTGCAGCATTTTCAAACCTAAATATTGATCCCCGTGGAGAACTTGACTTTTCAGATTTTGCCAACAACTAAAATAATTCCGTCTGGAAGCTATCTGTTGCTACCATCGGTCTTTCAGATTTCAAGCTCCGCTACAACAAACAAGGCACAAAACAGGAAAAGCCACAAAGCAAAAAAAAAAACACCCAACCCTAAAATGAAAGCACTCTCCCTACCAAACCAACAAAAACAACCCCACAACCCAACAAACATCAATCCATTCCCCACTCCCCCCCTGAATCCACTACAACAAAACAAAGAAAAATACCAAACCCATAGCAATGGAGTCTTTGAACCAAAGTCTAGACAAAAAAGAAAAGACAGCTATGCCAGACCAAAGCATGAGACCAAATACATGGCCTTCTAAAGGGGAAAACATACCAGAACTGCAAACCAAAACTCCTCTCTCTGAGCAAATGCCATGAAAATTTTTCCCAGGGCTATGAAATGAAAGCAAAGAAACAGAAGACTCAATGAGAAATACAGACCCATTTATGGAATGAAAACCAGTGAAAGGATGTTGAAGAGCATATTCCATAACAGCATTAAGACAGTCAGTTTTAGGGTTATTCTGCACTGAAAGAAACCCAGCATGCTTGGTATCACTGAATTCATGTAATTGCTGAATTAAGAAGTCCCTGAATGACTGCAAAACACATTTTACAGTGTAGATTAAAAAATTGAATATGCCTTCTGAGCTGAATCTGCTTCAGGAATAGCACATCCAGCAGTACATTTCCATAGTAATGACCTTTGATGGTTAGAGAAACCTAAACAGATAACATTCCAAAAGAAAATTACGCCTCTCTCTCCTATCTTTCAAACGCAAACTGTTTCCAAGAATAAGAAAATATTTCTTCCAATATTCAGAAAGACATACATACCTATTAGTACTCTAAGTTCTTATTAAACTAACAATCTAGAAATTTTAACTTGCAATCAACTAGTTGTCTGAAAACAGAAAATAAACCTTGTATTAACATGCAGAGAAACAAATACAGATGTCATTCATCTGATACTGCCATTTAGGAAGACTACATAATTCTTACCTACCCAAAAAAGTTTCATTTAATTCTCTCCTACAGTTTCACACAACTTCTCCAATTTCAGCTAACTGGTGAAAAAAAGGCCATAAAAATAAGCAGCAATCTAACAGAATTTTCAGATTTAGACGATATACATTCCACAGCTAAGCAACGGCAAAATGCACTCTGTGATAACTGTTTGGAACAACTAGACCTATTAGCATTTTCAGTGTTAAACACCACGGCCGATGGAGCTAAGTGAAATCTGCAGGAACAACATACACTGTATGTCTTTTATCACCTACACTGAACCAATGTGTTGGTTTTGGACTAGGTATATTTGGTATGCCAAAAACATTAGCCCTTCATTAAGTCACACTTAGAAAACAACAGCATGGTATCTTATACAGTATTCCACTCAGGATTGTCTTCCACGCACATTCAAGTGCATGGAAGCATCACACACACTAAGTGCAATATTACTGCCATACAGGACCTAGTGCTTAGCAGACGGTAGTAAAGAAATAGTATTTTAGTAGATTTGTCAACACCAAAACACTTTCACTATAAAATAAATGGTAATGATTTCTTTTTCACAAAGACAAAGGATTTATTTTCTTTGTCTGTATAAAGCATTCATACTAATGGCAGAGAATATATTAACACAGTGCTCATTTGATATATATTGATATATTTCTATCTTGAGACTTGCAAGTCCAACAGAAATCTAACATTTTTACTGGCTAAAAGAAACAGTCTGTGTTTCCTAATAAGTCTCCAAATACTAAATATTTGATTGAAGAGTACAGGCATCACCTACTTGCATAAAGATCCACCCTTCAGTGCAACAATATACATATGCCAGAGTACGCAACTTTTGACTGTTCTGGTTTTTTATCAATGACTTGCCAGTCTCTAGCATGCTCAACATGTGCTGAAATCTCTTACTAGACTGCAACTGTGAACGTGTTGTCTCAGTCAGGGGCACAGAATACCAAAAATAACACACAATCTCAAGAATACAACAAGTCTGTCAAGTTGTATTACTTTAGAAATTAACTCCTCAGGAAAAAATATCTGGATCACACTAAACAAAAAAAAAGGTTAATTATACTCAAATTTTTGTGGGTCTTTTCAGCCTTTCACTATCAAAAGGTTCCATTTCCCCAGTCTCCACTGCTGCTGTTCTGGGTGGCAAAAGAGAATGAAAATAATTTTATCCACTTTAGGCTGTTTGTTTTTAAATAAAAGAAGATTCAGACAAAAGAAAGTACTTTAGCTATGAGAAAATTTTGCCAGCAAAGTTTCAGACTTGACCCTTCATCATAACACTGCTAGTATCGGAAACTCTCAAATGTGTATTTGTGGAGGTGGAAATACAAATAATCTTGAATTTGGATGAGGTCTTCAGGTTCTGACCAAGCACTGAGACAAAAATAACCGATGCATGACATTATTAGTTGCCCAAAGTTTAGAAGTGTGCAGCTCCAGTTTTACGTAGTTTATAAGCTCAAAGAACTGAAGGCTCAGGTCCTGCAGGACACTGAGAAGCTGACAGGACTAAGCAACATGAAGTAACTCTTAAGACCGAACAAAGATGCCCTTGTCTAAGGTACTCTCCTACCTTGTCAGTCTGTGGCACTACTGAAACACAGAATCATCCTCACCACAGTACCACTAAGTGGTTTCCAAACAACGTTTGGAAATCAATTCGCCTAAGAACTAGAAATATGGAATATGATGGGGGAACAATATTACAGCATGTGGATGAAACTCCTATTGCCACAACTGCTGGAGAAGTTTCCTTGCGACTGCCTATCAGTCTCTTAAGCTTTTTTTTTTTTTTTTTTCCTCTTAAGGGACAGCAGAGAGAAAAGCAGCTCGTTGTCACCACCCAGCAGCAAAGACTGTTCGTGAGGTCAGACTTCTTCTTGGGAGAGTGGGATGGTGTGACTCTGGCTTTCAAATGATGGACTAGCAGTAAAGCCTTTGTATGAGGTACCAAAGACATCTCCCCCTCAGCATTTGGGTTGGCCTGATAATAGCAGAAGAACCTACAAATACTTGAAATTGTCTGTAATGAAAGCACCGCCGAGAGGGTTATCGGAATTTCTGGGAGAGCAGCGACGCGCAGTGAACTCTCTCTACCACATACGGTTATCACTGTCCTGGAAGAAAAGCGAGGACATCGGCTCTCTCCTGTCGAAGGTTGAAGTCCCAGCTGGTGTTTTTGGAGCAAGGTGATGTCCTCCTCAGGACCACCTCAGTTGTTAACCCGGCGATGTTTCTATCTCTGCTCACCACGCAGAAGGGAGGGAAACCTGAGCATGATTGTTTGCAGACAATTGAAGAAGTCTATTCTGGCCGCCCGGACCTTGAAAGATCAACCACTTGTGAGTCCAGAGTGGGAATTTTTTTGCGGATGGGAGCGGTTTAGTGCGAGGAGGAAAGAGGTTGGTAGGGATATGCAGTTATCGCAAGGAGCTCCGTAGTGAAAGCTCATGCTTTGCCGTCGACATCCTCTGATAAGAAAGCCGAATAATTGCCCTGAGCAGGGGCTTGGATTTGAGTCAGGACAAGAGAGTGAATGGATGGACAAATTCTAAACATGTCTCTGGAGTTGTGCGTGCCCATGGAACCATGCAGAAATGGGGGGGGGGGGGGGGGGGGGGGGCTTTTAACAGCACAAGCGACTGGAATGAAGCACACACAACACCTTGAAAACTTCAGTATTCAGAAACTGAGAGAACTGGCTATTAGGCACAGTAAGGCACGTCTGTCGGAGAAATCCGGTACTGGATTGGGAAATCAACTGGCTGATAAAGCTGCTAAAGAGGCTGCAGAAAGAGTGCCAGAGAAAGAAACGGAATTGCCAGAAACAGCTCCTAGATATGATAGTACGGATTTTAGATTAATTAAGACATTACAGGCGAAAGAGCAAAAGAGTGGGTGGTTTGTCACACCCTCTGGGCGGGTGTTAATTCCTCCTTTACTTTTAAGGGAACCGGCCAACGGGGAACAGGATAAATTACACAGAGGAGCAGAAATTCTTTTAAAACACTTAAAGAAAGTAGTTCTAGGGAGAGGCTTGATGGAAATCGTTCGTTCAGTTACAGAAATACGTGGGGTTTCCCAAAGCAACAATGCCCACGCCAGTAGTCGACTAATACTTGGGATTATTAAGAAAATTCCCCGGAGATTATTGACAAATAGGTTTTACCGAGTTACACCGAAAAGAAGGTTATCAATACTTTAGTAGATACCTTCTAAAACTCGAAAAAAAGTCCAAGAGAGTTTGTTAGCTGGCACTTTTGGTATCGCTCCCGAACTGCCACGAGTGAAAACAACCCCTCCCCAGATCTGTGGAATCAATAAATCCCCCGCCCCGGTGGATTTGGAGTTTCAGTCCTTGGAGTAGCGAGTCTGGCACATTTTGATTACTAAGAATTAGCAAGTTCCCTCACCATTCAGACAGCCAAGCCTTTCAATTAAGTGAATTGCACTGAGTAATGACTCGTGTCATCTTTTTCCTAGATTTTTTCTCCACTTGTCAACAGACCCAGTCCAGGACTGTGGATCGTTTCACAGCAGGGACAGCTTTTGAAGGCAGTGTTTGAAAACTGTGTGAGCTCCACAGCTGCAACCAGATCGTTTCCAACACGAATCGCTTTTAGAGTTAAAGCCGCCCAGGTATTTATTTTTTCGGAAGAATGACGGGATAGAAGAGGAAATGGAGCTCCTGTTAGCAAAGTGAAACCATCCCTTTCGTGCTAGAAAGAAGGTGTTTGCACCTATTTTTAACCCTCCCTTCTGCAGAAGTCCTTCATTTGTGGAGAAAGAGTGGTTGGCCATTGAGAAAAGGTCAGTGACAGCTGCCAATGTTGTGACAAGAGGAGTTAAAAAGTCGGGAAAAGCTACCCCAGGTCATCAGCCTTTTCTAGGGTCCCTAACGCACGCCCAGAGGGGCTGACATCAGCGTCACTTCTGGGATAAAACACTTCTGGGATAGAAGAGCAGCAAAATCAGAGCTTTGAACAAAATCAGTATTTCTGCACTTGTTGTGTTTTGTCAGTTGAGGCTCTCCAGACTTCTTTCTGTAAGAGCAGCTTTTTGCCATTGTATCTTCTTTCCAATGAGGATCCTGGGGGGGTCCCCGCAGAGAGGAGCGGCCGCGGGAGCCCCTCCCGCCTCGCTCTCCGCCGCCCCTCCTCGAGCCGCGCGCGCTGCCGGCCGGTGGGAACAGCCCCGCCCACGACCGTGTCCCAGCCAATGGCGCTTAGGCTTCCGGTTCGAAGCAGCCAATGGGAGGAGCGTCCGCGCGGGGTTCCAGCGCGGCCCTGGAGCGAGAGGGCTGCGCGAGCTTTTAACCGCAGGCGGAGGTGAGGAGGCGGCAGCGAGCGGCGCTGCGGGGGCTGCGGCGGGCTGTGGGGGGGTCCCATGCGGGGGGGTCGGGGGGAAACGGAGCGGGGGAGCACCCCGAGAGAGACCCCGGTTACAAAAGAGGGCTTTGAGGCACCGCGGCGGGGAGAGGTTGTGGTGGAGTGGGCGCTGAGGGTCGGGGGGTGCACTAGGGGGGTGCCCTGAGGGGCGAGGGCGTCCCTGAGGGGTTGGGGGGTGCGATGAGAGGGGTCCCTGAGGGGCCGGAGCTGTGATGGGGGGTGTCCCTAAGGGGCGGGAAGAGTAATGGGGACGTGCCCTGAGGGGCGTGGGGAGCGGGTGTGGTGGGCAGAGGGTGGGGTTGAGGGGGGGACGTGCCCTGAGGGGGGAGGCATGCGATGGGGGTTTCCCTGAGGGGTGGGGGGTGCGATGAGGCAGGGTCTCTGTGGAGCGAGGGATGCAATGGGAGGGTGCCCTGAGGGGCACGGGGTGCGATGAGGGGGTTGCCCTGAGAGGCGGGGGGTGCGGTGGTGGATGCGATTGGGGGGTGCCCTGAGGGGCGGGGGGTGTGATTTGGGTGTCCCTGAGGGGCGGAGAATGCGATGAGGGGGTCGTGATGAGGGGTCGGGGGTGTCTTGCCGGGCAAGGGGTGCGATGAGGGGGTACCCTGAAAGGCGGGGAGTGCCATGAGGGGTCGGGGTTGCAATGAGGGGGGCTTCCTGGGGGGTGAGGGTTGTGATGGGAGTGTGCGATGGGGGGCGGGATGTGCGGTGAGGGGATGCCCTGAGCGGCAGGGGGTGCGATGAGGGGGTTCCCTGAGGGGTGGGGTGTGCGATGAATGGGTGCGATGAGAAGTCACTGGTGCGATGAGCAGGAGTTCCTGGGGGGTGAGGGGTGGGATGAGCAGGAGTCCTTGGGGGGCACGGGGTGCGATGAGGGGGCTCCCTGAGGGGTGGGGGGGTGCGATGAGCAAGGGTTCCTGAGGGACAGGGAGTGCGATGAAGGGCTGCCCTGAGAGGTGGAGGGTGCGATTGGTGGGTGCTCTGAAAGGGTGGGGAGTGCAATTGGGGGTTTCCCTGAGGGGTGCGACGAAGGGTCAGGGGGTGCGACGAAGGGTCAGGGGATGCCCTGATGGGCCAGGGGTGCGATGAGGGGGCGCTCCGATGGGCGGGGAGTGCGATGAAGGGTCGGGGGGTGCCCTGAGGGGCCAGGGGAGTGCGATGAGGGGTGCGATTGGGGTGGTGGCCTAAGAGGCCAGGGGTGTGATGGGGGTTTCCCTGAGGGGCTCTGGGAGCGGCCCCGGGGGGTCCCTGGCAGAGAGGGCACAGCCCGGTCCCTTCACTGCCCCCGCTGATGCCCCCTCCCCCCCGCAGGCTATGGCTCGGCTCACGCTCCAGGCGGTCCCTCTTGCGCTACTGAACCTGTCCCCGACGATCCCCAAGTCGCTGCCCGTGTGGCAGCACCAGGCGAAGGAGAGCAGCGGCCGCGGGCGAAGCCCCTCCAGGGGCACGGCGCCCATGAGACCGGCCAGTCGCTCCCCCGTCTCCAGCGAGACGCTGTCCAGCACGGCCGGTGAGCGGGGATGGGCAGCGGCACAGGGCGGGGATGGGCAGCGGCACAGGGGGGTGCGGGGTGCGTCGCCTCGGCTGCTTGCCTGGAGCCGAGGGGCTCTGGGCTCCGTGCCACGCTGCCCTGGCAGGGCTGCTGCTCAGGCAGGAGGAGGTGGGCGACAGGCAGAGCTGCTGTGAGCTGTTGCTCCCCAGCCAAGCCTTGCTGGCACAACTGTCTGCTGGCACTGCCTTCTAACAGCTTGGCAGGCTGTTAGAGGATTTTTTGCATCCTGCCTTTCTCTGTGAACTCTGGAATTGCTGCGCTAGAGCCAAGGAGTTGCCTGTTGGCTGTCCCGAAGCAGTGCCACCAGGCAGGGGGGCCGGAAATACAAGTTAGTTGGGATTGGGATGGCTTGAGCTCTGTGAGTCCTGCTGGGTAGGTGTGATGTGGAAAAGTGCTGGATTTGCTGTCTCAGGAAAGCTCTCCTCTAGGCTGTTGAATAGCTGTAAGACAGTATTTACACTTTTGAATGCAGGTGAATCTGGTTTTCGGATCCAGAGGAAGGCACCAAGTGCTGGGCCAGATCGCTACATTCCCAACCGCAGCACGATGCGGATGGAGTTGGCCAATTTCCTTCTCACCAAAGAGAAGGACCCTGCTGAGGAGTCACCTGCCAAGAAGGTGAGCATGTGGCTGAGTTACAGTGATTACAAGAAGGAAATTGTAATTTCTATCAAGTGGGTTTGTGATGCTGATGGTCCCAACTGTCGCTGCTTCCGGGTCTGGGCTTCGGGAGCCTGGGCTTCGGTAGAAGCTGTAGGGCCCATGAATGGGATGGGTGCACGGGAGCCTGAGTGTGGCTGTTGTGCAGGAGTGTTTGCCTGGGCAGGGGGAAGAGCCTCTGCCACTTGTGGTAGCACCCCCCAACTTTGGGCTAATGAGGCTTTCAGACGTATCAGGCAGAATGTCCTGATTCTAGGAGAAGGGGGCGTTGGTGTGTGCTCTGCCAGCTGCAGCCTGAAGGGCAGCACGTGCATTGTGTTTGGCGTGCATCGTGCTGAGGGTGGATTGTCTGTGTAGGAGCACCGGAAAGCCTGGGCAGTGACCGTGAACGGCTTTGATCCGGAAGAGGCAAAGATCCTGCGCCTCAGTGGAAAGGCACGGAACGCTGCGGCAGGTAAGGTGTGGGGTGTGTGCAACTTGATGCGGCTGGAGACACCTGGGCAGGGGAAGAGCAACACAGAGGCTCCACGTGTGGACACGGGAGGCACCATTTGGCTTCTGGGAGCTGCTGTGCACCCCAGAGTCTCCCTGATCCTCAGGTTTCCAGAGGCTGAGGGGCTGCGTAACAGCTACAGTGAATTTATTTAGAAAAGCTGCCCGGTGCTTACTGGCACTGCAGGTGACAAACCTTCCTGATGGCTGCAGAGGCTTCAAACTCCCTGCTGTTTGCTTTGTGCCTTAACTGTCACTAAACTTCATTTTCAACAGAAGAGGTTTCTGCTTGGATGAGCAATGCTTAGCTGGGAGGAAAGAGTAGACTAGGTTAAGAGAGGTGTTACTCTGCACTCAGGCTCTCAGAAGAACCTGGAGGTGCTCTGCAGTCAGAGGATGATGGGTGGATCCAGGAGGAGGACTGCCAAATCCATTCCGTCGTCGGCAGAGCGGGTCCTGGATGCACCAGACATCCTCAACGACTACTGTAAGTGGGCTGCAGTGATGAGTGCTGGGCATTGAGATCCTTGTGCAGCGGAGTGCGGTTCCCAGGACGGTGTGCTGCAAGGAACTGGAGCTCTGACTGGGCTCTTTCAGTGTCTGATGCCCTCAGGCTGGCAGGCAGCACTTGTGGAATGTCCCTGTGCAGCCTGGTAGGAAGAGTGGTGCAGAGTGCTGTGCAGGGCACTTGGGTCAGGGCTGCCTGACCCGACTGTCTGGGCACGGTGAGAGCCAGAAGGCCGCCCCTTCCCTGCGTGTGTGTCCGTGTGTGTGCGCACAGCCCCCCGGTGCCGGTGGAAGAGCTGCCATCAGCGCTGGGGAAGGGCAGGGCTCTGCGGGTAAGCACAGTGAGACTGGCATTGCATTGCTCTTGCAAACTGTAGATCTGAATCTCCTTGACTGGAGTGCTCGGAACGTGCTGGCAGTGGCCCTGGACACCTCTGTCTACCTGTGGCATCACACCTCTGGGCAGATCATCAAGCTGATGGAGTTGGAGCGCGTGGCTGATTATGTTTCCTCTGTGTCATGGGAAGGAGATGGACATTACCTCGCAGTTGGCACAAGCAATGCTGAGGTGCAGGTGAGTACAGGGGTAAAAGTAGAGATGTTTAGAGGTTGCTGGAGCTGTGGGGCCTCGGGACAAAAGCTTGGCTGGCACAGAAGGGATGCGATGCGCTCTGCCTTAGCTGGCATGGGCTGGCAGTGTCCACAGGCTGTGAGCAGCTGTAGCAGCCCGGCTGAGTTTGGTTTGGGGTATTCTGACTCCTCAAGTCCTCCTCCGTTGTGGAGGTGTGAGGTACAAATTGATCCGTGCTCCCGTACTGACAGGGATGAGTGGCAGAGCCTGTGCCGTGAGGTTCCTAGGGCAAAGCAACGGGGCTGGGCTTTCCTCCTGCTGTGGGGAACTTATAGTTCTCCTTTTCTAGCTGTGGGATGTTGAGCAGCAGAAACTTCTCCGAACCATGATCAGCCATTCTTCCCGTGTGGGGTGTCTCAGCTGGAACAGCTCCACCCTCTCCAGGTAAAGCAGCAGGTGGGGGGTTGTGAAGGGCAGTGTGGAGCTGGGGTGGGTTCTTATCCTGGCTCTGCGAGCGGTGCAGGTCAGGCATAGCGGTTTCTGTGCTGCCTTGGCATCCTTCCTCGGCCTGCTGTGTTGGACTGTGGGGAGAAGGCCTCTCTTGGCCTTGGTGCTGAAGCTGTGAAGAGCTGCTGTGGCTGCTTCCGTCAGGCCGAGAGAGCAGCGCTGCTGGTAGCACTGGTTTGAAAGGCAGCGGCAGGCAGAGCGGTCCTGCAACAGCGCCAGAATGGCTTGGGATGCCAATCTGTGCGTCCTGACCCTGCAAGGCTTCTCTCCGCAGCGGGGCCCGCAGTGGCCACATCCACCACCACGATGTGCGAGTGGCTGAGCACCACGTGGCCACCCTTGCCGGTCACACACAGGAGGTGTGTGGACTCAAGTGGTCCCTGGACGGGCGCTACCTTGCCAGTGGTGGCGATGACAACCTGGTGAACATCTGGCCGCGCAGCTGGGGGGGCGGTGGAGAACTCGCTCCTGTGCAGACCTTCACTCAGCACCAGGGTGCTGTCAAGGTGAGCGCAGGGCAGCTGTGGGCAGGTGTTTGTGTGCAAGGCAGCTGTGCAGCGCTGCCTGTGCACAGGTTGCTTCTGGCATGGCTCAGGATTATAACCCTCCTCTGGCAGGCTGTGGCGTGGTGTCCGTGGCAGTCAAATGTTGTGGCCACCGGAGGCGGGACTGGCGACAGACACATCCGGATCTGGAATGTGTGCTCTGGCACCTGCCTCGGGGCTGTTGATGCCCGTTCCCAGGTGAGCCGTGACCGTCAGCTTGGACAGAAACACCTTCTGGTGGGACGCCCGTACAGAGTTGCTGGCTACTGAGGCCCGGCAAAGGAGGGGACCGTGCTGGTGTCTGGGTGGCGAGCATCAGCACAAGCAGCTTGTCTTACCTGCCTCTTCCCAGGTGTGCTCCATCCTGTGGTCAGCCAGCTACAAGGAGCTCATTTCAGGCCACGGCTCTGCCCAGAACCAGCTGGTTATCTGGAGGTACCCAACGCTGGCCAAGGTCACTGAGCTGCAAGGTAGGCTGGGCCCTTGGCCTGGGGAGGGGAGGGCTGCTGAGGCTGAAGGCAAGGGCGATCCTTGGTCTGATCAGAGCGGTGCTCTAGCCCGGAGCGTCCCTGATGCCCAGCGGTGCCCAGGGCAGATGTTCCTGTGGGCTGCTGAAGGAACACTGCTGCTCCAAATGCACGCCCAGGGGGTGAATTGCTGCGGCTGCAGCACGGGGTGGGGACAGCTCTGCAAGCCAGTGGGGATCACGGGGTGTGTGGGAATAAGTGTGACCGTGGTGGTAGAAGCAGAGGGAGCAGGGCTTGCGGTGATTGGCCCATCCCTGACTGCACCCCTCCTCCTCAGATCACACTGACAGAGTCCTGAGCCTGGCAATGAGCCCTGATGGTGCAACAGTGGCCTCGGCATCTGCTGATGAAACGCTGCGGTTCTGGCGCTGTTTTGAGCTGGACCCCATCAGGAAGAAGGAGAGAGAGAAGGCAGCCAGAGCCAAAAGCAGCATCCTGCAGCAGTGCATCCGCTAGGGGCGTGGGGTTGTTTGGGGGGGGGGCAGGGGGATCTGTTTGACATGCAGTAGAGTGTTGAAAATGTTCATTGACTATTTTAACTTGAATTTTTTGTTCCCGAGTCTGACAGAAGGCTCGTTGAACCAAGCGCCGCGTGGACGCTGCAGCATCGCATACTCATCCCCAACGGTACTCACAGATGCCCCGCAGCCCACCCAGGCTACAGCCTCACAGGACTCCCAGGCCTGCTTCACTTGTGGAAAAGAGCCCTGATGGGCAGGTAATGCATAGCCAGGGCTCTCCCGAGCAGCCCTGCCCGCCTCTGCTCCATGGCTTGTGTGGGGTCTGGCAGGACGGATGCCCCCCAGCAGCCGTCATCTCCAGCTTGGCTCTGCCCTCCAGGCCCTGCAGGAGCGACAGGCAGCCAGGAAAGCAGTGCTGGACCTGCGACCAGGTGCCCTCTACCAAGCCCAGGTGTGGGCCCAGCCCAGCGACCATTGGACCAGAGCAGCTGGAGCGCCTCCTCCAAACCTGTTGCGGGTGACGCCGTGGCCGATGCAGGTAAGGGACAGGTCAGGAGCGGAGGCTGCGTCCAAGAGAGCTGCACAGCCAAGGGCAGGAGACTGAGAGTGCTAGAAATGGGATGGGGAGCACTGGGGTCAGGGCTGTGAAGGGCTCAGAGGTGGCAGGTGTGGGGCACCAGTGCCAGTGTTCCTCCTCCAATGCAGGCTGGATCATCCCGAGCATTGCTGCGGTGCCGCTGCTCTTCCGAGAGCGCTCCTGGGGCTGTGCTGCACCTTCCCTGTCTCTACAGGTAAGGGGGAGGCGCAGGGGGTGGCAGCACCAGGCCTGGGCTCCCTGTGCGGGGGCATCAGGGCACCCCAGGGCTGCCTTCGACAACCCATTCCCTGCACCCAGCAATGTGAAGCACCCGACCTGTGCCGTGCACTGAGCAGCTTCCTCCACGAGAGCAGCGAGCACGGCCAGGTGAGGGGGCAGCTCCCACCGCAACCCCCTCACTGTCCCCCTCTTTTCTCTAGGCCTTCCGCAAGCAGCCCCCGGAAGATCCTGTCCTGACCCACCTGCTGGAGGTGCCGCCGGGCTCACCGCCGCCGCCGGAGCGCGCTGCCCGCCGGCTGCCCAGCACCGACACGGCCAGCCAGGCCCACCAGGGCACCCAGAGGGGCGGTGTCGGTGCTGGGCAGCCGGCAGGCAGCGCGCTCCACATAAACGAGTCACACAAAGCCCTGGTCTCCTCTCTTCTCTGGGGGGGGTCTGACAGCCCAGAAACATTGCCCAGCTTAAGGCACCCGAAGCCATCCTTCCAAACGGCTTCTGGAAAGAAGAACAGACGGGTCCTTGTCAAAATTCAAAGGGGTTTCAGGGCCTTGGGCCGAATGGCGAAGGGATCACGTGCACAGGTGGTGTTCTCCTCTGTCATTCCTATTACAGGGAATGATGAGGGCAGGGGTAGGAAGAGGCAGGAAAGAAACAGCTGGCTCCGAACCTGGTGTCGGGGCAAAACGTTGGTGTTTTTGACCATGGGATGGCCCATGCAACATCAGGTCTGTGCAACACCAGGCCTCTGCAACACCAACAATCAGCAATGACAAAGGATGGAGTACACCTGTCCCCCAGGGACAAAAGGGTACTTGCCAAGAAGTTTGCAGGGCTCATCAACAGAGCTTTAAACGGGACAGGTAGGGGGAGGGAGGGGGACAAAGCCAGGCTTGATAGCAAAAAGCCTGGCAATGGCACTCCAGTGTCTGGGAGATGGTGTGGTAGCCAGGCCCTTTGGTCTGGCACCTCAGAGCAAGGGGGGGATGGCACTCCAAGTGGCAGCAGAGACGCAAAGGTTATGCAAACGTTAGAAACCACAGCAAGAAGCCCTTTGGAGTTGAGTGTTCCCCTCAGGAGCGTGGCAGGATCAACAGCCCAAGTGAGGGGAGCTCTCTGTGTTAAGAGTGTTTTGGTTGCCATGAGCTCAGTGGGGGTGAGTGTCTGTGGGTAAAAATCAGCGGAATGCCCTGTAAGGCAGATGCTGTGCTGGGAGTGTGCTCGGGAATGGCCAGCCAGGAGGAAGAGCCTGATGGGAGAGTCGCCAAGCAACTGGGAGGAGTGTGGGGATCGCTGGCCCCTGCGCTTGTGGGAGGCTCCAAGCTACCAGATGTCTGCTGGGAGTAGTGTGTGTGCACACACCTGGGTGTGCAGGCATGTTTGCATGTGCATGTGTGTGTGTCTGTGTATCCACGTGTTTGCATGTGTGCACATGCGTGTGTTAGCGTGTGCGTATGTATGTGTGTGCATACATGCATGTGTGTGTGTGCACATGTTTGTGTGCTTGCATGTGCATGCGTGTGACTGTGTGCACACACATTTGTCTGTGTGTCCGTGGGTGCACGTGTGCATATGCATCAGTGTGTACGCGTACCTGTGCGTGCACCCTCCTGCGTGTGTGTGTGCACACATGCCTGTGTGTGCATGGGGTCATGTGCGTCTGCAGGCGCGTGTGCATCTGTGTCCATGTGCGTGTCCATGCATATGTGTACACACGACTGTGTCTGTGTATGTGCGTCCATGCACGTGTGTGCGTGCACATGCATATTCACGTGTGTGCGTGTGCGTATCCCTGTGCACGCGTGTTTGTGCGGGTGTGCATGTATGCGTGTCTCTGAGTGCGGGTGTGTGCGTGCGTGTGCGCGCGGGGATTCTTGTGTCCCGTATCCAGCTCTCCTGTCCAACGGTGGGGGCCGGGCCGGGCCGGGCCGGGCCGGGGATTTTGCGCTCCCCTTTGAGGGTTTGTGGCAAAACCTGAATAAAACGATCTCTCCCTGCGTGCTGCTGATCGGCTTTTGGCCCCGCAGGCACCGGGCCCGTATTTCTGACAAAACCCCTGCCCATCCCCAGCCCCCTCCTCCCGGCTCCCCCCCCCCTCATCCCGATTGCCGTGTCCCCCCTCCCTTACCCCGCCTCCCCACCCCTTATCTCCGCTGGTCCCTGTGCCCCCGCCCCCCGGGGGCCCCGCCCGGCCCCGCACAGCCCCACTGAGCTAAAAAATGCAAGGTCAGATGGAGAGCTGCCTCTGAAGCTCTCAGGAGCGGACACTTGGCTGTGTTGGAGTTCATAATAAAATTTGTCCTTGCAAAGTAGTAGAATATGCAGGGAGAATTTCTACACATCCACGTAAGGGGGGGGATGTATATATATATATATATACTGCACCAGGGACTTATTCTGTATTCACCGTACCTTCTATAAAGCTAAAAGACTACTAGGCCTTAACTATTATCTAGCTATTCACTAGAACAAGCACTCTGTATACTGAAGAAAATACTGACTACACTGAAATTATTTCCTTGCAGCATTTTCAAACCTAAATATTGATCCCCGTGGAGAACTTGACTTTTCAGATTTTGCCAACAACTAAAATAATTCCGTCTGGAAGCTATCTGTTGCTACCATCGGTCTTTCAGATTTCAAGCTCCGCTACAACAAACAAGGCACAAAACAGGAAGAGCCACAAAGCAAAAAAAAAAACACCCAACCCTAAAATGAAAGCACTCTCCCTACCAAACCAACAAAAACAACCCCACAACCCAACAAACATCAATCCATTCCCCACTCCCCCCCTGAAACCACTACAACAAAACAAAGAAAAATACCAAACCCATAGCAATGGAGTCTTTGAACCAAAGTCTAGACAAAAAAGAAAAGACAGCTATGCCAGACCAAAGCATGAGACCAAATACATGGCCTTCTAAAGGGGAAAACATACCAGAACTGCAAACCAAAACTCCTCTCTCTGAGCAAATGCCATGAAAATTTTTCCCAGGGCTATGAAATGAAAGCAAAGAAACAGAAGACTCAATGAGAAATACAGACCCATTTATGGAATGAAAACCAGTGAAAGGATGTTGAAGAGCATATTCCATAACAGCATTAAGACAGTCAGTTTTAGGGTTATTCTGCACTGAAAGAAACCCAGCACGCTTGGTATCACTGAATTCATGTAATTGCTGAATTAAGAAGTCCCTGAATGACTGCAAAACACATTTTACAGTGTAGATTAAAAAATTGAATATGCCTTCTGAGCTGAATCTGCTTCAGGAATAGCACATCCAGCAGTACATTTCCATAGTAATGACCTTTGATGGTTAGAGAAACCTAAACAGATAACATTCCAAAAGAAAATTACGCCTCTCTCTCCTATCTTTCAAACGCAAACTGTTTCCAAGAATAAGAAAATATTTCTTCCAATATTCAGAAAGACATACATACATATTAGTACTCTAAGTTCTTATTAAACTAACAATCTAGAAATTTTAACTTGCAATCAACTAGTTGTCTGAAAACAGAAAATAAACCTTGTATTAACATGCAGAGAAACAAATACAGATGTCATTCATCTGATACTGCCATTTAGGAAGACTACATAATTCTTACCTGCCCAAAAAAGTTTCATTTAATTCTCTCCTACAGTTTCACACAACTTCTCCAATTTCAGCTAACTGGTGAAAAAAAGGCCATAAAAATAAGCAGCAATCTAACAGAATTTTCAGATTTAGACGATACACATTCCACAGCTAAGCAACGGCAAATTGCACTCTGTGATAACTGTTTGGAACAACTAGACCTATTAGCATTTTCAGTGTTAAACACCACGGCCGATGGAGCTAAGTGAAATCTGCAGGAACAACATACACTGTATGTCTTTTATCACCTACACTGAACCACTGTGTTGGTTTTGGACTAGGTATATTTGGTATGCCAAAAACATTAGCCCTTCATTAAGTCACACTTAGAAAACAACAGCATGGTATCTTATACAGTATTCCACTCAGGATTGTCTTCCACGCACATTCAAGTGCATGGAAGCATCACACACACTAAGTGCAATATTACTGCCATACAGGACCTAGTGCTTAGCAGACGGTAGTAAAGAAATAGTATTTTAGAAGATTTGTCAACACCAAAACACTTTCACTATAAAATAAATGGTAATGATTTCTTTTTCACAAAGACAAAGGATTTATTTTCTTTGTCTGTATAAAGCATTCATACTAATGGCAGAGAATATATTAACACAGTGCTCATTTGATATATATTGATATATTTCTATCTTGAGACTTGCAAGTCCAACAGAAATCTAACATTTTTACTGGCTAAAAGAAACAGTCTGTGTTTCCTAATAAGTCTCCAAATACTAAATATTTGATTGAAGAGTACAGGCATCACCTACTTGCATAAAGATCCACCCTTCAGTGCAACAATATACATATGCCAGAGTACGCAACTTTTGACTGTTCTGTTTTTTTATCAATGACTTGCCAGTCTCTAGCATGCTCAACATGTGCTGAAATCTCTTACTAGACTGCAACTGTGAACGTGTTGTCTCAGTCAGGGGCACAGAATACCAAAAATAACACACAATCTCAAGAATACAACAAGTCTGTCAAGTTGTATTACTTTAGAAATTAACTCCTCAGGAAAAAATATCTGGATCACACTAAACAAAAAAAAAGGTTAATTATACTCAAATTTTTGTGGGTCTTTTCAGCCTTTCACTATCAAAAGGTTCCATTTCCCCAGTCTCCACTGCTGCTGTTCTGGGTGGCAAAAGAGAATGAAAATAATTTTATCCACTTTAGGCTGTTTGTTTTTAAATAAAAGAAGATTCAGACAAAAGAAAGTACTTTAGCTATGAGAAAATTTTGCCAGCAAAGTTTCAGACTTGACCCTTCATCATAACACTGCTAGTATCGGAAACTCTCAAATGTGTATTTGTGGAGGTGGAAATACAAATAATCTTGAATTTGGATGAGGTCTTCAGGTTCTGACCAAGCACTGAGACAAAAATAACCGATGCATGACATTATTAGTTGCCCAAAGTTTAGAAGTGTGCAGCTCCAGTTTTACGTAGTTTATAAGCTCAAAGAACTGAAGGCTCAGGTCCTGCAGGACACTGAGAAGCTGACAGGACTAAGCAACATGAAGTAACTCTTAAGATCGAACAAAGATGCCCTTGTCTAAGGTACTCTCCTACCTTGTCAGTCTGTGGCACTACTGAAACACAGAATCATCCTCACCACAGTACCACTAAGTGGTTTCCAAACAACGTTTGGAAATCAATTCGCCTAAGGACTAGAAATATGGAATATGATGGGGGAACAATATTACAGCATGTGGATGAAACCCCTATTGCCACAACTGCTGGAGAAGTTTCCTTGCGACTGCCTATCAGTCTCTTAAGCTTTTTTTTTTCCTCTTAAGGGACAGCAGAGAGAAAAGCAGCTCGTTGTCACCACCCAGCAGCAAAGACTGTTCGTGAGGTCAGACTTCTTCTTGGGAGAGTGGGATGGTGTGACTCTGGCTTTCAAATGATGGACTAGCAGTAAAGCCTTTGTATGAGGTACCAAAGACATCTCCCCCTCAGCATTTGGGTTGGCCTGATAATAGCAGAAGAACCTACAAATACTTGAAATTGTCTGTAATGAAAGCACCGCCGAGAGAGTTATCGGAATTTCTGGGAGAGCAGCGACGCGCAGTGAACTCTCTCTACCACATACGGTTATCACTGTCCTGGAAGAAAAGCGAGGACATCGGCTCTCTCCCTGTCGAAGGTTGAAGTCCCAGCTGGTGTTTTTGGAGCAAGGTGATGTCCTCCTCAGGACCACCTCAGCTGTTAACCCGGCGATGTTTCTATCTCTGCTCACCACGCAGAAGGGAGGGAAACCTGAGCATGATTGTTTGCAGACAATTGAAGAAGTCTATTCTGGCCGCCCGGACCTTGAAAGATCAACCACTTGTGAGTCCAGAGTGGGAATTTTTTTGCGGATGGGAGCGGTTTAGTGCGAGGAGGAAAGAGGTTGGTAGGGATATGCAGTTATCGCAAGGAGCTCCGTAGTGAAAGCTCATGCTTTGCCGTCGACAACCTCTGATAAGAAAGCCGAATAATTGCCCTGAGCAGGGGCTTGGATTTGAGTCAGGACAAGAGAGTGAATGGATGGACAAATTCTAAACATGTCTCTGGAGTTGTGCGTGCCCATGGAACCATGCAGAAATGGGGGGGGGGGGGGGGGGGGGGGGGGGGCTTTTAACAGCACAAGCGACTGGAATGAAGCACACACAACACCTTGAAAACTTCAGTATTCAGAAACTGAGAGCAGTGGCTATTAGGCACAGTAAGGCACGTCTGTCGGAGAAATTCGGTACTGGATTGGGAAATCAACTGGCTGATAAAGCTGCTAAAGAGGCTGCAGAAAGAGTGCCAGAGAAAGAAACGGAATTGCCAGAAACAGCTCCTAGATATGATAGTACGGATTTTAGATTAATTAAGACATTACAGGCGAAAGAGCAAAAGAGTGGGTGGTTTGTCACACCCTCTGGGCGGGTGTTAATTCCTCCTTTACTTTTAAGGGAACCGGCCAACGGGGAACAGGATAAATTACATAGGGGAGCAGAAAATCTTTTAAAACACTTAAAGAAAGTAGTTCTAGGGAGAGGCCTGATGGAAATCGTTCGTTCAGTTACAGAAATACGTGGGGTTTCCCAAAGCAACAATGCCCACGCCAGTAGTCGACTAATACTTGGGATTATTAAGAAAATTCCCCGGAGATTATTGACAAATAGGTTTTACCGAGTTACACCGAAAAGAAGGTTATCAATACTTTAGTAGATACCTTCTAAAACTCGAAAAAAAGTCCAAGAGAGTTTGTTAGCTGGCACTTTTGGTATCGCTCCCGAACTGCCACGAGTGAAAACAGCCCCTCCCCAGATCTGTGGAATCAATAAATCCCCCGCCCCGGTGGATTTGGAGTTTCAGTCCTTGGAGTAGCGAGTCTGGCACATTTTGATTACTAAGAATTAGCAAGTTCCCTCACCATTCAGACAGCCAAGCCTTTCAATTAAGTGAATTGCACTGAGTAATGACTCGTGTCATCTTTTTCCTAGATTTTTTCTCCACTTGTCAACAGACCCAGTCCAGGACTGTGGATCGTTTCACAGCAGGGACAGCTTTTGAAGGCAGTGTTTGAAAACTGTGTGAGCTCCACAGCTGCAACCAGATCATTTCCAACACGAATCGCTTTTAGAGTTAAAGCCGCCCAGGTATTTTTTTTTTCGGAAGAATGACGGGATAGAAGAGGAAATGGAGCTCCTGTTAGCAAAGTGAAACCATCCCTTTCGTGCTAGAAAGAAGGTGTTTGCACCTATTTTTAACCCTCCCTTCTGCAGAAGTCCTTCATTTGTGGAGAAAGAGTGGTTGGCCATTGAGAAAAGGTCAGTGACAGCTGCCAATGTTGTGACAAGAGGAGTTAAAAAGTCGGGAAAAGCTACCCCAGGTCATCAGCCTTTTCTAGGGTCCCTAACGCACGCCCAGAGGGGCTGACATCAGCGTCACTTCTGGGATAAAACACTTCTGGGATAGAAGAGCAGCAAAATCAGAGCTTTGAACAAAATCAGTATTTCTGCACTTGTTGTGTTTTGTCAGTTGAGGCTCTCCAGACTTCTTTCTGTAAGAGCAGCTTTTTGCCATTGTATCTTCTTTCCAATGGGGATCCTGGGGGGGTCCCCGCAGAGAGGAGCGGCCGCGGGAGCCCCTCCCGCCTCGCTCTCCGCCGCCCCTCCTCGAGCCGCGCGCGCTGCCGGCCGGTGGGAACAGCCCCGCCCACGACCGTGTCCCAGCCAATGGCGCTTAGGCTTCCGGTTCGAAGCAGCCAATGGGAGGAGCGTCCGCGCGGGGTTCCAGCGCGGCCCTGGAGCGAGAGGGCTGCGCGAGCTTTTAACCGCAGGCGGAGGTGAGGAGGCGGCAGCGAGCGGCGCTGCGGGGGCTGCGGCGGGCTGGGGGGGGGTCCCATGCGGGGGGGTCGGGGGGAAACGGAGCGGGGGAGCACCCCGAGAGAGACCCCGGTTACAAAAGAGGGCTTTGAGGCACCGCGGCGGGGAGAGGTTGTGGTGGAGTGGGCGCTGAGGGTCGGGGGGGTGCACTAGGGGGGTGCCCTGAGGGGCGAGGGCGTCCCTGAGGGGTTGGGGGGTGCGATGAGAGGGGTCCCTGAGGGGCCGGAGCTGTGATGGGGGGGGTCCCTAAGGGGCGGGAAGAGTAATGGGGACGTGCCCTGAGGGGCGTGGGGAGCGGGTGTGGTGGGCAGAGGGTGGGGTTGAGGGGGGGACGTGCCCTGAGGGGGGAGGCATGCGATGGGGGTTTCCCTGAGGGGTGGGGGGTGCGATGAGGCAGGGTCTCTGTGGAGCGAGGGATGCAATGGGAGGGTGCCCTGAGGGGCACGGGGTGCGATGAGGGGGTTGCCCTGAGAGGCGGGGGGTGCGGTGGTGGATGCGATTGGGGGGTGCCCTGAGGGGCGGGGGGTGTGATTTGGGTGTCCCTGAGGGGCGGAGAATGCGATGAGGGGGTCGTGATGAGGGGTCGGGGGTGTCTTGCCGGGCAAGGGGTGCGATGAGGGGGTACCCTGAAAGGCGGGGAGTGCCATGAGGGGTCGGGGTTGCGATGAGGGGGGCTTCCTGGGGGGTGAGGGTTGTGATGGGAGTGTGCGATGGGGGGCGGGATGTGCGGTGAGGGGATGCCCTGAGCGGCAGGGGGTGCGATGAGGGGGTTCCCTGAGGGGTGGGGTGTGCGATGAATGGGTGCGATGAGAAGTCACTGGTGCGATGAGCAGGAGTTCCTGGGGGGTGAGGGGTGGGATGAGCAGGAGTCCTTGGGGGGCACGGGGTGCGATGAGGGGGCTCCCTGAGGGGTGGGGGGGTGCGATGAGCAAGGGTTCCTGAGGGACAGGGAGTGCGATGAAGGGCTGCCCTGAGAGGTGGAGGGTGCGATTGGTGGGTGCTCTGAAAGGGTGGGGAGTGCAATTGGGGGTTTCCCTGAGGGGTGCGACGAAGGGTCAGGGGGTGCGACGAAGGGTCAGGGGATGCCCTGATGGGCCAGGGGTGCGATGAGGGGGCGCTCCGATGGGCGGGGAGTGCGATGAAGGGTCGGGGGGTGCCCTGAGGGGCCAGGGGAGTGCGATGAGGGGTGCGATTGGGGTGGTGGCCTAAGAGGCCAGGGGTGTGATGGGGGTTTCCCTGAGGGGCTCTGGGAGCGGCCCCGGGGGGTCCCTGGCAGAGAGGGCACAGCCCGGTCCCTTCACTGCCCCCGCTGATGCCCCCTCCCCCCCGCAGGCTATGGCTCGGCTCACGCTCCAGGCGGTCCCTCTTGCGCTACTGAACCTGTCCCCGACGATCCCCAAGTCGCTGCCCGTGTGGCAGCACCAGGCGAAGGAGAGCAGCGGCCGCGGGCGAAGCCCCTCCAGGGGCACGGCGCCCATGAGACCGGCCAGTCGCTCCCCCGTCTCCAGCGAGACGCTGTCCAGCACGGCCGGTGAGCGGGGATGGGCAGCGGCACAGGGCGGGGATGGGCAGCGGCACAGGGGGGTGCGGGGTGCGTCGCCTCGGCTGCTTGCCTGGAGCCGAGGGGCTCTGGGCTCCGTGCCACGCTGCCCTGGCAGGGCTGCTGCTCAGGCAGGAGGAGGTGGGCGACAGGCAGAGCTGCTGTGAGCTGTTGCTCCCCAGCCAAGCCTTGCTGGCACAACTGTCTGCTGGCACTGCCTTCTAACAGCTTGACAGGCTGTTAGAGGATTTTTTGCATCCTGCCTTTCTCTGTGAACTCTGGAATTGCTGCGCTAGAGCCAAGGAGTTGCCTGTTGGCTGTCCCGAAGCAGTGCCACCAGGCAGGGGGGCCGGAAATACAAGTTAGTTGGGATTGGGATGGCTTGAGCTCTGTGAGTCCTGCTGGGTAGGTGTGATGTGGAAAAGTGCTGGATTTGCTGTCTCAGGAAAGCTCTCCTCTAGGCTGTTGAATAGCTGTAAGACAGTATTTACACTTTTGAATGCAGGTGAATCTGGTTTTCGGATCCAGAGGAAGGCACCAAGTGCTGGGCCAGATCGCTACATTCCCAACCGCAGCACGATGCGGATGGAGTTGGCCAATTTCCTTCTCACCAAAGAGAAGGACCCTGCTGAGGAGTCACCTGCCAAGAAGGTGAGCATGTGGCTGAGTTACAGTGATTACAAGAAGGAAATTGTAATTTCTATCAAGTGGGTTTGTGATGCTGATGGTCCCAACTGTCGCTGCTTCCGGGTCTGGGCTTCGGGAGCCTGGGCTTCGGTAGAAGCTGTAGGGCCCATGAATGGGATGGGTGCACGGGAGCCTGAGTGTGGCTGTTGTGCAGGAGTGTTTGCCTGGGCAGGGGGAAGAGCCTCTGCCACTTGTGGTAGCACCCCCCAACTTTGGGCTAATGAGGCTTTCAGACGTATCAGGCAGAATGTCCTGATTCTAGGAGAAGGGGGCGTTGGTGTGTGCTCTGCCAGCTGCAGCCTGAAGGGCAGCACGTGCATTGTGTTTGGCGTGCATCGTGCTGAGGGTGGATTGTCTGTGTAGGAGCACCGGAAAGCCTGGGCAGTGACCGTGAATGGCTTTGATCCGGAAGAGGCAAAGATCCTGCGCCTCAGTGGAAAGGCACGGAACGCTGCGGCAGGTAAGGTGTGGGGTGTGTGCGACTTGATGCGGCTGGAGACACCTGGGCAGGGGAAGAGCAACACAGAGGCTCCACGTGTGGACACGGGAGGCACCATTTGGCTTCTGGGAGCTGCTGTGCACCCCAGAGTCTCCCTGATCCTCAGGTTTCCAGAGGCTGAGGGGCTGCGTAACAGCTACAGTGAATTTATTTAGAGAAGCTGCCCGGTGCTTACTGGCACTGCAGGTGACAAACCTTCCTGATGGCTGCAGAGGCTTCAAACTCCCTGCTGTTTGCTTTGTGCCTTAACTGTCACTAAACTTCATTTTCAACAGAAGAGGTTTCTGCTTGGATGAGCAATGCTTAGCTGGGAGGAAAGAGTAGACTAGGTTAAGAGAGGTGTTACTCTGCACTCAGGCTCTCAGAAGAACCTGGAGGTGCTCTGCAGTCAGAGGATGATGGGTGGATCCAGGAGGAGGACTGCCAAATCCATTCCGTCGTCGGCAGAGCGGGTCCTGGATGCACCAGACATCCTCAACGACTACTGTAAGTGGGCTGCAGTGATGAGTGCTGGGCATTGAGATCCTTGTGCAGCGGAGTGCGGTTCCCAGGACGGTGTGCTGCAAGGAACCGGAGCTCTGACTGGGCTCTTTCAGTGTCTGATGCCCTCAGGCTGGCAGGCAGCACTTGTGGAATGTCCCTGTGCAGCCTGGTAGGAAGAGTGGTGCAGAGTGCTGTGCAGGGCACTTGGGTCAGGGCTGCCTGACCCGACTGTCTGGGCACGGTGAGAGCCAGAAGGCCGCCCCTTCCCTGCGTGTGTGTCCGTGTGTGTGCGCACAGCCCCCCGGTGCCGGTGGAAGAGCTGCCATCAGCGCTGGGGAAGGGCAGGGCTCTGCGGGTAAGCACAGTGAGACTGGCATTGCATTGCTCTTGCAAACTGTAGATCTGAATCTCCTTGACTGGAGTGCTCGGAACGTGCTGGCAGTGGCCCTGGACACCTCTGTCTACCTGTGGCATCACACCTCTGGGCAGATCATCAAGCTGATGGAGTTGGAGCGCGTGGCTGATTATGTTTCCTCTGTGTCATGGGAAGGAGATGGACATTACCTCGCAGTTGGCACAAGCAATGCTGAGGTGCAGGTGAGTACAGGGGTAAAAGTAGAGATGTTTAGAGGTTGCTGGAGCTGTGGGGCCTCGGGACAAAAGCTTGGCTGGCACAGAAGGGATGCGATGCGCTCTGCCTTAGCTGGCATGGGCTGGCAGTGTCCACAGGCTGTGAGCAGCTGTAGCAGCCCGGCTGAGTTTGGTTTGGGGTATTCTGACTCCTCAAGTCCTCCTCCGTTGTGGAGGTGTGAGGTACAAATTGATCCGTGCTCCCGTACTGACAGGGATGAGTGGCAGAGCCTGTGCCGTGAGGTTCCTAGGGCAAAGCAACGGGGCTGGGCTTTCCTCCTGCTGTGGGGAACTTATAGTTCTCCTTTTCTAGCTGTGGGATGTTGAGCAGCAGAAACTTCTCCGAACCATGATCAGCCATTCTTCCCGTGTGGGGTGTCTCAGCTGGAACAGCTCCACCCTCTCCAGGTAAAGCAGCAGGTGGGGGGTTGTGAAGGGCAGTGTGGAGCTGGGGTGGGTTCTTATCCTGGCTCTGCGAGCGGTGCAGGTCAGGCATAGCGGTTTCTGTGCTGCCTTGGCATCCTTCCTCGGCCTGCTGTGTTGGACTGTGGGGAGAAGGCCTCTCTTGGCCTTGGTGCTGAAGCTGTGAAGAGCTGCTGTGGCTGCTTCCGTCAGGCCGAGAGAGCAGCGCTGCTGGTAGCACTGGTTTGAAAGGCAGCGGCAGGCAGAGCGGTCCTGCAACAGCGCCAGAATGGCTTGGGATGCCAATCTGTGCATCCTGACCCTGCAAGGCTTCTCTCCGCAGCGGGGCCCGCAGTGGCCACATCCACCACCACGATGTGCGAGTGGCTGAGCACCACGTGGCCACCCTTGCCGGTCACACACAGGAGGTGTGTGGACTCAAGTGGTCTCTGGACGGGTGCTACCTTGCCAGTGGTGGCGATGACAACCTGGTGAACATCTGGCCGCGCAGCTGGGGGGGCGGTGGAGAACTCGCTCCTGTGCAGACCTTCACTCAGCACCAGGGTGCTGTCAAGGTGAGCGCAGGGCAGCTGTGGGCAGGTGTTTGTGTGCAAGGCAGCTGTGCAGCGCTGCCTGTGCACAGGTTGCTTCTGGCATGGCTCAGGATTATAACCCTCCTCTGGCAGGCTGTGGCGTGGTGTCCGTGGCAGTCAAATGTTGTGGCCACCGGAGGCGGGACTGGCGACAGACACATCCGGATCTGGAATGTGTGCTCTGGCACCTGCCTCGGGGCTGTTGATGCCCGTTCCCAGGTGAGCCGTGACCGTCAGCTTGGACAGAAACACCTTCTGGTGGGACGCCCGTACAGAGTTGCTGGCTACTGAGGCCCGGCAAAGGAGGGGACCGTGCTGGTGTCTGGGTGGCGAGCATCAGCACAAGCAGCTTGTCTTACCTGCCTCTTCCCAGGTGTGCTCCATCCTGTGGTCAGCCAGCTACAAGGAGCTCATTTCAGGCCACGGCTCTGCCCAGAACCAGCTGGTTATCTGGAGGTACCCAACGCTGGCCAAGGTCACTGAGCTGCAAGGTAGGCTGGGCCCTTGGCCTGGGGAGGGGAGGGCTGCTGAGGCTGAAGGCAAGGGCGATCCTTGGTCTGATCAGAGCGGTGCTCTAGCCCGGAGCGTCCCTGATGCCCAGCGGTGCCCAGGGCAGATGTTCCTGTGGGCTGCTGAAGGAACACTGCTGCTCCAAATGCACGCCCAGGGGGTGAATTGCTGCGGCTGCAGCACGGGGTGGGGACAGCTCTGCAAGCCAGTGGGGATCACGGGGTGTGTGGGAATAAGTGTGACCGTGGTGGTAGAAGCAGAGGGAGCAGGGCTTGCGGTGATTGGCCCATCCCTGACTGCACCCCTCCTCCTCAGATCACACTGACAGAGTCCTGAGCCTGGCAATGAGCCCTGATGTTGCAACAGTGGCCTCGGCATCTGCTGATGAAACGCTGCGGTTCTGGCGCTGTTTTGAGCTGGACCCCATCAGGAAGAAGGAGAGAGAGAAGGCAGCCAGAGCCAAAAGCAGCATCCTGCAGCAGTGCATCCGCTAGGGGCGTGGGGTTGTTTGGGGGGGGGCAGGGGGATCTGTTTGACATGCAGTAGAGTGTTGAAAATGTTCATTGACTATTTTAACTTGAATTTTTTGTTCCCGAGTCTGACAGAAGGCTCGTTGAACCAAGCGCCGCGTGGACGCTGCAGCATCGCATACTCATCCCCAACGGTACTCACAGATGCCCCGCAGCCCACCCAGGCTACAGCCTCACAGGACTCCCAGGCCTGCTTCACTTGTGGAAAAGAGCCCTGATGGGCAGGTAATGCATAGCCAGGGCTCTCCCGAGCAGCCCTGCCCGCCTCTGCTCCATGGCTTGTGTGGGGTCTGGCAGGACGGATGCCCCCCAGCAGCCGTCATCTCCAGCTTGGCTCTGCCCTCCAGGCCCTGCAGGAGCGACAGGCAGCCAGGAAAGCAGTGCTGGACCTGCGACCAGGTGCCCTCTACCAAGCCCAGGTGTGGGCCCAGCCCAGCGACCATTGGACCAGAGCAGCTGGAGCGCCTCCTCCAAACCTGTTGCGGGTGACGCCGTGGCCGATGCAGGTAAGGGACAGGTCAGGAGCGGAGGCTGCGTCCAAGAGAGCTGCACAGCCAAGGGCAGGAGACTGAGAGTGCTAGAAATGGGATGGGGAGCACTGGGGTCAGGGCTGTGAAGGGCTCAGAGGTGGCAGGTGTGGGGCACCAGTGCCAGTGTTCCTCCTCCAATGCAGGCTGGATCATCCCGAGCATTGCTGCGGTGCCGCTGCTCTTCCGAGAGCGCTCCTGGGGCTGTGCTGCACCTTCCCTGTCTCTACAGGTAAGGGGGAGGCGCAGGGGTGGCAGCACCAGGCCTGGGCTCCCTGTGCGGGGGCATCAGGGCACCCCAGGGCTGCCTTCGACAACCCATTCCCTGCACCCAGCAATGTGAAGCACCCGACCTGTGCCGTGCACTGAGCAGCTTCCTCCACGAGAGCAGCGAGCACGGCCAGGTGAGGGGGCAGCTCCCACCGCAACCCCCTCACTGTCCCCCTCTTTTCTCTAGGCCTTCCGCAAGCAGCCCCCGGAAGATCCTGTCCTGACCCACCTGCTGGAGGTGCCGCCGGGCTCACCGCCGCCGCCGGAGCGCGCTGCCCGCCGGCTGCCCAGCACCGACACGGCCAGCCAGGCCCACCAGGGCACCCAGAGGGGCGGTGTCGGTGCTGGGCAGCCGGCGGGCAGCGCGCTCCACATAAACGAGTCACACAAAGCCCTGGTCTCCTCTCTTCTCTGGGGGGGGTCTGACAGCCCAGAAACATTGCCCAGCTTAAGGCACCCGAAGCCATCCTTCCAAACGGCTTCTGGAAAGAAGAACAGACGGGTCCTTGTCAAAATTCAAAGGGGTTTCAGGGCCTTGGGCCGAATGGCGAAGGGATCACGTGCACAGGTGGTGTTCTCCTCTGTCATTCCTATTACAGGGAATGATGAGGGCAGGGGTAGGAAGAGGCAGGAAAGAAACAGCTGGCTCCGAACCTGGTGTCGGGGCAAAACGTTGGTGTTTTTGACCATGGGATGGCCCATGCAACATCAGGTCTGTGCAACACCAGGCCTCTGCAACACCAACAATCAGCAATGACAAAGGATGGAGTACACCTGTCCCCCAGGGACAAAAGGGTACTTGCCAAGAAGTTTGCAGGGCTCATCAACAGAGCTTTAAACGGGACAGGTAGGGGGAGGGAGGGGGACAAAGCCAGGCTTGATAGCAAAAAGCCTGGCAATGGCACTCCAGTGTCTGGGAGATGGTGTGGTAGCCAGGCCCTTTGGTCTGGCACCTCAGAGCAAGGGGGGGATGGCACTCCAAGTGGCAGCAGAGACGCAAAGGTTATGCAAACGTTAGAAACCACAGCAAGAAGCCCTTTGGAGTTGAGTGTTCCCCTCAGGAGCGTGGCAGGATCAACAGCCCAAGTGAGGGGAGCTCTCTGTGTTAAGAGTGTTTTGGTTGCCATGAGCTCAGTGGGGGTGAGTGTCTGTGGGTAAAAATCAGGGGAATGCCCTGTAAGGCAGATGCTGTGCTGGGAGTGTGCTCGGGAATGGCCAGCCAGGAGGAAGAGCCTGATGGGAGAGTCGCCAAGCAACTGGGAGGAGTGTGGGGATCGCTGGCCCCTGCGCTTGTGGGAGGCTCCAAGCTACCAGATGTCTGCTGGGAGTAGTGTGTGTGCACACACCTGGGTGTGCAGGCATGTTTGCATGTGCATGTGTGTGTGTCTGTGTATCCACGTGTTTGCATGTGTGCACATGCGTGTGTTAGCGTGTGCGTATGTATGTGTGTGCATACATGCATGTGTGTGTGTGCACATGTTTGTGTGCTTGCATGTGCATGCGTGTGACTGTGTGCACACACATTTGTCTGTGTGTCCGTGGGTGCACGCGTGCATATGCATCAGTGTGTACGCGTACCTGTGCGTGCACCCTCCTGCGTGTGTGTGTGCACACATGCCTGTGTGTGCATGGGGTCATGTGCGTCTGCAGGCGCGTGTGCATCTGTGTCCATGTGCGTGTCCATGCATATGTGTACACACGACTGTGTCTGTGTATGTGCGTCCATGCACGTGTGTGCGTGCACATGCATATTCACGTGTGTGCGTGTGCGTATCCCTGTGCACGCGTGTTTGTGCGGGTGTGCATGTATGCGTGTCTCTGAGTGCGGGTGTGTGCGTGTGTGTGCGTGCGTGTGTACGCGGGGATTCTTGTGTCCCGTATCCCGCTCTCCTGTCCAACGGTGGGGGCCGGGCCGGGCCGGGCCGGGGATTTTGCGCTCCCCTTTGAGGGTTTGTGGCAAAACCTGAATAAAACGATCTCTCCCTGCGTGCTGCTGATCGGCTTTTGGCCCCGCAGGCACCGGACCCGTATTTCTGACAAAACCCCTGCCCAGCCCCAACCCCCTCCTCCCGGCTCCCCCCCCCCCCATCCCGATTGCCGTGTCCCCCCTCCCTTACCCCGCCTCCCCACCCCTTATCTCCGCTGGTCCCTGTGCCCCCTCCCCCCGGGGGCCCCGCCCGGCCCCGCACAGCCCCACTGAGCTAAAAAATGCAAGGTCAGATGGAGAGCTGCCTCTGAAGCTCTCAGGAGCGGACACTTGGCTGTGTTGGAGTTCATAATAAAATTTGTCCTTGCAAAGTAGTAGAATATGCAGGGAGAATTTCTACACATCCACGTAAGGGGGGGGATGTATATATATATATATATACTGCACCAGGGACTTATTCTGTATTCACCGTACCTTCTATAAAGCTAAAAGACTACTAGGCCTTAACTATTATCTAGCTATTCACTAGAACAAGCACTCTGTATACTGAAGAAAATACTGACTACACTGAAATTATTTCCTTGCAGCATTTTCAAACCTAAATATTGATCCCCGTGGAGAACTTGACTTTTCAGATTTTGCCAACAACTAAAATAATTCCGTCTGGAAGCTATCTGTTGCTACCATCGGTCTTTCAGATTTCAAGCTCCGCTACAACAAACAAGGCACAAAACAGGAAGAGCCACAAAGCAAAAAAAAAAAACACCCAACCCTAAAATGAAAGCACTCTCCCTACCAAACCAACAAAAACAACCCCACAACCCAACAAACATCAATCCATTCCCCACTCCCCCCCTGAAACCACTACAACAAAACAAAGAAAAATACCAAACCCATAGCAATGGAGTCTTTGAACCAAAGTCTAGACAAAAAAGAAAAGACAGCTATGCCAGACCAAAGCATGAGACCAAATACATGGCCTTCTAAAGGGGAAAACATACCAGAACTGCAAACCAAAATTCCTCTCTCTGAGCAAATGCCATGAAAATTTTTCCCAGGGCTATGAAATGAAAGCAAAGAAACAGAAGACTCAATGAGAAATACAGACCCATTTATGGAATGAAAACCAGTGAAAGGATGTTGAAGAGCATATTCCATAACAGCATTAAGACAGTCAGTTTTAGGGTTATTCTGCACTGAAAGAAACCCAGCACGCTTGGTATCACTGAATTCATGTAATTGCTGAATTAAGAAGTCCCTGAATGACTGCAAAACACATTTTACAGTGTAGATTAAAAAATTGAATATGCCTTCTGAGCTGAATCTGCTTCAGGAATAGCACATCCAGCAGTACATTTCCATAGTAATGACCTTTGATGGTTAGAGAAACCTAAACAGATAACATTCCAAAAGAAAATTACGCCTCTCTCTCCTATCTTTCAAACGCAAACTGTTTCCAAGAATAAGAAAATATTTCTTCCAATATTCAGAAAGACATACATACCTATTAGTACTCTAAGTTCTTATTAAACTAACAATCTAGAAATTTTAACTTGCAATCAACTAGTTGTCTGAAAACAGAAAATAAACCTTGTATTAACATGCAGAGAAACAAATACAGATGTCATTCATCTGATACTGCCATTTAGGAAGACTACATAATTCTTACCTGCCCAAAAAAGTTTCATTTAATTCTCTCCTACAGTTTCACACAACTTCTCCAATTTCAGCTAACTGGTGAAAAAAAGGCCATAAAAATAAGCAGCAATCTAACAGAATTTTCAGATTTAGACGATACACATTCCACAGCTAAGCAACGGCAAAATGCACTCTGTGATAACTGTTTGGAACAACTAGACCTATTAGCATTTTCAGTGTTAAACACCACGGCCGATGGAGCTAAGTGAAATCTGCAGGAACAACATACACTGTATGTCTTTTATCACCTACACTGAACCACTGTGTTGGTTTTGGACTAGGTATATTTGGTATGCCAAAAACATTAGCCCTTCATTAAGTCACACTTAGAAAACAACAGCATGGTATCTTATACAGTATTCCACTCAGGATTGTCTTCCACGCACATTCAAGTGCATGGAAGCATCACACACACTAAGTGCAATATTACTGCCATACAGGACCTAGTGCTTAGCAGACGGTAGTAAAGAAATAGTATTTTAGTAGATTTGTCAACACCAAAACACTTTCACTATAAAATAAATGGTAATGATTTCTTTTTCACAAAGACAAAGGATTTATTTTCTTTGTCTGTATAAAGCATTCATACTAATGGCAGAGAATATATTAACACAGTGCTCATTTGATATATATTGATATATTTCTATCTTGAGACTTGCAAGTCCAACAGAAATCTAACATTTTAACTGGCTAAAAGAAACAGTCTGTGTTTCCTAATAAGTCTCCAAATACTAAATATTTGATTGAAGAGTACAGGCATCACCTACTTGCATAAAGATCCACCCTTCAGTGCAACAATATACATATGCCAGAGTACGCAACTTTTGACTGTTCTGGTTTTTTATCAATGACTTGCCAGTCTCTAGCATGCTCAACATGTGCTGAAATCTCTTACTAGACTGCAACTGTGAACGTGTTGTCTCAGTCAGGGGCACAGAATACCAAAAATAACACACAATCTCAAGAATACAACAAGTCTGTCAAGTTGTATTACTTTAGAAATTAACTCCTCAGGAAAAAATATCTGGATCACACTAAACAAAAAAAAAGGTTAATTATACTCAAATTTTTGTGGGTCTTTTCAGCCTTTCACTATCAAAAGGTTCCATTTCCCCAGTCTCCACTGCTGCTGTTCTGGGTGGCAAAAGAGAATGAAAATAATTTTATCCACTTTAGGCTGTTTGTTTTTAAATAAAAGAAGATTCAGACAAAAGAAAGTACTTTAGCTATGAGAAAATTTTGCCAGCAAAGTTTCAGACTTGACCCTTCATCATAACACTGCTAGTATCGGAAACTCTCAAATGTGTATTTGTGGAGGTGGAAATACAAATAATCTTGAATTTGGATGAGGTCTTCAGGTTCTGACCAAGCACTGAGACAAAAATAACCGATGCATGACATTATTAGTTGCCCAAAGTTTAGAAGTGTGCAGCTCCAGTTTTACGTAGTTTATAAGCTCAAAGAACTGAAGGCTCAGGTCCTGCAGGACACTGAGAAGCTGACAGGACTAAGCAACATGAAGTAACTCTTAAGACCGAACAAAGATGCCCTTGTCTAAGGTACTCTCCTACCTTGTCAGTCTGTGGCACTACTGAAACACAGAATCATCCTCACCACAGTACCACTAAGTGGTTTCCAATCAACGTTTGGAAATCAATTCGCCTAAGGACTAGAAATATGGAATATGATGGGGGAACAATATTACAGCATGTGGATGAAACCCCTATTGCCACAACTGCTGGAGAAGTTTCCTTGCGACTGCCTATCAGTCTCTTAAGCTTTTTTTTTTTTTTTTTTCCTCTTAAGGGACAGCAGAGAGAAAAGCAGCTCGTTGTCACCACCCAGCAGCAAAGACTGTTCGTGAGGTCAGACTTCTTCTTGGGAGAGTGGGATGGTGTGACTCTGGCTTTCAAATGATGGACTAGCAGTAAAGCCTTTGTATGAGATACCAAAGACATCTCCCCCTCAGCATTTGGGTTGGCCTGATAATAGCAGAAGAACCTACAAATACTTGAAATTGTCTGTAATGAAAGCACCGCCGAGAGGGTTATCGGAATTTCTGGGAGAGCAGCGACGCGCAGTGAACTCTCTCTACCACATACGGTTATCACTGTCCTGGAAGAAAAGCGAGGACATCGGCTCTCTCCCTGTCGAAGGTTGAAGTCCCAGCTGGTGTTTTTGGAGCAAGGTGATGTCCTCCTCAGGACCACCTCAGTTGTTAACCCGGCGATGTTTCTATCTCTGCTCACCACGCAGAAGGGAGGGAAACCTGAGCATGATTGTTTGCAGACAATTGAAGAAGTCTATTCTGGCCGCCCGGACCTTGAAAGATCAACCACTTGTGAGTCCAGAGTGGGAATTTTTTTGCGGATGGGAGCGGTTTAGTGCGAGGAGGAAAGAGGTTGGTAGGGATATGCAGTTATCGCAAGGAGCTCCGTAGTGAAAGCTCATGCTTTGCCGTCGACAACCTCTGATAAGAAAGCCGAATAATTGCCCTGAGCAGGGGCTTGGATTTGAGTCAGGACAAGAGAGTGAATGGATGGACAAATTCTAAACATGTCTCTGGAGTTGTGCGTGCCCATGGAACCATGCAGAAATGGGGGGGGGGGGGGGGGGGGCTTTTAACAGCACAAGCGACTGGAATGAAGCACACACAACACCTTGAAAACTTCAGTATTCAGAAACTGAGAGAACTGGCTATTAGGCACAGTAAGGCACGTCTGTCGGAGAAATCCGGTACTGGATTGGGAAATCAACTGGCTGATAAAGCTGCTAAAGAGGCTGCAGAAAGAGTGCCAGAGAAAGAAACGGAATTGCCAGAAACAGCTCCTAGATATGATAGTACGGATTTTAGATTAATTAAGACATTACAGGCGAAAGAGCAAAAGAGTGGGTGGTTTGTCACACCCCCTGGGCGGGTGTTAATTCCTCCTTTACTTTTAAGGGAACCGGCCAACGGGGAACAGGATAAATTACATAGGGGAGCAGAAAATCTTTTAAAACACTTAAAGAAAGTAGTTCTAGGGAGAGGCCTGATGGAAATCGTTCGTTCAGTTACAGAAATATGTGGGGTTTCCCAAAGCAACAATGCCCACGCCAGTAGTCGACTAATACTTGGGATTATTAAGAAAATTCCCCGGAGATTATTGACAAATAGGTTTTACCGAGTTACACCGAAAAGAAGGTTATCAATACTTTAGTCGATACCTTCTAAAACTCGAAAAAAAGTCCAAGAGAGTTTGTTAGCTGGCACTTTTGGTATCGCTCCCGAACTGCCACGAGTGAAAACAACCCCTCCCCAGATCTGTGGAATCAATAAATCCCCCGCCCCGGTGGATTTGGAGTTTCAGTCCTTGGAGTAGCGAGTCTGGCACATTTTGATTACTAAGAATTAGCAAGTTCCCTCACCATTCAGACAGCCAAGCCTTTCAATTAAGTGAATTGCACTGAGTAATGACTCGTGTCATCTTTTTCCTAGATTTTTTCTCCACTTGTCAACAGACCCAGTCCAGGACTGTGGATCGTTTCACAGCAGGGACAGCTTTTGAAGGCAGTGTTTGAAAACTGTGTGAGCTCCACAGCTGCAACCAGATCATTTCCAACATTAATCGCTTTTAGAGTTAAAGCCGCCCAGGAATTCTTTTTTCGGAAGAATGACGGGATAGAAGAGGAAATGGAGCTCCTGTTAGCAAAGTGAAACCATCCCTTTCGTGCTAGAAAGAAGGTGTTTGCACCTATTTTTAACCCTCCCTTCTGCAGAAGTCCTTCATTTGTGGAGAAAGAGTGGTTGGCCATTGAGAAAAGGTCAGTGACAGCTGCCAATGTTGTGACAAGAGGAGTTAAAAAGTCGGGAAAAGCTACCCCAGGTCATCAGCCTTTTCTAGGGTCCCTAACGCACGCCCAGAGGGGCTGACATCAGCGTCACTTCTGGGATAAAACACTTCTGGGATAGAAGAGCAGCAAAATCAGAGCTTTGAACAAAATCAGTATTTCTGCACTTGTTGTGTTTTGTCAGTTGAGGCTCTCCAGACTTCTTTCTGTAAGAGCAGCTTTTTGCCATTGTATCTTCTTTCCAATGGGGATCCTGGGGGGGTCCCCGCAGAGAGGAGCGGCCGCGGGAGCCCCTCCCGCCTCGCTCTCCGCCGCCCCTCCTCGAGCCGCGCGCGCTGCCGGCCGGTGGGAACAGCCCCGCCCACGACCGTGTCCCAGCCAATGGCGCTTAGGCTTCCGGTTCGAAGCAGCCAATGGGAGGAGCGTCCGCGCGGGGTTCCAGCGCGGCCCTGGAGCGAGAGGGCTGCGCGAGCTTTTAACCGCAGGCGGAGGTGAGGAGGCGGCAGCGAGCGGCGCTGCGGGGGCTGCGGCGGGCTGTGTGGGGGTCCCATGCGGGGGGGTCGGGGGGAAACGGAGCGGGGGAGCACCCCGAGAGAGACCCCGGTTACAAAAGAGGGCTTTGAGGCACCGCGGCGGGGAGAGGTTGTGGTGGAGTGGGCGCTGAGGGTCGGGGGGGTGCACTAGGGGGGTGCCCTGAGGGGCGAGGGCGTCCCTGAGGGGTTGGGGGGTGCGATGAGAGGGGTCCCTGAGGGGCCGGGGCTGTGATGGGGGGGGTCCCTAAGGGGCGGGAAGAGTAATGGGGACGTGCCCTGAGGGGCGTGGGGAGCGGGTGTGGTGGGCAGAGGGTGGGGTTGAGGGGGGGACGTGCCCTGAGGGGGGAGGCATGCGATGGGGGTTTCCCTGAGGGGTGGGGGGTGCGATGAATGGGTGCGATGAGATGTCACTGGTGCGATGAGCAGGAGTTCCTGGGGGGTGAGGGGTGGGATGAGCAGGAGTCCTTGGGGGGCACGGGGTGCGATGAGGGGGCTCCCTGAGGGGTGGGGGGTTGCGATGAGCATGGGTTCCTGAGGGACAGGGAGTGCGATGAAGGGCTGCCCTGAGAGGTGGAGGGTGCGATTGGTGGGTGCTCTGAAAGGGTGGGGAGTGCAATTGGGGGTTTCCCTGAGGGGTGCGATGAGGGGGTGTGACGAAGGGTCAGGGGGTGCGACGAAGGGTCAGGGGATGCCCTGATGGGCCAGGGGTGCGATGAGGGGGCGCTCCGATGGGCGGGGAGTGCGATGAAGGGTCGGGGGGTGCCCTGAGGGGCCAGGGGAGTGCGATGAGGGGTGCGATTGGGGTGGTGGCCTAAGAGGCCAGGGGTGTGATGGGGGTTTCCCTGAGGGGCTCTGGGAGCGGCCCCGGGGGGTCCCTGGCAGAGAGGGCACAGCCCGGTCCCTTCACTGCCCCCGCTGATGCCCCCTCCCCCCCGCAGGCTATGGCTCGGCTCACGCTCCAGGCGGTCCCTCTTGCGCTACTGAACCTGTCCCCGACGATCCCCAAGTCGCTGCCCGTGTGGCAGCACCAGGCGAAGGAGAGCAGCGGCCGCGGGCGAAGCCCCTCCAGGGGCACGGCGCCCATGAGACCGGCCAGTCGCTCCCCCGTCTCCAGCGAGACGCTGTCCAGCACGGCCGGTGAGCGGGGATGGGCAGCGGCACAGGGCGGGGATGGGCAGCGGCACAGGGGGGTGCGGGGTGCGTCGCCTCGGCTGCTTGCCTGGAGCCGAGGGGCTCTGGGCTCCGTGCCACGCTGCCCTGGCAGGGCTGCTGCTCAGGCAGGAGGAGGTGGGCGACAGGCAGAGCTGCTGTGAGCTGTTGCTCCCCAGCCAAGCCTTGCTGGCACAACTGTCTGCTGGCACTGCCTTCTAACAGCTTGACAGGCTGTTAGAGGGTTTTTTGCATCCTGCCTTTCTCTGTGAACTCTGGAATTGCTGCGCTAGAGCCAAGGAGTTGCCTGTTGGCTGTCCCGAAGCAGTGCCACCAGGCAGGGGGGCCGGAAATACAAGTTAGTTGGGATTGGGATGGCTTGAGCTCTGTGAGTCCTGCTGGGTAGGTGTGATGTGGAAAAGTGCTGGATTTGCTGTCTCAGGAAAGCTCTCCTCTAGGCTGTTGAATAGCTGTAAGACAGTATTTACACTTTTGAATGCAGGTGAATCTGGTTTTCGGATCCAGAGGAAGGCACCAAGTGCTGGGCCAGATCGCTACATTCCCAACCGCAGCACGATGCGGATGGAGTTGGCCAATTTCCTTCTCACCAAAGAGAAGGACCCTGCTGAGGAGTCACCTGCCAAGAAGGTGAGCATGTGGCTGAGTTACAGTGATTACAAGAAGGAAATTGTAATTTCTATCAAGTGGGTTTGTGATGCTGATGGTCCCAACTGTCGCTGCTTCCGGGTCTGGGCTTCGGGAGCCTGGGCTTCGGTAGAAGCTGTAGGGCCCATGAATGGGATGGGTGCATGGGAGCCTGAGTGTGGCTGTTGTGCAGGAGTGTTTGCCTGGGCAGGGGGAAGAGCCTCTGCCACTTGTGGTAGCACCCCCCAACTTTGGGCTAATGAGGCTTTCAGACGTATCAGGCAGAATGTCCTGATTCTAGGAGAAGGGGGCGTTGGTGTGTGCTCTGCCAGCTGCAGCCTGAAGGGCAGCACGTGCATTGTGTTTGGCGTGCATCGTGCTGAGGGTGGATTGTCTGTGTAGGAGCACCGGAAAGCCTGGGCAGTGACCGTGAACGGCTTTGATCCGGAAGAGGCAAAGATCCTGCGCCTCAGTGGAAAGGCACGGAACGCTGCGGCAGGTAAGGTGTGGGGTGTGTGCGACTTGATGCGGCTGGAGACACCTGGGCAGGGGAAGAGCAACACAGAGGCTCCACGTGTGGACACGGGAGGCACCATTTGGCTTCTGGGAGCTGCTGTGCACCCCAGAGTCTCCCTGATCCTCAGGTTTCCAGAGGCTGAGGGGCTGCGTAACAGCTACAGTGAATTTATTTAGAGAAGCTGCCCGGTGCTTACTGGCACTGCAGGTGACAAACCTTCCTGATGGCTGCAGAGGCTTCAAACTCCCTGCTGTTTGCTTTGTGCCTTAACTGTCACTAAACTTCATTTTCAACAGAAGAGGTTTCTGCTTGGATGAGCAATGCTTAGCTGGGAGGAAAGAGTAGACTAGGTTAAGAGAGGTGTTACTCTGCACTCAGGCTCTCAGAAGAACCTGGAGGTGCTCTGCAGTCAGAGGATGATGGGTGGATCCAGGAGGAGGACTGCCAAATCCATTCCGTCGTCGGCAGAGCGGGTCCTGGATGCACCAGACATCCTCAACGACTACTGTAAGTGGGCTGCAGTGATGAGTGCTGGGCATTGAGATCCTTGTGCAGCGGAGTGCGGTTCCCAGGACGGTGTGCTGCAAGGAACCGGAGCTCTGACTGGGCTCTTTCAGTGTCTGATGCCCTCAGGCTGGCAGGCAGCACTTGTGGAATGTCCCTGTGCAGCCTGGTAGGAAGAGTGGTGCAGAGTGCTGTGCAGGGCACTTGGGTCAGGGCTGCCTGACCCGACTGTCTGGGCACGGTGAGAGCCAGAAGGCCGCCCCTTCCCTGCGTGTGTGTCCGTGTGTGTGCGCACAGCCCCCCGGTGCCGGTGGAAGAGCTGCCATCAGCGCTGGGGAAGGGCAGGGCTCTGCGGGTAAGCACAGTGAGACTGGCATTGCATTGCTCTTGCAAACTGTAGATCTGAATCTCCTTGACTGGAGTGCTCGGAACGTGCTGGCAGTGGCCCTGGACACCTCTGTCTACCTGTGGCATCACACCTCTGGGCAGATCATCAAGCTGATGGAGTTGGAGCGCGTGGCTGATTATGTTTCCTCTGTGTCATGGGAAGGAGATGGACATTACCTCGCAGTTGGCACAAGCAATGCTGAGGTGCAGGTGAGTACAGGGGTAAAAGTAGAGATGTTTAGAGGTTGCTGGAGCTGTGGGGCCTCGGGACAAAAGCTTGGCTGGCACAGAAGGGATGCGATGCGCTCTGCCTTAGCTGGCATGGGCTGGCAGTGTCCACAGGCTGTGAGCAGCTGTAGCAGCCCGGCTGAGTTTGGTTTGGGGTATTCTGACTCCTCAAGTCCTCCTCCGTTGTGGAGGTGTGAGGTACAAATTGATCCGTGCTCCCGTACTGACAGGGATGAGTGGCAGAGCCTGTGCCGTGAGGTTCCTAGGGCAAAGCAACGGGGCTGGGCTTTCCTCCTGCTGTGGGGAACTTATAGTTCTCCTTTTCTAGCTGTGGGATGTTGAGCAGCAGAAACTTCTCCGAACCATGATCAGCCATTCTTCCCGTGTGGGGTGTCTCAGCTGGAACAGCTCCACCCTCTCCAGGTAAAGCAGCAGGTGGGGGGTTGTGAAGGGCAGTGTGGAGCTGGGGTGGGTTCTTATCCTGGCTCTGCGAGCGGTGCAGGTCAGGCATAGCGGTTTCTGTGCTGCCTTGGCATCCTTCCTCGGCCTGCTGTGTTGGACTGTGGGGAGAAGGCCTCTCTTGGCCTTGGTGCTGAAGCTGTGAAGAGCTGCTGTGGCTGCTTCCGTCAGGCCGAGAGAGCAGCGCTGCTGGTAGCACTGGTTTGAAAGGCAGCGGCAGGCAGAGCGGTCCTGCAACAGCGCCAGAATGGCTTGGGATGCCAATCTGTGCGTCCTGACCCTGCAAGGCTTCTCTCCGCAGCGGGGCCCGCAGTGGCCACATCCACCACCACGATGTGCGAGTGGCTGAGCACCACGTGGCCACCCTTGCCGGTCACACACAGGAGGTGTGTGGACTCAAGTGGTCCCTGGACAGGCGCTACCTTGCCAGTGGTGGCGATGACAACCTGGTGAACATCTGGCCGCGCAGCTGGGGGGGCGGTGGAGAACTCGCTCCTGTGCAGACCTTCACTCAGCACCAGGGTGCTGTCAAGGTGAGCGCAGGGCAGCTGTGGGCAGGTGTTTGTGTGCAAGGCAGCTGTGCAGCGCTGCCTGTGCACAGGTTGCTTCTGGCATGGCTCAGGATTATAACCCTCCTCTGGCAGGCTGTGGCGTGGTGTCCGTGGCAGTCAAATGTTGTGGCCACCGGAGGCGGGACTGGCGACAGACACATCCGGATCTGGAATGTGTGCTCTGGCACCTGCCTCGGGGCTGTTGATGCCCGTTCCCAGGTGAGCCGTGACTGTCAGCTTGGACAGAAACACCTTCTGGTGGGACGCCCATACAGAGTTGCTGGCTACTGAGGCCCGGCAAAGGAGGGGACCGTGCTGGTGTCTGGGTGGCGAGCATCAGCACAAGCAGCTTGTCTTACCTGCCTCTTCCCAGGTGTGCTCCATCCTGTGGTCAGCCAGCTACAAGGAGCTCATTTCAGGCCACGGCTCTGCCCAGAACCAGCTGGTTATCTGGAGGTACCCAACGCTGGCCAAGGTCACTGAGCTGCAAGGTAGGCTGGGCCCTTGGCCTGGGGAGGGGAGGGCTGCTGAGGCTGAAGGCAGGGGCGATCCTTGGTCTGATCAGAGCGGTGCTCTAGCCCGGAGCGTCCCTGATGCCCAGCGGTGCCCAGGGCAGATGTTCCTGTGGGCTGCTGAAGGAACACTGCTGCTCCAAATGCACGCCCAGGGGGTGAATTGCTGCGGCTGCAGCACGGGGTGGGGACAGCTCTGCAAGCCGGTGGGGATCACGGGGTGTGTGGGAATAAGTGTGACCGTGGTGGTAGAAGCAGAGGGAGCAGGGCGTGCGGTGATTGGCCCATCCCTGACTGCACCCCTCCTCCTCAGATCACACTGACAGAGTCCTGAGCCTGGCAATGAGCCCTGATGGTGCAACAGTGGCCTCGGCATCTGCTGATGAAACGCTGCGGTTCTGGCGCTGTTTTGAGCTGGACCCCATCAGGAAGAAGGAGAGAGAGAAGGCAGCCAGAGCCAAAAGCAGCATCCTGCAGCAGTGCATCCGCTAGGGGCGTGGGGTTGTTTGGGGGGGGGCAGGGGGATCTGTTTGACATGCTGTAGAGTGTTTAAAATGTTCATTGACTATTTTAACTTGAATTTTTTGTTCCCGAGTCTGACAGAAGGCTCGTTGAACCAAGCGCCACGTGGACGCTGCAGCATCGCATACTCATCCCCAACGGTACTCACAGATGCCCCGCAGCCCACCCAGGCTACAGCCTCACAGGACTCCCAGGCCTGCTTCACTTGTGGAAAAGAGCCCTGATGGGCAGGTAATGCATAGCCAGGGCTCTCCCGAGCAGCCCTGCCCGCCTCTGCTCCATGGCTTGTGTGGGGTCTGGCAGGACGGATGCCCCCCAGCAGCCGTCATCTCCAGCTTGGCTCTGCCCTCCAGGCCCTGCAGGAGCGACAGGCAGCCAGGAAAGCAGTGCTGGACCTGCGACCAGGTGCCCTCTACCAAGCCCAGGTGTGGGCCCAGCCCAGCGACCATTGGACCAGAGCAGCTGGAGCGCCTCCTCCAAACCTGTTGCGGGTGACGCCGTGGCCGATGCAGGTAAGGGACAGGTCAGGAGCGGAGGCTGCGTCCAAGAGAGCTGCACAGCCAAGGGCAGGAGACTGAGAGTGCTAGAAATGGGATGGGGAGCACTGGGGTCAGGGCTGTGAAGGGCTCAGAGGTGGCAGGTGTGGGGCACCAGTGCCAGTGTTCCTCCTCCAATGCAGGCTGGATCATCCCGAGCATTGCTGCGGTGCCGCTGCTCTTCCGAGAGCGCTCCTGGGGCTGTGCTGCACCTTCCCTGTCTCTACAGGTAAGGGGGAGGCGCAGGGGGTGGCAGCACCAGGCCTGGGCTCCCTGTGCGGGGGCATCAGGGCACCCCAGGGCTGCCTTCGACAACCCATTCCCTGCACCCAGCAATGTGAAGCACCCGACCTGTGCCGTGCACTGAGCAGCTTCCTCCACGAGAGCAGCGAGCACGGCCAGGTGAGGGGGCAGCTCCCACCGCAACCCCCTCACTGTCCCCCTCTTTTCTCTAGGCCTTCCGCAAGCAGCCCCCGGAAGATCCTGTCCTGACCCACCTGCTGGAGGTGCCGCCGGGCTCACCGCCGCCGCGGGAGCGCGCTGCCCGCCGGCTGCCCAGCACCGACACGGCCAGCCAGGCCCACCAGGGCACCCAGAGGGGCGGTGTCGGTGCTGGGCAGCTGGCGGGCAGCGCGCTCCACATAAACGAGTCACACAAAGCCCTGGTCTCCTCTCTTCTCTGGGGGGGGTCTGACAGCCCAGAAACATTGCCCAGCTTAAGGCACCCGAAGCCATCCTTCCAAACGGCTTCTGGAAAGAAGAACAGACGGGTCCTTGTCAAAATTCAAAGGGGTTTCAGGGCCTTGGGCCGAATGGCGAAGGGATCACGTGCACAGGTGGTGTTCTCCTCTGTCATTCCTGTTACAGGGAATGATGAGGGCAGGGGTAGGAAGAGGCAGGAAAGAAACAGCTGCCTCCAAACCTGATATCAGGGCAATACTTGTGGGGTTTTGAGCATGGGATGGCCCATGCAACACCAGGCTTTGTGACAAAGGATGGGGTACACCTGTCCCCCAGGGGCAGAAGGGTGCTTGCCAAGAAGTTTGCAGGGCTCATCAATAGAGCTTTAAATGGGACAGGAGTGGGGAGGGATGGGGACAAAGCCAGGCTTGATAGCAAAAAGCCTGGCAATGGCACTCTAGTTTCTGAGGGATGGTGTGATAGCCAGGTCCTTTGGTCTGGCACCTCAGAGCAAGGGGGGGGATGCACTCCAAGTGGCAACAGAGACACAAAGCTTTTGGACACTTAAGAAACCCCAGGAAGAAGTCCCTTAGGAGTTAAGAGTGTTCCCTTCATGAGCATGGCGAGGTCAACAGTCCAACTGAGGGGAGCCCTCTGTGTTAAGAGTGTTTTGATTGCCTTGAGCTCAGTGAGGGTGATGATGGGGGAGAGTGTCTGTGGGTAAGAAGCAGCAGAAGACACTCAAAGGCAGATGCCGTGCTGGGAGTGTGCTCTGGAATGGCCAGCCAGGAGGAAGAGCCTGATGGGAAAGTCTCCAAGGAACTGGGAGGAGTGTGGGGATTGCTGGTCCCTGCTCTTATGGGAGGCTCCAAGCTACCAGATGTCTGCTTGGAGTCGTGTGTGTGTCTGTGTGTATGTACACGCGTGTGTGACCGTGTGTGTGCATCTCTGGGTGCACATGTGCGTATGCATTGGTGTGTGCATGTGTACACGTGCCAGTGCGTGCACGCTCCTGGGCGCATGTGTGCAAGCTGTTGGCAGGAATACAGCCAATACAGTGAGCATCCGATGGACTCTCAGAGGAAAGAGTAAAGCTGTGGAGCTGACGTGCTGACAAAGACCCTGCTGTGCGGAGACAGCAAGCAAAGGGCCAGAAGGCTGGAGAGCGATTCAGGATACTTTCTTTGAAAAGCCATGGGCTGGCTCTTGTGCAGCCGACACCATCCCTTTGTGCCAGTAGAGACCGCCCGTGGGCTCTCCAAGAACTGTCCTGGGCTACTGAGCCATCAGGCACAAATGAGAGGGGCCCAGCAGCAGCAATTTCACCGACCTCCTTTTACTTGTGCCATCTCTACCTGCAGTCCTGCGGCTGATGGGGGTTTTGAGAGCCCTCTCCCCTCCCAGCAGTTGTTGTGCCCTTTTGAGGTGCTGGGACTGTGGGGTAACAGCCCAGAGCTCTGCTCCAGCCTGCGGTGGGCACGGCCATGGGGCCAGCCCACACTGGGCTGCTCTGCTGGGCTGGGGAGAGAGCAGGAGAGGTGGGGAGAGCAAAGTAGGCTCTGCTTGGCGGAGCTGTGCCAGAAAGCACTCCGAGAGGAAAATCCTGACGTGAGCCGAGTTGTGTGATCATGCAGGGTGAGGGCATGGGCTGGGGGGTGTGTGGTGCAGAGCCAGGTCTCCTGGAAGAGAGCCATGCAGTTGCAGGAGAGAGGAGGCTGCTCTGTGCCATTGGTGGCATGGACAGACTGGGAAGGTGCCCAGGAAATTTGTCGCCCCCAGCCACTCCCATCGTATTTTTCCAGCACTGACCATTCATGGCATTTAATGGGGGTGGGCTTTGTGCTGTGGCCATCTCCTTCCTCCTGCTGCTCTCAGTGCCTGTGTCAGGTGAACAGCCACCCTTGCAGACCTCAGATGTTGGCAGACCCCAGGGCAGGGCTATCTGTGAACCCCTGGGTGGGACACAGCTGGAGGCAGGCAGGGACCAGGCACCGTGGGCTTCAAAAGCACCCGTGCTGGTGGGAATTGCCCTTCTGAGGAGCCAAGCACCGCTCTGCCCGCTCCTGTTTGCAGCGATCCTGTCGCTGGGGCTCCTTCGGGGCCGTTTAAATCTCCCACCGATGCTCCCAGGAATGCCCCCTCCCCGTCAGCCACCCAGGTGGGAGCTGCCGCTTCCAGGATTCAGGTGTCATCGGGATTCTGCCGGGAACGGCCCCCCCTGCATCAGCGGATTTGGTGGTGGACACTGAGGCGAAAGGTGTTGTGCACCAGGGACCCAAGAGCACACGTGCACACAGATGCGCACAAAACAGGCACACACGCGTGCACACACGCACTCAGAGACACGCATACATGCACACCTGCACAAACATGCGTGCACACACGCAAACACGCACACAAATGAATGTGCACGCACATGTGTGCACAGATGCACATACATACGCACACAAACACATGCGTACACATGTGCGTACGCATGGACACAGATGCAAACACACGTGTGCACACACGAGCCCAGGAGCAGGCATGCACAGGTACACATGCACACACCAATGCCTACACACACGTGCACCCACGGACGCACACACACGTGTGCGCGCACACACACACGGTCACACATGCAGCACGGGGGTCCCGGGAGCGGGATCAGACCACTCCAGACTCGTTCTGTCCCGCACACTATTTTATACACACGAATGTAGAGCTGACACAATTTTTTATACCTGTTCAGCTGGTGTGCTCCATGTTTAACAGATTTTCATTCACATTTTCATTCCGGCGATGAATTTCGAGCTGTTGGCAGCACACCCCGAGCACCCTTTGGGTCACCATCCTGGAAAGGAGCTGAGAAAGGGTGCACTGATGTTTTCCCCCCTCTCTGTGAGCAGATGTGCCAGGAGGCTGGCTCCTGCTTCCCTTACCCCTAGGGCATTCTAAAAGGCCAGTGCAAAGACCCTCATCCAAACGACTTGGAACGCCTGTTTTGAAACCCGTGAATCCAAGGAAATAGCCCAACAGCCTGGGATACTCTTAAGCAGGTGTTCTTTACTCTCGGCGCCGGAGGAGCCCTGGGGATATTCCTTCAGGAGTGCCTCCGAAGAACACGTGTAGGTCTCCTTATTATATTTACTCAACACACACCTATTCACCACAGTTCCCTGAAGTTGTTCAACTGCTCCCCTCCTATTTCTGGAACTAATTAGATACCATCTTTTGTCCCATTTACAGTACCACCCTTATTGTCCATTTAAGCCAATTCTGGCTATTCCTGGAGATCTTTTGTTTTTTCGCAGGTGATTCCTTATTTGATCGATGACTTCCTTATCTCTAGCTGATAGCAGTGGAGTACAGGATCCTTGATGTTCTAAGTAACTAAGTGAAGATGACAAGTCTCTTGTCTCAATGCCCCCTTTTCTTATAAATTTGAATTCTTTCAAATTTTAATAAACAATTTTCCAGTAAACCTTTGCATGCATGTAATTCCAGTTATTACGATTCCCACCACAATTACGACTACGATAACTGACAGATTTAGACCAACAACCCACCCAGAAACAGAAAGTTCAAACCGCTGTAACCATTTGCCCAGCCACTCAGAACCCTCATTTTCTTTAATTTCTCCAGTAAGATCATGTGGATGGTCCAAATCATTTTTGACGGAGATGCTAAAACAACACCTTCCTGGTCTTATCTCACCTAGTTCTTTCTTCTGTGACGCTGTAGCCTTAGGTGTCCAGTTTAAACTTTGGGCTACTGAATAGGCTACTTGAACCAACTTCTTGTCACCATTCCCAGGACTCCTGTTAAACCAGAAGTCAATCCCAGGGCCTCAGCATGGGTGAAAAGATCCAATGCTCGCCAAGGCATTCATCAGCGGGGAGGAGGCAGATAAGGAAAAATGTTTAATGGGACTCTGCCAATAGTCCATGGACCTCCCGTGCTATTGGCAGGAATATCTGTAAGCTTTCTTTGAGACGGATCTGCTGTAGTTCTGCATCTCCAAATTTGCTCCAAGTGTAAGGATTTGCCACTACTGGGTGCAAGTCATCTACGACCTTATTAATAGCTCTTAAATCCCGAACTAATCTGTAACTCTTTCCATCTTCCTAACCAGCAATATCGGGGTGTTCTTTTCAGATTCACATTCTATCAATAGTCGATAAGCCAGTAACCAGCAACCTTAACTAATACCTCATTCTCCACCCTTTGCCACTAAATATCATTTCTGCACCCAGCTGTTCTAACAAATCCCTTCCTAGCAAAGGCTTGGAAGATTTTTGGTGAATACAAAATCTCTTTAATTCCTACCTTGCTTCCTAACCTATAATTCAATAGGTCACAAAAGGGCTCCTTCTCCGTGTGGCCAGTTGCACCTCTACCATTCATAAAGTTACAACTTCCAGTTGTGGATTCAAAACCAAATAAGAGAAAGCTGCCACTGTTGCCAGTGCTATAGTGCTTTCTAATCTTCTACGAAATACTCTCCAAGCCTCTTCAATCAGTTTTTCTAAGTCTCTTAAAAACAAAGAAAATACCTGCTGCCTTCCAGCATCAGAAACAGGGTGCAAAGTGGTAAATTTCTGCATCGGCCCCTAACTTTATCAGAAAGTTCCATAGGTGACTGAGTTAACCCCTGCTTTATTGCATACAGGGCTGACCAATTAACAATTTTTGGTTTTGCATTCTCCAGCCCAAGTTTTATCCAATCTTGGTATCTCTATAACAGTTGGTATTTTGCACTGCCATTAGGATCCCATTTGGAGTCAGTAGATAATGATCTACATCCCCTGGTCAGGCTCTGGAAGTGGAAGGGAGTGCAGGGAGAGGATGAAGAGGAACAGATCTGAATTGGAAGGGGGAAGATTTAGATTGGACGTTAGGAAGAAATTCTTCACGCCGAGGGTGGGGAGGCCCTGGCCCAGGTTGCCCAGAGCAGTGGTGGCTGCCCCATCCCTGGAGGTGTCCAAGGCCAGGCTGGATGGGGCTTTGAGCCCCTGATCCAGTTGGAGGTGTCCCTACCTATGGCAGGGGGTTGGAACTGGATGGGCTTTGAGTTCCCTTTCAACCCAAACAATTCCAGGAGTCTGTGATTCTATTAATTCTGGGAATATTTTTCTATCTGCAGGGCATAAAACGGTGAGGTTCATGTCGGGGGCTTTTAGTTTGGAAGGTTTGTTCTCCCTCTGAGTGTCCAGAATTCGAGCAAACTCTGAACAAGCAATGTCTCTCTCGGTGATGTAGAGATCAGCTTCCTGCCCACCGGGAATGGAGCCGCATTCCGGACCCCGGCTGGGGGGTGGTTACAGGGGTGGCTGAGACATAGGGGGAGGCTCTGCTCTCCAGACCAACTTCTCTTGGCCCAGCAGAACGTGGATGCGCATTGTCCTGTTCCCCACCTTCCCAAGCCAAGGACCCCTCAACGGCCCCCCAGTCCTGTCCTGTGACCACCCTGTATCCCTATCTGCCCCCCCAGACCTGTCCTGTGCCCCCAGGACCCACGGAGCAGCTGCACAGCCCCAGAGCACCCCCACACCCCCCCGCCCCCATGTCCTACCATGACCCCTAACTGTGCCCTCAGGGCCCCCCAACTGCCCCCTCCCAGCCCTGTCCTGCCACCTCCCCCCATGCCCCTAACTGCTCCCAGCTCAGCGTTGCCCCTCAGCCCCCAACACAGACCCCAACCCCAGGTCCAACCTCCCAGGGCACCCTCACTGCCCCCTAGCCCCGATCGCCCCATCACCCCCCCTCCTGCTGCAGTCCCCAACCCCTCAATGCCTGTGACATTACACAATGCCCCGAAGCACACTTGGGGTCTCCTCACCTTCCCCGGGGTTGACTTTTCCCTCCAGGTCTCCTCCACATTTCCCGTTTCCCTGGGGTGTCCTAAAGCCTCCCTGGCATGACCCCAAGCCTCCCCAGCTGTCCCCAAGCCCTTCCCAGGTGTTCTCCACTTCTCTGAACTTCCAGGGTGTCCCCACCTCCATGCAGTTCCCAAGGCCCCCTGACCCCCGGGGGTGTCCCCACCCTGTGTCCCTGGGGTCTCCCCAACCTGCTCCAGTGTGTCCCCAACTCCCCCCTCCAGGTGCCCCCAATGTCCCTCGGGTGCCTCCAAGCCCACCCCTGCATCCCCAAGGCATCCCCAAGCCCCCTCAATATCCAAGGTCTCCACCACCTCGGTGTCCCCAAGCCCTCCCAGCCTCCGGGCTCTCCTGCCACCCTTGTGTCCCCAAGGTGCCCCCAAGCCTCTCTAATGCCTGGAGTCTACTGCCACCCCGTGTCCCCAGGGAATGCCCCCAGGGAATGCCCCCAGGGAATGCCCCCAGGGAATCGTGAAGGCTGGAAAAGCCCTCCAAGCTCATCCAGACCAACCCCCACTGTGCCCTCTGAACCACGCGCTGAAGAACCACATACACAAGGTTTGTGAACCTTTCCAGGGAGGAAGACTCCACTATTGCCCTGGGCAGCCTCTGCCAGGGCTTGACAACCCTTACCATGAAGGAGTATTTCCCAATACCCAATCTAAACCTCCTCTGGAACAACTTGTGACCATTTCCTCTCGACCTATCACTTGTTACTTGGTAGAAGAGACCAACACCCACCTGGCTCCAACCTCCTTTCCAGAATTGCAGAGAGCGATGCCGTCAGCCTCAAGTTCACTTCCAAAGCAAATTCCCCCCAAATAAATCCCCTGGATTGAATTTCCCCACAAATCCCAGACCAGATCCCAGCATCTCCGAGCATCCGCAGGGGTGTTCCAGACTTATCCACTCCATAGCTACTTTATTTGCTTACCTTAAACACCACAGCTGCCAAGGCCCAACAGTGGAATCCGAGTATGGAAAAACTGGGAATATGATGAATTCCTCTTGGAAAAGGGACAGGGAACATGTTTTATTTCTAAATCACGCTGAAAGCTGAACAGAAAAGGTTAAATAGAAACTTTTAGCGGAGAAGCCTGACCCTCTGGTTATCCGGAGTCATTGGATAAAGATGGCGCCAAGTACATGGAATCAAAAAGCCTTGGATTGGGAAAGATTTAATTAAGGCAGGGATTTAATGCAGGGAAAAGGAGGAGGCACCAACCCCTCCACTGGGGCTCAGACAGAGCTATTGTAGGCACATGGAGAGGAGCCAGGAATGAGGAGCTGGGGATGTGGAGCTGGGGATGAGGAGCCCGCTGACCTCAAGCTCCACCTGAGGATCCTGTCTGCATCCAGGAGGGTCCCAGCAGCTCCCAGAATTTCTTGAAATGCCCACAAAACAGCACAATGCCCTGAAATTTCCCAGCTCCGCTGCTGCTGTCTCAGAGCTTGATACTGGCCCTGCATCAGCTCCAGGTGGGAATAGCATCCGTGGGAAGGAAGAACAGCTGCGTCCAGAGGGTGCCTTCAACATGTGGAGGAGGTGGGATGAGGCCAGGATTTATGGCAAAACCAGCCAAAATTCCCAATGAAACCCAAGGGATGAGGTTGCCACCAGCCCTGGTGTTCCTGGTGGCATCTCCTTGTGAAATCTCAAGTTACTCCCAATCTGAGCACAACCCGGCTATGAGATCACCAGGAACACAGCTCTGGCCAAGCCGTTTTCTAAGCCTTGAATTTCGCCCAAATTAGGGAGGAAAAAATGGATCAAGGTTCCATCAGCAGAAATGTGGATTGGAATCAGGGAAATGTCAACAAATCCATTCCCAGACCAAGGATTTGGGGGCTGGATCCTGGGCTGCATCCAAAGCGGTGGGACCAGCAGGTCAAGGGAAGGGATTCTGCTCCTCTGCTTTGGTTTGGGGAGACCCCACCTAGGGTCCTGCGTCCAGTTCTGGAATCCCCAACATAATAAGGATATGGAACTGTTGGAATGGGTCCAGAGGAGGCCACAGAGATGATCCAAGGGCTGGAGAACCTCTGCCATGAGGGCAGGCTGAGAGATTTGGGGTTGTCCAGCCTGGAGAAGAGAAGATTCCAGGGAGATCTTTGAGTGGCCTTTCAGTACTGAAAGGGGCTCCAGGAAATCTGGGGGGGGGGGGGCTCTTGATCAGGGAGTGCACGGATAGGATGAAGGGGAACAGCTCTGAATTGGAAGGGGGAAGATTTAGATTGGACGTTAGGAAGAAATTCTTCACGCCGAGGATGGGGAGGCCCTGGCCCAGGTTGCCCAGAGCAGTGGTGGCTGCCCCATCCCTGGAGGTGTTCAAGGCCAGGTTGGATGGGGCTTTGAGCCCCTGATCCAGTTGGAGACGTCCCTGCCCATGGCAGGGGTTTGGAACTGAATGGACTTTCAGGTCCCTTCCAGCCCAAACCATTCCAGGATTCCATGACAAGGAGGAAATCCTCGCTAAAAGCAAAAATAGGCATCGACGATGTCGGGATTGGGACCTGGGATCTTCCCCCACAGCTGTTGCCAGGCACCGGGTCCACAGCTCTTCCTGTGCTTGTGGGGGAGACATAGGGGGAGGCTCTGCTCTCCAGACCAACTTCTCTTAGCCCAGCAGAACCTGGATGCGCATTGTCCTGCTCCCCACCTTCCCAAGCCAAGGACCTCCAATCCCACCAATCTCCCCAGGAGAATCCTGGGCTTTGCTCGTGATTCCCAAATGTGCCTGGTCCTAAGCAGCAGGGATGGAAGAGGATTCTGCAGCAGAAGAAGGGTCTCTGTTCAAACCTTCTCCGTCCTTCCAGCTGTGGAGCTGGAATCATCTGGTGACCGGGGCATCCATGTCAACAGCGTTGAGGAGGAAGAGCTCGGGCTGGGCGGCAAATCCCAGGCGGCACTGGAAGAGGAAGAGGGAAGAGGATTAGAGCCAGGACCAGCCCAGGCATGGGGAATGAAGCCCAGGTGCAGCAGGGTTTAACAAAGCACAACTTGAGCACAGTTTAATGAAGATTGTGTTGACTGGGGTTTAACGAATCATAGAATCTTATGGTTGGAAAAGAACTCTGAGATCATCAAGTCCAACCATCACTGTCCCCTTCCTAACATCCCTAAGAATTCCAACCACGTCCCTAAGAAACACATCCACCTGCCTTTTAAACCCCTCCAGGGATGGTGACTCCACCCCCTCCCTGGGCAGCTTCTGCCAGGGTCTAAGAATCCTTTCAATGAAAAAATTTTTCCCAATGTCCAATCTGAACCTGCCCTGGCACAACTCATGGTCCTTTCCCCTTGTCCTATCACTTGTCATTTAGGAGCAGAGCCCAGCACCCCCCTCCCTACAGCCTCCTCTCAGGCAGTTGTAGACAGTGATGAGGTCTCCCCTCAGCCTCCTCTTCTCCACCCTGAGCAGCCCCAGCTCCCTCAGCCGCTCCTCACAGCACTTCTTCTCCAGCCCCTTCCCCTCCTCTGGACGCTCTCCAACCCCTCCAGGTCCTTCTTGGAGTGAGGGGCCCAGAGCTGCCCCCAGCACTCGAGGGGTGGCCTCCCCAGTGCCCAGCCCAGGGGCACAATCCCTGCCCTGCTCCTGCTGCCCACGCTGGCTCTGACCCAGCCCAAGATGCCATTGGCCCTCTTGGCCCCCTGGGCCACTGCTGGGCTCATGTTCAGCCCCTGCCAACCAACACCCCCAGGGCCTTCTCCTGCAGGGCCTTTCCAGCCCCTCTTCCCCAAGGCTGGAGCTGCACAGGGGTTGTTGTGTCCCAAGGGCAGGACTGGGCACTTGGCCTTGGTGGACCTCAGCCCGTTGGTCTCAGTCCATGGATCCAGGTTCTCCACACCCCTCTGCAGACCCTTCCTGCCCTCCATCCATGGATCCAGCCTAGCCAGATCCCTCTGCAGACCCTCCCTTCCTTCAACAACTCCACCCAGCTCGGTGCCATCCCCAAACCTGCTCCAGGTGCCCTCAATCCCTTCGTCCAGATCATTGATGAAGATATTGAACAGGACTGGACCCAGCACTGAACCCTGGGGAACACCACTCATGACTGGTTTCCAGCTGGATTTAACTCCATTCCCCATCACCCTCTGGGCCCTCAAGCCAGCCAGTTTTTCACCCAGCAGAGGCTGTGCCTCTCCAGGCCAATGGCAGCTGGTTTCTCAATCAGAATACTGTGAGAAAGGGTGTCAAAGGCTTTACAAAAGTCCAGGTACAGCACATCCACAGCCTTTCTCTTGTCCATTAACCGGGTAAACTTGTCATAGAAGGAGGTCAGGTTGGTCTGGCAAGACCTGCCTTTCATAAACCCCTGTTGCCTGGGTCTGGTCACGTGGCTGTCCTGCATGTGCTGTGTGACAGCACTCAGTGTGATCTGATCCATGACCTTCCCCAGTACCAAGGTCACGCTGACAGGCCTGTAATTCCCTGGATCCTCCTTCCGACCCTTCCTGGAAATGGGAGTTACATTTGCCAGTCTCCAGTCAGAGGCACTTCCCCAGTCAGCCAGGACTTTGGATAGATGAGGGAAAGGGGTTTGGCAAGGACTTCCACCAGCTCCCTTAATATCTTTGGGTGGATTCCATGCAAGCCCTTAGACTTGTCTATGTCTAGGTGGCCAAGCAGGTCTCTAACCAAATCCTGATCATTGGAGCTTCATTCTCACCATCTTCTGGCTCAGGGAACGAAGTATCCCCAAAACATCTCACCTTCCTATTAAAGTCTGAAACAAAGAAGGCATTGAATACCTCTGCCTTGTCCTCATCCCTCATCATTCGTGTCCCTGCATCCAGTAAAGGAGGGAAGTTCTCCTTGGTCCTCCTGTTATTGTTAATACACTTGAAGAAACATTTCTTGCTGACTTTCACCGAACTGGCCAGATAAAGTTCCAGTTGGGCTTTAGCTCTTCTAATTTTCTGTCTCCATGACCTCACCTCTCCCTTGCTGTCCTCTTCCAAAGCTCAGAAACGTTCCTCTTCTTCCAAATCCAGAGTTGAGCAGGGTTTAACAAAACCCAGGTTGACCAAATTTTAACAAAGCCTGAGCTGGGCAGGGTTTAACAAAGACTTGGTTGAGCAGGGTTTAATGAAGCACAGGTTGGGCAGGGTTTAACGAAGCCCGAGTTGGGCAGAGCTAAAAGTGGCCCAGGTTGAACATGTTTTAACAAAACCTGAGTTGAGCAGGGTTTAATAAAGCCTTAGCTGGGCAGGGATTAACGAGGTCCACGTTGAGCAGGGTTTAATGAAGGCCGAGATGAACAGGGTTTAACGAAGCCCAGGTTGAGCAGGGTTTAATGTTGATGACCAGGATACCCCAAGCTGAGCCTCATGCACCAGTTTAAGCTCAGCTTTTGAGGTGTTCCCATTTCCACCTGCAGAATCCCAGGCTTTGGGGTTGTCCAGTTTTCTGTCCGGCAGCCAAACCACAGCAGCATTAAAGCAACTTTTCAGGTAAAACAAACCAATATTTGAGCTCATCTGGAGGCTGGCTTAACGAAGCCCAGTAATTGTGAGAGCTTAATTGACCTGTGGGAATCACTGTTTCCACACAGCTGAGCACGAAGGGGAAGCAACTCTCTGCACTGATCTCGCTGACAGGACCAGCTCATTCGCTAGTTAGTGGTTATTAAGCAGCATAAATATTAATTGTGTTTATCCATAATTGGATCCACCGGAAGGGATCGACCCAGGGGATGCTCCTGCAGAGCCTGTCCCTCCCTCTGCCACTTTGAATGGATTCCCTTCATCACAATTAAATTTGGGTGCAGACGAGCTTTAATGAGCATGGACTGATCACCCAGGTGGGTTAATTAAGAGGAAGGGTTGTGGGGTGCTCGCCTGCCCCTTCCTGAGCCCAACTCCCCTTGACTGCAAGTGCCAGGCACGAGGGATTAACAGAGAGGGACTCATGCCGAGCATTCCCTATGGGAGAGGAACCAACCCTAGGGGCTTTATCCTCCCCCCTCCCAGTGCTCATGGGTAATAAAATGAGAATAAAACACCCCAAGAGAGCCACGAGGTAGTGGGAAGTGGGGTGAGAAGGGAGAAATGGGGTCTGGGAGTGACTCCAGTTTCCAGCTCCTGCCACTGCCAGCGATATCCCTATGGATTTTTAGCCCATGAGAGAGAACCAGCTCGGCCTCTGAGACCCAGGTAATAACCCCACTGGTCAGCTTGGCTCAGCACTGGATTAAACCAGGTTGGACCCAGGCTTGGGCTCAGCCACAGATGAAGGAATGGCTCCTGGGAGTACAAAATCCATCCATTCAGCACTGTCAACAGTTTGGCTGAGGATCGCGCAGCACTGGGGGCAGAAAGACCACTAAAGTCATAGACAGAATCATGGAATGGTGTGGGTTGGAAGGGACTTTAAAGATCATCCAGCTCCTACCCCCTGCCACAGGCAGGAACACCTCCCACTGGACCAGGCTGCTCAAGACCCCTGCTAAAGTCAGAGCAGGGCTGGATGCATGGACACATCCTGGATCCCATCAAAGAAATCCCAGTGGGGAGGCACTACATGGCTCATGGTGCCCTGGTCTTGGTGGAAGACACAGACACAGCAGATCTGCTCCCTGGGGAGCTGGGAGTAACACAGGAGAGGCTGGGGGTGGGGCTGGATCCCATGAGGGCTCATCCTGCCAGCAGGAGCCACCAGGGTCTCATTTGCAGCCAGGGATCACAGAATGACCTGAGCTGGAAAGGACCCACAAGGACCATCAAGTCCAACTCTTCTCTCTGCACAGGACACTCCCAACATCCACACCATGTGTCTGAGGGCCTTGGCCAAATGCTTCTGGAATAGTGCCAGGCTGTGACTGCTTCCCTGGGCAGCTGTTCCAGCGCTCCACCTTCCTACATTCCCTCGGATCCTGTTATTGGTCACGAGAGAGCTCAGTGCCTGCTGCTCCTCCTTCCCTTGTGAGAAGGCAGTAAACAGCCACGGGATCCCCTCCCAGTCTCCTCTTCTCCAGGCTGAACAGACCAAGGGACTTCAGCTTCTCCTCATACAATTTCTCCTCCAGACCCTTCCCCAGCCTTGTGCCCTCCTCTGGACACTCCTCAGTACTTTGATGTCCTTTTCATCCTGTGGCACCCAAACTGCCCCCAGTGCTCGAGGTGGGGCTGTCCCAGTGCATAATAGAACGGGACAATCCTCTCCCTATCCCAGCTGGTGATGCCCTGCTTGGTGCCCCCCAGGACACAGTTGCCCTCTTGGCTGCCAGGGCTCACTGCTGGCTCATGGTCACCCAGAACCCCCAGATCCCTCTCCACAGGGCTCTCCAGTCTCTCCCTGGTCTGTCTGTGTATCCAAGGTTGCTGTGTCCCACGTGCATAATGAAAGCAACCACCCCAAAAAAGACCCAAGGAGCCAAGACAAAAGAGTATCTGTGTTTTAATGGGAGCAGTGGTTTGTACAGACTGGCCACGGGTGGATACGGGGCAGAAATAAAATCCCACAAGGAGCAGCAGCCAGGAATGAGAAGTCATTCTGGAGGCTCTGCTGCAGAGCAACCCTCTGAAAGTCATTATTGCAGCAGGGCAGGAGGAGCTCCCAGCAGCCAAAAATCCCCAGGAAAGGAAAACAGGAGGGTCTAGCAGGATGACAGCCTCAAACGCAGCTCCAGTCAAACCCCACCAGGTCCCACGAACAACACCCACAGTGGCTTTTGTTCGCGGAAATGGGCATAAAGTCTTAGAGCATTACAATGCAAGGGTTGAATCCCACTGGAATTCTGCAACTACTGTTCTGAAAACTCGAATTCCGTTGCATTTTAATGCTTGCTCACTTTGGGGGGAGCAGGCAAAGTCCGGCCAGCTCATTAAATGGATAATGCAAATGATCCTGCCTCTAATTAAAAGGGAATTTTCACTCTGCACTTCGAGTTTTGCCACCTGCGTCTCAGGAAAGTGTCACCAGCACCATGGAATTACCAAAAACTCGGGCAGCAATGGCCAAAACCCTGCTGAGCACTCAGCACGTGGGTGCACAGCTGTTCACCTCCTGCTCACTGCTGGAGCAGCCCCACACCAGTGAGTGGCACATGATGGCACGGTCTAGCATGGCATGGCATGGTATGGCACAGCATAGACCAGCACGGCATGGAACAGCACGACCCACAGGAGAAATGGACTCGCCACCTACGGATTGCTTTTATTTCAGGAAGTGATTGACTCCCTGCAATAGAATTCCCTGGATCCAGAGAGAAATGCCAAGGAAGGCCCAGGAATTCCTGAGAAAGCCTGGCTGATGCCCAACCACCAACGACCCCAAGTTGGGCAGCCTGAACCAACCTGACACCAAACCACCCACACTCGCTCTTCCTGATCCTTTTGGTTCCTCTGCAGAGTCAGGAAAGGGAAACCAAGCTAAAAAAACTGGGATTTCAGCTTCTGCAACCCCCTCCCCTCCCACTTCTCAGGACAAAAACATCCCAACCCATCCCACCACACGGCACAGGACCCCGGAATTCACCTGACACTGGGAGAAGCATCAGACAAGCTTTCCTAACAGAACGTTCTCCCAATAACAACTCGCTTCATGTGACTCCGGGCGCCTTCCCGGCTCCCAGAAAAGGAACTGCAGCTCGTTAAACGCTAACGAGGAGGGCAATGAGAGAGGTTTTGTAGGGAATTTAAACAGGGGTGGCCAATAAAGTCCTGACGCTCTGTTAAGGCGGTGATGCCACTGGAGACGGCCATCGCCACCCACCAGAGCATGAGCCATAACCAAGGATCTGGGGAACTGCAGAGTGCGTTTCCATGAATCCCGTACATCAGAATAAACTCGCAAACCCATAAATAAGCAGAACACTGCACAGTTATTTCATTTGCTGAGCACCAAAATCACACGCCAGGTGAGGAAAACCAATGACCAAGCTGACTGGTGCCGAGGTTTCCAGTCCTTAGGGCGTGGGAGCTGCACTTTGTGCCCAACTCCACTTGGAATTGGAAGTGTTAGCAAGTGAAAAGCCCCCAAACACAGCCGCGAGGGACAGCGTCGATCCGACTGTGGAGGTAGGGATGTAGCACAGCTGCACCACACAGCAGCAACCCCTACAGGGGCACGTTTGAGTTTCTTAGCTTATATTTATGGATTCTCCAGTTCAGTCCAGAAGCAGCAATGAGCTGGAGCTCCAGTGTTTCTGCTACATGGATTAAAATGCAAAGGGACGAGGGATAGTGCCAGTTGTAATGCAAACGGAAAGAGGCCGGAGACACCGGCTGGCTGGGAAGGAGCCAACACAGAAATTAGTGTCTGGAAACCTGGCAGCCCCTGCCTCGAACCCCTCAACTTCCAGCAGGATTCGAGGTGTTCAGCAAAGAAAACAGGACCATTCTGTATTTCCCAATGGGTACAGCGGATCGTTCCCTGCTCACGCGCGCGTTTCCTGTGCAGAGCGCACATACGTTTGGGTTCGTTCACACAGTAAACCATAGGACACACTGGCTCTGATGGCTACTTGCACGGACACTGTGGCTACTTGGCGGCGCGAGCCGGGGACTCTTCCGTCAGCAGGGTCCGGGTGACGCTTACCATTTTCCCGCAGGCCAGGAAGGAGGCGCCCAGGGCGATCAGGCACAGCCAGGTCTGCAAAGAAAAAAGGGTGCCAGTGGTCAGGAATGCTGTGGAATATCACAAAGATGTAGGCTCTGCGTGTGGAAGGGTCAGTGGGGGCTTCAGGGCATGGAAATTGTCACTGGGAAGCGCATGGGTAAGAGGTGAAGTGGGATGGATGGGCAGCACTGCTGGACCTGATTAGGGGACCCTCAGTTTGTGAATGACACCAGGTTGGGTGGGAGTGTGGATGTGCTGGAGGGCTGGAAGGGTCTGCAGAGGGAGCTGGAGAACCTGGATCCATGGGCTGGAGGGCAGGAAGGGTCTGCAGAGGGATCTGGCCAGGCTGGAGGGCAGGAAGGGTCTGCAGAGGGGTCTGGAGAACCTGGATCCATGGGCTGGAGGGCAGGAAGGGTCTGCAGAGGGATCTGGCCAGGCTGGAGGGCAGGAAGGGTCTGCAGAGGGGTCTGGAGAACCTGGATCCATGGGCTGGAGGGCAGGAAGGGTCTGCAGAGGGATCTGGCCAGGCTGGAGGGCAGGAAGGGTCTGCAGAGGGATCTGGAGAGCCTGGGTCCATGGATGGAGGGCAGGAGGGGTCTGCAGAGGGGTCTGGAGAACCTGGATCCATGGGCTGGAGGGCAGGAAGGGTCTGCAGAGGGATCTGGAGAGCCTGGATCCATGGGCCAAGGCCAGTGGGATGGGGTTCCACAAGGCCAAGTGTCAGGTCCTTGGGTCACAACAGCCCCCGGCAACACTCCAGACTTGGGGAAGAGGGACTGGAAAACTGCTTGGTGGAAAAGGCCCTGGGGTGCCAAGAAGGCCACCAGCATCCTGGCTTGGATCAGCCATGGGGTGGCCACCAGGAGCAGGGCAGGGATCGTCCCCCTGCACTCGGCACTGGGGAGGCCAAACCTCAAATCCTGGGTTCAGTTTTGGGCCCCTCGCTCCAAGAAAGACCTTGAGGAGCTGGAGCTCATCCAGAGAGGGGAAAGGAGCTGGGGAAGGGTCTGGAGAACAGGGGTTCTGGGAGCGGCTGAGGAACCTGGGGTGGGGTTGGTTTGGAGCTGAAGAGGCTGAGGGGAGGCCTCATCGCTCTCTGCAGCTCCTGGAGAGGAGGTTGTGGTGAGGTGGGTGCTGGGCTCTTGACCCAGGTAACAAGAGATGGGATGAGAGGTTAGAGGGGAGAGTTAGACTGGATAGTGGGGAAAATGTCTTCACTGACAAGAGTGGTGAAGCCCTGGCAGAGGCTGCCCAGGGCAGTGGGGGAGTCCCCATCCCTGGAGGGGTTCACAAACGGTGTGGCCGTGGCACCTGGGGATGGGGTTCAGTGGGCAAACAGGGGTTGGGCTGATGGTTGGGCTGGATCTTTGAGGTCTTTTCCAACCTCAGTGATTCCATGATTCTATGACCACTCAGCAGACAAGGAAATGGTCAGACAATCACATTCAAAAAGCTGCAGCCAACGGTTGGGTGTCCGACTGGAGACTGGTGATGGGTGGAGGCTCCCTGGGGTCCACACCAGCACCAGCACTATCGAGTGTCTTTGCTGGGCACACGGACAGTGGGGCCAAGCGTGCCCAGAGTGCAACTGCAGATGACACCGAGTGGAGTGCGTGGGGTGCTCCAGGGTGACCGGAGCCAGAGGGAACGTGTTGCCATGGGTGGCTGTAACCTCTTCAGGTGGGACAGGCTGGGAAAGAGAGGTGCTGGGGTTGCTCTCTATGTTAGAGAAAGTTTTGATTGTGTAGAATTAAAACGTGCTAACGATAGGGTTGAGTGTTTGTGGGTTAAAATCAGTGGAACCCACAGTAAGTCAGACATAGTGGTGGGAATGTTATCGGCCGCCCAGCCAGGACGAGGAGACCAATGAGCTCTTCCACGAGCAACTGGGAGAAGTCTCACGATCGCTGGCCCTCGCTCTTGTGGGTGACTTCAACCTTCCAGATGTTGCTGGAAGTATAACACAGCAGAAAGGAAAAAGTCTAGGAGGTTCATCGAGTGTATGGAAGATAACTTCCTGACACAACTGGTGAGTGAACCAACTGGGGAAGGCGCCCCACTGCTCTCTGTGAACAGGGAGGGCCTTGTGGGGGAGGTGACGGTTGGAGGACGCCTGGGGCTCAGTGATCACAAGATGATTGAATTCTCAGTTCTTGGAGGAGTAAGGAAGGGGGGTCAGCAGAACTGCCCCCATGGACTGCCAGAGGGCAGACCTCAAATTGTTTAGAAGGCTGCTTGGTAAAGTCCAGTGGGAGACGATTCTAAATGACAAAGGAGCCCAAGAGGTCTGGATGCTCCTCAAGAAGGAAGCTCTGGCAGCACAAGAGCAGGACATCCCCGTGTGTCGTGAAATGAGTCGGTGGGGAAAAAGGGCAGCTTGGCTTAACAGAGAGCTCTGTGTTGGTCTAAGGAAAAAGAGGAAAATACAAGCACTTTGGAAGAGGGAGCAGCGTCTCAGGAGGACTGCAAGGAGCAGAGGAGATCATGTAGGCAAAAAATTAGAAGGGCTAAAGCCCAACTGGAACTTCATCTGGCCAGTTCGGTGAAAGACAACAAGAAATGTTTCTTCAAGTATATTAACAACAACAGGAGGACCAAGGAGAATCTCCCTCCTCTACTGGATGCAAGGGGAATGGTAGTAACAAAGGAGAAGGACAAGGCAGAGGTACTCAATGCCTTCTTTGCTTCAGACTTTAATAGGAAGGTGAGATGTTCTCTGGGCTCCAAGCCTCCTGAGCCAGAAGACTGTGAAGACAAAACCTCAGTGTTCCAAAAAGACTTGGTTAAAGACCTGCTCAGACAATTAAACATCCCCAAGTCTTAAGAGGTTGGATGAAATTCACCCAAGAATATTAAGGGAGCTGACAGAGGTCCTTGCCAAACCCCTTTCCCTCATCTATCCAAAGTCCTGGCTGACTGGGGAAGTGCCTCTGACTGGAGACTGGCAAATGTAACTCCCATTTCCAGGAAGGGTCGGAAGGAGGATCCAGGGAATTACAGGCCTGTCAGCGTGACCTTGGTACTGGGGAAGGTCATGGAGCAGATCACACTGAGTGCTGTCACACAGCACATGCAGGACAGCCACGTGACCAGACCCAGGCAACAGGGGTTTATGAAAGGCAGGTCTTGCCAGACCAACCTGATCTCCTTCTATGACAAGTTTACCCGGTTAATGGACAAGAGAAAGGCTGTGGATGTGCTGTACCTGGACTTTTGTAAAGCCTTTGACACCCTGTCTCACAGTATTCTGATTGAGAAACCAGCTGCCATTGGCCTGGAGAGGCACAGCCTCTGCTGGGTGAAAAACTGGCTGGCTTGAGGGCCCAGAGGGTGATGGGGAATGGAGTTAAATCCAGCTGGAAACCAGTCATGAGTGGTGTTCCCCAGGGTTCAGTGCTGGGTCCAGTCCTGTTCAATATCTTCATCAATGATCTGGACGAAGGGATCGAGGGCACCTGGAGCAGGTTTGGGGATGGCACCGAGCTGGGTGGAGTTGATGAAGGAAGGGAGGGTCTGCAGAGGGATCTGGAGAACCTGGATCCATGGATGGAGGGCAGGAAGGCTCTGCAGAGGGATCTGGCTAGGCTGGATCCATGGATGGAGGGCAGGAAGGCTCTGCAGAGGGATCTGGCTAGGCTGGATCCATGGATGGAGGGCAGGAAGGCTCTGCAGAGGGATCTGGCTAGGCTGGATCCATGGATGAAGGGCAGGAAGGGTCTGCAGAGGGATCTGGCTAGGCTGGATCCATGGATGGAGGGCAGGAAGGGTCTGCAGAGGGGTCTGGAGAACCTGGATGCATGGATGGAGGGCAGGAAGGGTCTGCAGAGGGATCTGGAGAACCTGGATGCATGGCTGGAGGGCAAGAAGGGTCTGCAGAGGGATCTGGAGAACCTGGATGCATGGCTGGAGGGCAGGAAGGGTCTGCAGAGGGGTCTGGAGAAGCTGGATCCATGGATGGAGGGCAGGAAGGGTCTGCAGAGGGATCTGGAGAACCTGGATCCATGGGTGGAGGGCAAGAAGGGTCTGCAGAGGGATCTGGAGAACCTGGATGCATGGCTGGAGGGCAGGAAGGGTCTGCAGAGGGGTCTGGAGAAGCTGGATCCATGGATGGAGGGCAGGAAGGGTCTGCAGAGGGGTCTGGAGAACCTGGATCCATGGATGGAGGGAGGAAGGGTCTGCAGAGGGGTCTGGAGAACCTGGATCCATGGGCTGAGACCAACAGGCTGAGGTCCACCAAGGCCAAGTGCCCAGTCCTGCCCTTGGGACACAACAACCCCTGTGCAGCTCCAGCCTTGGGGAAGAGGGGCTGGAAAGGCCCTGCAGGAGAAGGCCCTGGGGGTGTTGGTTGGCAGGGGCTGAACATGAGCCCAGCAGTGGCCCAGGGGGCCAAGAGGGCCAATGGCATCTTGGGCTGGGTCAGAGCCAGCGTGGGCAGCAGGAGCAGGGCAGGGATTGTGCCCCTGGGCTGGGCACTGGGGAGGCCACCCCTCGAGTGGTGGGGGCAGCTCTGGGCCCCTCACTCCAAGAAGGACCTGGAGGGGTTGGAGAGCGTCCAGAGGAGAGGAAGGGGCTGGAGAAGAAGTGCTGTGAGGAGCGGCTGAGGGAGCTGGGGCTGCTCAGGGTGGGGAAGAGGAGGCTGAGGGGAGACCTCATCACTGTCTACAACTGCCTGAGAGGAGGCTGAGGGGAGGGGGGTGCTGGGCTCTGCTCCCCAGGGACAGTGACAGGACAAGGAGAAATGGCCATGAGTTGCACCAGGGGAGGCTCAGACTGGATATCAGGAAAAAATTCTTTACCGAAGGGGTTCTGAGGCCCTGGAAGAGCCCAGGGAGGGGGTGGAGTCACCATCCCTGGAGATGTTTAAAAAACTGGGAGATGAGTTTTTAAGGGACAGGGTTCAGTGGATGAGGGGTGTGGTTCGACTCAATGATATCAGAAGGTCTTTTCTAACCAGAAGATTCTCTGATTCTATCATTCTATGATTCTATATGACAGGCAGGAGAAGGGAGCTCACGCTCATAAAGTCCTCCACAGCGAAGTGCAGGGTCCTGCTGTTGGGTTGGGGCGATTCCAATATGGATTCAGCCTGAGAACAACCCTGCTGAGAGGGATGTAGGGGCATGAAAACTGAGTGTGAGCCAGCCAGGTGTGCTCATAGCCCCGAAAGCCACCCCTCTCCAGGGGTCCATCCAATGCAGCCTGGCCAGAGATGGGATTTTGCCCCTCTGCTCCGCTCTGGTGGAAACCCCTGGAGCCCTGCATCCAGCTCTGGGCCTTCAGCTCAGGAGTGACACAGAGCTGTTGGAGCAGGGCCAGAGAAGGCCACAGAGATGATCCAAGGACTGGAGAACCTCTGCTATGAGAACAGGCTGGGAGAGTTGGGGTTGTTCAGCCTGGAGAAGAGAAGGCTCCAGGGAGACCTTAGAGCAGCCTCCCGGTGCTGAAAGGGGCTCCAGGAGAGCTGGGGAGGGGCTCTGGATCAGGGAGTGCAGGGATGGGATGAGGGGGAACATTTTTTGAGCTGAAAGAGGGGAGATTGAGATGAGATTTTGGGGAGAAATATTTCCCTGTGAGGGTGGGGAGGCCCTGGCCCATGTTTCCCAGAGCAGTGGTGGCTGCCCCATCCCTGGAGGTGTTCAAGGCCAGGCTGGATGGGGCTTGGAGCCCCCTGATCCAGTGGGAGGGGTCCCTGCCCGTGGTGGGGGGTGGAACTGGATGGGCTTTGAGGTCCCATTCCAACCCAAGCCATTCTTTTTCTGATCTTGGACCTTAAGCAGCCACGTGCAGAGGAGCCTTCCCTTATGCCCAAGTCTCTGCCAACCTTTCACGTGCTGCAGCATTCTATCAGGGCCTTTTTGGGCAGGGCGAGCACCCGAATGGCTAAAGAGATGCTCAGAAAATCAGGGGAAAGGCCGTATGAGTTGGCAGGCCCAGCTCAAAATTGATTGGCAAAGCAAATTTGGCCACGAAAGCCTCAACTTCCCCATCTGTTCTGATCCTGCTGCCAACTGCAGCACCTGTAAAGCGTGCCAGCACTAACAGAGTGGTGGCCTCTCAGTAACAGGAGGACACTGAGGGGCTGGAGTGTGCCTGGAGAACTGGAACGGAGCTGGAGAACAGGCTGGAGCCCAGGGAAGCCGCTGAGGGGTTTAGTCTGGAGAAGAGGGGGCTGTGAGGAGACCTCATCACTCTTTGCAACTCCTGGAAAGAAGGCTGGAGCCAGGTGGCAGTTGGTATTTTCAAGTGATGGGACGAGATGAAACAGCCTCAAGTTGTGCCAGAGGAGGTTTAGATTGGATACTGGGAAAAATTCCTTCATGGAAAGAGTTGTCAAGCATTGGAACAGGCTGCCCAGGGAAGTGCTGGAGTCTTCATCCCTGGTTGGGGCCAGAACACCCTCCAGGGATGTAGATATGTAGGTATGGCACTCGGGGACATGGTTCAGTGGGCACGGTGGGGTTGGGCTGATGGTTGAGCTTAGAGGGATTTTCATGATTCCATGATTCCATGAAAACAAACCCGTGGGTGCATCCTGCCTGTCAGGACTCCCAACTCACACCAGACTCACCAAATATGCCACAAAGGACAGGTAGACCACGCTGAGGATGGCAGCCCCGATGTACAGAGCCATGTGGTCGAGGGACATGACATAGTCCACCACGAAGTACATGTTGATGCAGCAGACGAGGAGGATCAGGAGCCCTCCAGTGACCCTCCAGAACCTGCCAGAAAAGCCAGAGCACGGCAGGGTGAGGTGGAGGGGCCAGGCTGGTGCCTGGAGGAGATGCTGGAGCGAGGAGAGGACCGAAATGTGTGCCTGGGGCGAGCACCACCCTGTCTCCTGCTCAGAGGTGATGCCCTTGATACTTACAATCCGTTGGCAAAATCATTCATGACGCTGGGCAGGCTGGTGAACGTCAGGACAGGGATCAGAGCGAAGGGAAGCTGTAATAAGTACGAAAATACAGAAGAATAAAGAGTGGGAATGGTTCCAATTACCTCAGCACGGACAAACATCTAAGGCTTGCTCGATTCTGACAGCATTTCCCTGAAGCTGTTATAAAGTGAGCCAAAGGGACTTCCCCAGCTGGGACAAGGAAGCAACTGGAGACTCTGAGGCTTGAGAAACCTGATCCAGTGGAAGGTGACCCTGCCCATGGCAGGGGGGGTGGAACTACATGGGCTTTGAGATCTCTTCCAGCCCAAACCATTCCAGGATGCTATGACCCTGCCTGATCCTCTCCAGCTCTCCATTGCAGACCAGCTCCTCCTGACAGCAACTTGTTCTGCTCAGCTTCTCCTGCAAACCCTGAGGCACCAGAAGGTTCAATACTCCTAGAGTCATGGAGTTATGGAATGGTTTGGGAAGGGACCTCAAAGCCCACCCAGTTCCACCCCCTGCCATGGGCAGGGACACCTCCCACTGCATCAGGGGCTCAAAGCCTCAATCAATGTGGCCTTGGAAACCTCCAGGGATGGGGCAGCCACAGCTTCTCTGGGCAACCTGGGCCAGGGCCTCCCCACGCTCACAGGGAAATATTTCTCCCCAAGATCTCATCTCAATCTCCCCTCTTTCAGCTGAAAACTGTTCCCCCTCATCCTATTCAGTGTCAGAGGTTTTTCTCCAGGGCCTGGTCACCGACCCGGGTGCTGTCACTCACCTGAAGGCTCATGAGGATGTTTAAGAAGTCATTCATGCCAGTCAAGTGTTGGACATCCTGAAAGATGGCGACAAAGAGGGTTGGGGTGATGGCGATGGAGCGGGTCAGCAGCACTCGGGCAAAGCGGGACCAGCGCAGGTTCAGGAAGCCCTGCAGAGAAAACGGAGCAGCTGCTGGGTGAAAACAGCACGAGGAGGCTTCAAGCTCAATGGGAAGAGTGGGGCTCACGGCAGGACTGGAAGCGGATTTATTGGGATGGCTCAGCAGAAAGTTCTATCACAGAATCATAGAATCTCTTGGTTGGAACAGATCTTTGAGATCACAAAGTCCAACCATACCTGTCCACTACTAAACCAGGTCACTGAGCGCTTCATCCACCCATCTTTTGAACACCTCCAGATATGGTCACTCAACCATCTCCCTGGGCAGCCTCTGCCAGAGCCTGACCAACCTTTCGATGAAGAAATTTTTCCTAATGCCCAATCTGAGCCTCCCCTGGCACAATTTGAGGGCATTTCCTCTCATCCTGTCAGCTGTCACTTGAGAGAAGAGACCAACACCGACCTCACCACAACCTCCTTTCAAGAAACTGTAGACAGGGATGAGGTCTCCCCTCAGCCTCCTCTTCTCCAGCCTGAGCAGCCCCAGCTCCCTCAGCTGCTCCCCATAAGACTTGTTCTCCAGTCCCTTCCCCAGCCTCATTTCCCCTTCTCTGGATGCTCTCCAACCCCTCCAGGTCCTTCTTGGAGTGAGGGGCCCAGAGCTGCCCCCAGCACTCGAGGGGTGGCCTCCCCAGTGCCCAGCCCAGGGGCACAATCCCTGCCCTGCTCCTGCTGCCCACGCTGGCTCTGACCCAGCCCAAGATGCCATTGGCCCTCTTGGCCCCCTGGGCCACTGCTGGGCTCATGTTCAGCCCCTGCCAACCAACACCCCCAGGGCCTTCTCCTGCAGGGCCTTTCCAGCCCCTCTTCCCCAAGGCTGGAGCTGCACAGGGGTTGTTGTGTCCCAAGGGCAGGACTGGGCACTGTGGAGCTTCCAGCAAGAGCTTCGTGTCCATGGGAGGGGAATCATCAATATGAGTCTGGAAGGCCCAGGCTCGGAGAGGGCAGGATGCAGTCAGCTGCTAAGAGGGCTCGTTACCTCCATGACAAACTGCCCAGAGTACGTCCCTGTCATCGTCGAGCTCTGGCCGGCAGCGAGGATCCCGATGGCCCAGATATAGAGAGCAGCAGGGCCAAAGTAACAGCCCAGAACGGCGCCCTGGAACAGAGGTTTCAGCTCCTGTCAGTCCTGCCCCACGTCTGAGAGTGGCAACAAGAGAAGCAGGCAAATTCCCTCATGACAGATAAATGACAGACACTGAGGTGAAAGAGAAGGAATCACCCATTTGTGGGAGAGGGCAAAGCATTCCCCCCGTTGGCAGCAGATGAGGCAACACTTCGTGGGCTGCAGCTCTGACAAAGCAGGCTCAGGATGGAGGCAAGGAAAAGCCTGGTCCTGACCAAGCAAATAAACAAGGGGAGCAGCCAGCAGGGAATCTGCAGGGTCAGGGTGGCTGCAACACGATGAGCACGGGAGAGAGAATTCTGCTTGGGCAAAAGGCTGGGGCTGAAGGGCCATGGAATCATGGAATGAATCACACAGAATGACCTGAGTTGGAAGGGACCCACAAGGATCATTGAGTCCAGGTCCTCTCCCTGCACAGGACAACCCCAACACTCACCCCTGTGGCTGAGGGCATTGGCCAAACAGAATGTTGCCAGGCTGTGACTGCTTCCCTGGGGAGCTGTTCCAGTGCTCCACCACCCTCTGAGTAAAGAACCTTTTCCTAATGTCCAACCCAACCTTTCCCTGGTGCATCTTCCTGCCATTTATCACAGTATCACAGTATCACAAGGTTGGAAAGGACCTCTGAGATCATCAAGTCCAACCTATAACCCAACACTAACACCAACACTAACACCAACCATCATCTAAACCATGGCACTCAGTGCCTCATCAAGTCTCCCTTTAAACCCCTCCAGGGTCAGCGACTCCACCCCCTCCCTGGGCAGCCCATTCCAATGACCAATCACCCTTTCAGTGAAGAATTTTTTCCTCACATCAAGTCTAAACTTTCCCTGACGAAGCTTAAGTCCATGCCCTCTGGTTCTGCCACTGGTCACCTGAGAGAAGAGACCAATCCCTGCCCGACTACAACCTCCTTTTAGGGAGTTGTAGAGAGCAATGAGGTCTCCCCTGAGCCTCCTCCAGACTAAACAGCCCCAACTCCCTCAGTCTCTCCTCGTAGGGCTTGTGCTCCAGCCCCCTCACCATCTTCGTTGCCCTCCTCTGAACACATTCCAGTATCCTGACATCTTTCCCAAATTGGGGGGCCCAGAACTGGACACAGTATTCAAGATGAGGCCTGACCAGTGCCGAGGACAGGGGGACGATAACTTCTCTGGTCCTGCTCCCCACACTATTCCTGATGCAGGCCAGGATGCCATTGGCCTTCTTGGCCACCTGGGCACACTGCTGGCTCATGGTGAGCTTCCTGGCCACCAGCACTCCCAGGTCCTTTTCTGCCTGACTCCTCTCCAGCCACTCTGTCCCCAGTCTGTAGCTCTGCATGGGATTGTTGTGTCCAAAATGAAGTACCCGACATTTGGACTCATTAAACATCATCCCATTAGAATCGGCCCAGCTCTCCAATCTGTCCAGGTCCCTGGTCCTCAGGTCCTAGATCCCATCGCAGATCTTAGCCTTCCACCCTCTCTGTTGACCCAGAAGCAGCAGCCTCTCTCAGAGGATGCCAGGCTGCTGGAGATGAGTTCCCTCCCACCCAGGAGGCCACTCACCCCTTTGTAGATATCCACTTCCAGTGTGTTGTTGTTGTTTGGGAAGAGGGAGGAGTGCGGGCTGCTGGCGTTGACGCAGACGGCGTTCTACAACAAGACAGAGGGGCAGGAGATTGGGTTTCTCAATGAGGACAAGCAAAAAGGCTGCACACGATACTGGAGGTCCCACTTCAGACTGGTCTAAATGGGAATAATCAGCACCCCCGTTCTTTTCCCTTCCCTTCATACACAGAACATATGGGCCCTGCCTGACCCAGGGGCACTGACGGGGCTCGGATCTGCCCCTCTGCTCACAGGGTGCCCACAACAGCTCTGACAGCTCCAGGGTTTGGTGCCAGCCCAGCCTCGGGTCCCAGAGCCCCCAGGAGCCGAGTCCCCACCCCAGCTCACCACGTCTGCATTGGTCTTTTCGAAGAAAGCCTCCGCAAAGACGGTCACGACGAAGATGTTAATGATGAAGGAGACAAAGAGAGCGATACAGGACTCGATGAAGAAATACTTGTTGGCTTCATGCACTTCCCTCTTGTTTGCACGGTTCACTTGCCGGGACTGGAAAGGACACAGGGACAAAAGCAGGGCTTGAGAAACTGGAATTCACTGTTGTGTGGCTTGTATCTGTAATTATGCTGTACAGAGACTGGAACACGGGTCACTGGGTGGGAAGAGAGTGCACTGCAGAGAGGGAAACACCAACAGAACACGTGCAGAACAGGTAATGACTGTTCCAGCCAAGAGAAGTTGTCTACGAGGACAGGCTCAGGTTGCTCAGCCTGGAGAAGAGAAGGCTCCAGGGAGACCTTAGAGCAGCCTCCCAGTGCTGAAAGGGGCTCCAGGAAGGCTGGGGAGGGGATCTTGATCAGAGAGTGCAGGGATAGGACAAGGGGAAGGGTTTTGAGCTCACACAGGGGAAACTGAGATGAGATCTTATAAAAGGCCTTTGCATGGGAGGGTGGGGAGGCCCCGGCCCAGGTTGCCCACAGAATCATAGAATTATAAGGTTGGAAAAGACCTCTGAGAGCATCAAGTCCAACTGTCCCTGTCCCCTTCCTAAGCCATATCCCTAAGAAACTCATCCACCTGACTTTTAAACCCCTCCAGGGATGGTGACTCCACTCTCTCCCTGGGCTCTTCCAGGGCCTCAGAATCCTTTCAGCGAAAACATTTTTCCCAATGCTCAATCCAAACTTGCCCTGGTGGAACTTGAGGCCATTTCCTCTCCTCCCATCACTGTTACTTGGGAGAAGAGACCAACCCCCCCCTCCCCTCAGCCTCCTCTCAGGCAGTTGTAGACAGTGATGAGGTCTCCCCTCAGCCTCCTCTTCTCCACCCTGAGCAGCCCCAGCTCCCTCAGCCGCTCCTCACAGCACTTCTTCTCCAGCCCCTTCCCCTCCTCTGGATGCTCTCCAACCCCTCCAGGTCCTTCTTGGAGTGAGGGGCCCAGAGCTGCCCCCAGCACTCGAGGGGTGGCCTCCCCAGTGCCCAGCCCAGGGGCACAATCCCTGCCCTGCTCCTGCTGCCCACGCTGGCTCTGACCCAGCCCAAGATGCCATTGGCCCTCTTGGCCCCCTGGGCCACTGCTGGGCTCATGTTCAGCCCCTGCCAACCAACACCCCCAGGGCCTTCTCCTGCAGGGCCTTTCCAGCCCCTCTTCCCCAAGCTTGTAACACTGCTGGGGTTGTTGTGTCCCAAGGGCAGGACTCGATATTTGCTCTTGTTGAATCTCATCCGCTTTCAGCCGATGGATCCAACCTGACTGGATCCCTCTGCAGAGCCTCTCCAGAGCAGTGGTGGCTGCCCCATCCCTGGAGGTGTTCAAGGCCAGGCTGGATGGGGCTTTGAACCCCCTGATCCAGTAGGAGCTGCCCCTGCCCATGGTAGGGGTTGGAAGTGGATGCACTTTGAGGTCCCTCCCAACCCAAACCATTCCAGGATTCTATGATTCTGGTGCCACCCCCACACAAAGTCCGTGTTTCCCAATGCTTCCAGGGCTCTCCCTGTGCCAGGGACCCTGCCAGTCCCTTCAGAGGGTTTGCCAACAGCCAGAGCAGACTCCGCAGGCTGTGACTGCTCAGGTGTTTCATGCAGCCAGCACTGCTCACCTTGACCAAGGCTGAGTGCAGGTACATGTTGTGTGGCATGATCACAGCGCCCACGATGCCCACCGCCTGCTCCAGCTGCGGCGTTCCACAGTTCTGGCAGTACGGGACGAACAGCCCCTTCAGCAGCTGCTCCTGGTCAGGCTTCACCGTGATGTACTGGAGACAGGGACAAAAGGAAGAAAGGGCTGTGCAGCACAACCACTCCAGGTGCCCCTAAACCACTCTGGCTGCCCCTAAACCACTCCAGGTGCCCCTAAACCACTCCAGGTGCCCCTAAACCCCTCCAGTTGCCCCTAAACCACTCCGGCTGCCCCTAAAGCATTCCGGCTGCCCCTAAACCACTCCAGGTGCCCTTAAACCACTCCGGCTGCCCCTAAACCACTCCAGTTGCCCCTAAACCACTCTGGCGGCCCCTAAACCACTCCAGTTGCCCCTAAACCACTCCAGTTGACCCTAAAGCACTCCGGCTGCCCCTAAACCACTCCAGTTGTCCCTAAACCACTCCAGTTGACCTTAAACCACTCCAATTGACCCTAAAGCACTCTGGCTGCCCCTAAACCACTCCAGTTTCCCCTAAAGCACTCTTGCTGCCCCTAAACCACTCCAGTTGCCCCTAAACCACTCCGGTTGCCCCTAAACCACTCCAGTTGTCCCTAAACCACTCTTGCTGCCCCTAAACCACTCCAGGTGCCCCTAAACCACTCCAGTTGCCCCTAAACCACTCTGGCTGCCCCTAAACCACTCCAGGTGCCCCTAAACCCCTCCAGTTGCCCCTAAACCACTCCGGCTGCCCCTAAAGCATTCCGGCTGCCCCTAAACCACTCCAGGTGCCCTTAAACCACTCCGGCTGCCCCTAAACCACTCCAGTTGCCCCTAAACCACTCTGGCGGCCCCTAAACCACTCTGGCTGCCCCTAAACCACTCTAGTTTCCCCTAAAGCACTCCGGCTGCCCCTAAACCACTCTGGCTGCCCCTAAGCCACTCCAGTTTCCCCTAAACCACTCTGGCTGCCCCTAAAGCACTCCGGCTGCCCCTACTCAAAAACCAAAATACAGCCACTCTGGTAAAAACCCAAACCCCCAGGTGGAGTCGTTTGCTGTTGGATAAAAGGGGGGATGTGCACCAAACAGCACTGTTGATCTCTGTGTCGGTCACACATCAGAAACACAGAGCCAGCCTCAAATGTTCTGGTTTTTAAGAATCCACCCCTGTGATTGGGTGCTGGAGTTGTGGAGGGAGAGGGAACACATTCCCAGACAGCTCTGGTGAGAAGGTAGGGAGAGACAAGGGTACCTCATATCCAAACGTGAGAGCCATGATGGTGATCAGGAACCCAAAGAATGCTTCCAGCTTACGCAAGCCTGGGAGAAGACAAAGGACAAATCATCAAGCTGTGAAAAGCTGAATCTCCCATTGAGTTTCTGGAATTCAGGAGGAGAAATTACCGTATTTGTCCAGGAAGAGAAAGACGAAGGTGTCAGCGATGGTGATGAGCACACCGCCCCACAGCGGGATCCTGCCAGAGAGCAGCACGGGTCAGGGCACAGAGCACCTCGTCCTCCTCCCCAGCCACAACCCCAGCGTCCAAAACCCCTCCACTCAGGGCCTTGTTTGGGATGGACCCGCTTTGCCCAAGGCTCTGTTTACAGAGTGACAAGATGTTTGGCAAGGGACTGGGGGTTTGTTTTCTGCACAAACAGCTCAAAAAAGAGCTCCTTCCCCCAGCTCACTCCTGTGACACTACAGGATTGGGATGAGGGGCTGGAAAGCTGTCTGGCAGAGAAGGCCCTGGGGTTGCTGGTCGACAATGGATGAGCCAGGAGTGGCCCAGGTGGCCAAAGAAGGCCAATAGCATCCTGGCTTGGATCAGCCATGGAGTGGCCACCAGGAGGTGGGAAGGGATCGTCCCCCTGGACTCGGCACAAGTGAGGCCAAACCTAGAATCCCGGGGTCAGTTTTGGGCCTGGAGGGGCTGGAGCGCGTCTGGAGAAGGGGAACGGAGCAGGAAAAGGGTCTGGAGAACAGGGGTTCTGGGAGCAGCTGAGGGACCTAAGGGAGTTTGATCTGGAGGAGGCAGAGGGAAGACCTCATTGCTCTCTACAGCTCCTGGAGAGGAGGTTGTGGTGAGGGGGGTGCTGGGCTCTTGTCTGAAGTAACAATGGGAGAAGGTGGGAATGAGAAGGATGGGATGAGAGGAAATGGCCTCAAGTTGGACCAGGGGAGTTTTAGATCGGAGAGTGGAAAAAGGTCTTCACAGAAAGGGTTGTCAAACCCTGGCAGAGGCTGCCCAGGGGCAGTGTTTGAGCCTTCATCCCTAGAGGGGTGTAAAAGACGGGTGGACAACTTGCTCAGTGGTTTTTCAGTGTGGACAGGGACGGCTGGAGTTGATGATCTCAAAGGCCTTTACCAACCAAATGATTCTATGACTCTATGAATCCCAAGGAACAGCTCAGATAAGATCCCTCTCCCTGAATCCTGAGCACAAACCCCGTGTCCATACTGGGAATGGTAGGAGTGAACAAGACTTCCAACAGTTGCTCCCTACAAACCTGTAACTCCCCGTTACATTGGCATTCCTGCACAAAGAGGCCATCTCCCCAATGGTCCAGGAACATCGGATTTGCAGGAAGCCCACAGCCCAGTTTTGACTGAATTAAACCCCAGAGCCCGCAGTTCCCCTTCCATCCGAAAAAAAAAAACAGTGGCTGAGTCAGTTCAGAGCCAGCACAGCAGGGATGAATCACCCTCCTCAAAGAGCTTATTTCAGAAGATTTACAGGAACACGTGAGTCTTTTTTGGCGCAGAGAGTGACACTTTCCTAACGCAGGAGAGAACTCATTTCCCACCACCCGCTGACGACAATCCTGACTTACTTCCCCATAGACAGGAGGTTGATGGCGATCGCCGAGCCAATGACCTCTTGCATGTCAGAGCCAATGATGGCGAGCTCGACCATCAGCCACAGGATAATCCGAGGAACCTAAAGATACAGAAATATCCAGCACCATTAAAACAGGGAAAACACCTTCTCCCTTAATCTTCCTGGGTGAGGACAAGGTTGTGGCGACGACGCATTCCACAACGGGCTCCTTTTCCTGGCCCTGCTATGGAAAACATGTTGACAATAGACACTTGAGGGCTGGTCCTGAGCAGAAATCCAGGTTCCCCGTGGCAATCACCGAGGGAGGCTCTCAGGTCACTTCTATAAACAAATTACTCCTCTACACACATTGCACTCATTGCGAGAGCAGAACTGGATGTTTCCATGTGCCCAGGCGCTGGGAATGAGCACAGGAAGACACTTCCCATGTCGGATCAGTGACAAAGTCTCAGGTGTTGGATGAGATACATCAAACCACACAGAGCTGGGGACATCACAGACTTCCCCATGAGGCAGCCTCCCTCATCCTCAGCTGGAGGAGCTGCAAGGCCCTTTCTTACACAAGCCAGGAAGATTTCTAAAGGGTGGGGAGGCCCTGGCTAAGGTTGCCCAGGGAAGCTGTGGTTGCCCCATCCCTGGAAGTGTTCAAGGCCAGGCTGGATGAGCCTTGAGCAGCCTGATCTGGTGGGAGGTGTCCCTGCCCATGGCAGAGGGTTGGAACTGGATGATCTTTGAGGTCCTTTCCAACCCAAACCATTCCATGATTCGATGAAATTCAACAGCCAGGAAATGGTCTCGTTCTGAAGGACCACTGATCTCCTCAGGATTCCTCCAGTGCTGAGTGTTTCAGCATCAGAGGCAGCAGAAAAGCTGAAATCCTGTGTTTTATTCCTGACTGTCTGCAGTTCACTGGGAAATCCCAGGACATTCACCCCTACCCCAATCCTTGTGCAGTCTTTTTTCTGAGATGAGCAGGACCTGAGGTGTCTCCCATCCGTTCTCCCGATGACCCAGCTTCCTAATGAGCCCTTAATTAGGGCTACAATTAAAACCTTCCACCCAAACCTGCCTTTCTTCCAACTGGGAGCTGAGCCAGAAGAAAACAATCCCCCAGCTCCTTGGCCAGCAAAGCCAGGTGTGACGACAGAAATACACGTCGGCAACCGGAACACTTCCTCTGGAGGAGGAGGATTTGGCACAGAATCTGTTGGCGCTGAATCTTTTGGCCAACCTTAGGTGAGAGCACCCCAGGGCCCACCCAGAGGGGCTCTCTGTGCCACCGCGGCGCCGGAAGCCACCCACCTTCTGGTACTGCCGGTTGCAGACCTCGGCGAGGTGCAGGCCGGTGACGACACCGAGCCGCGCGGCCAAGCGCTGCAGCAGCAGCCCGATGACAGTCGCCAGCATCAGCACCCAGAGCAGCTGAAGGAGACAGGAAGACAGAAGTGGAGCAGTGAGAAACCATGGACACGAGCCTGGGTCCCCCAGGACGCCTGGGCCCCACACTTTAGGTACCACAGGGCTTTTAAAACAGACATCATCAACACTCAGGGTTGGTTTATGCGCCCAGAGCTGGAACAGGAAGGATCCAAATGACAAGAATGGCATCCAAGAATGCCTTGCTCTCCCCTTATTGAAGTGTTCAAGCCCAGGTTGGATGGAGTCTTGAGCAACCTGGTCTGGTGGGAGGTGTCCCTGTCCATGGCAGGCGGATGCAACTGGATGGCCTTTAAGGTCCTTTCCAACCCAAACCATTCTATGATGCTCCTTGTCTGAGGTGCCTCAGCTCAGCACCACCAGCACCCCCGCCCTAAACTACGAGTAGGCACGAGATCTGTACAACTCACAGTCCTCAGTCTGCAGTTTGTCCACTGACCTTAAACCCTGCGACGGCCCCAGACTGTAAATCCGACTCGATGTTGCCCGGGTCCAGGTAGGCAATGCTCATCAGAAAGCCCGGCCCTGTGAAAGCCCAGAGCTTGCGGAAGCTGAAGCAGGAATGCTGTGGAAGGGAGAGAGGATGGAAGCATCAGCTGAGCCCTCTCCCATCGCAGGGCGCGCGTTGTCCCCACACACTGCCCGGCTACCGGGGATAAAAAGCAGCAAGGAAAAGGCAGGCTTTGATTTAATTCTCTTGCTGCCATGACAGAAGCAGCACTGGTCAGCCCAGCCTCTTCCTTAACCCCCTCCCAAGCTCTCCAGCAATCTCTGATCCTAATCTAGAGCTCAGCATCAGACTGGGATAGCCAAGGACTCACTGCTGGGTGGGGGATGAATCCTCCTGTGTCTCAGCAGCTGAAAATGCTGCCTTGTTGCTTAATCAAAAGCAAAGAGGGTCCTGATACCACAGCAAAGGGGGATGGTGCTGTTCCAAAGGGCACTCAAGCACTCCTGCTCCCTTCCCTTGATAAGGGAACAAAGGACCAAGGTCCCCTCCCCTTGGGGCTGCAAACAAGACATTCCTCTGCTCTTCAGCAGATCCCACGGCTCCAGGCTTCCCAGAAGACAAATCCCGAGTAGAACAGGCTGCCCAGAGCAGTGGTGGCTGCCCCATCCCTGGAGGTGTTCAAGGCCAGGTTGGATGGGGCTTTGAGCCCCCTGATCCAGCGGGAGGTGTCCCTGCCTATGGCAAAGGGTTGGAACTGGATGGGCTTTGAGGTTCTTTCCAACCCAATCTGTTCCAGGATTCCATGAATCCTTAACTCCACAGCAAGCACAAGAGCTCCTTCTTCCTCCTCTCCCAGATCCCTTCCAGCAGCCTGGACGTCCTTCCCAGGGTAGGCAAGGAGGGGACCCAGCACCCAAGAGAACAACTCACGTGGGTACGGAGCGCTCCCAGATTTTTCCGATGGGATTTTCCTATCGGAGCAAGCGGGGGAGGGCCCGGCTGCACTCACCGTTTCATCTTCCGGTATGAGGATCTTGCTGTCGAAGTAGGTGGTGAAAGGCTCCTCAGAGGAGGCATCCGGCGGCTGCAGAGGGTTCCTGCTGCTGGAAATGGTGCTGACCACCTCGCTGTGCTCCCCTGAGGCATCCTCTGGGGTGGGAGAGACACAGAAAGGGAATGAGGAGTGAGGGTGCCTGGAAACACAGCAAAACCTGGCAGAGGCTTGGCAAGACCCTGAGGCAGAGCCAAACAAGCATGTTCTGCCCTCGCAGCTCATCAGCTCTAAGAGACAACGACAGGAGAAGGAGGAGGGCCATAAACCCCCCCGGCCACCACGCTGCCCGGCCCAAGAGCTCCAGTACAGAGAGAGGAGCCACCACCTTGTCTACTGGGAGCTGCCCAGCCGTCCGTTTATCCAGCTTCATTTCCAAAGGGCAAGGAGCGACGCACGGCAGCCCCCGGCGTCACCGTAATGATTAACCGGGACCGAGCACACCAGGTCCGAGGAAACCCACGGCCGGTTTGCACCATTCCAGAGAGCGTTATCCCAGACTCTCCTGGCTCGACAGCCCGTCTGGGAGTAGTTACTCCTGGAAGAACGCTGGGCCTACCCAGGGAATGCACAATGCAGCTCTTGTCTGGCAGCAAGAGCCAGTCAGGAGTCTGCCTGACTCTTCCCTGCTCCCAAATCCCAGGGGCAGGCGGAGTTACAGCCCTGAGGAGTCACAGAATCACAGAACGGTTTGGGTTGGAAGGGATCTTAAAGATCATCCGGTTCCAACCGCCCTGCCATGGGCAGGGACACCTCCCACTAGACCAGGCTCAGGGTCTTTTAACACCAGAGGAAGGTGTGCAGGGTTATTCCAGCACAGAAAAAGGCACAATCCCATGGATAACCTGTTAGGATTTGTACCACCACCCAGTCCCTTCCCTCCTCCTGGTACTCACTCCTGCTCTCCCGTCGTGGCATTTAGCTCTAGGAGCAGGAGAGCAGCATCTGTCCCGGAGCACCCAGCCTCTGGCAGAGGCAGCCAAACACCGGGTGGCTTTTACCAGTTTTCCCATTGCATCATCAGAGCAAACTGAGGTTGGTTGCTCCTCCTTTTTCCCTGCCTCCCAAATGCCTCCAGGGCCGCCTGCCCTGCCAGGAACAGTTTACATAAAGGATTCTGAGCGAGTGCTGGCTCCTCCGGTTAAGCCAGGCTGAGGAGCCTGGGAGCGGGAAATCTCCAGCTGGGGTCACCTCAAAAGCCTGAGGGTCAGTGTCCACTGTGAGGAGCAAACGGCCAGGGTGGGGAATGGATACACAGAATCCTTGGAGGGGTTGCAGGATGAAGGAATTTATTAAAGGGAAGGTGGATGTTTGAGAGCAAAACATGGATTCATGGAATCATGCAATGGGCTGGGTTGGAAAGGACCTCAAAGCCCATCCAGTTTCAACCCTTTGCCACGGGTAGGGACACCTCCCACTGGATCAGGGGGCTCCAAGCCCCATCCAACCTGGCCTTCAACATCTCCAGGGATGGGGCAGCCACCACTTCTCTGGGCAACCTGTGCCAGGGCCTCCCCACCCTCACAGCAAAACATTTCTGCCCAAGGTCTCCTTTCAGTCTCCCCTCTTTCAGCTCAAACCTGCCACAGCAGCCTTACCATAGGACGACTTCCAATCCATGTCAGAATTCCCCATGGTGGAACCCTTCCCGTGGCCTGGAAGCTGGTTCACCTTGGCCACACTGGCTGCAAAGGAGAGGGGGGAAAACCTGTTAAGGAGGAGAATTAAAATCCTGCAAGAGAGGTGATCCAATCACCATCTCCCATCAAGGATGGATTCACCTCCCCAGCCCTTTTCCAGCTTGGTGGAACCTCACAGGGCTGGGTGAGGGGTGCTTGGCCTGGGACCTGCCTGGAAACTCCTGGTGAGCAGCAGGGAGAGGGGGTGGGGGAGCCAGGCGGACGAAGTGAGGTGGCAGCGAGCGCTGTGAAACCGCGAAAAGGAAACCAGGGTGGAATTTCCCCTGTGTGTCAAAGCCACATTCCATCCCTCCCCTTCCAGGCACGGTTATTTCACCCCCACTGCACCCCTTGCACGGCACCTGAAGTCTCTTTGAAGGGCACAACAGGGCTCTCTCATCACGGTGTGGTTTTAAATCTCACCAACGTAAGAAGGAACTTGGATCTGGAACTGGGATGTGGTACCAGGGTCCAGAACTGGGGTTTAGTACCAGGATCTGGAACCAGGGAACGGTACTAGGATCTGGTACTGGGACCTTGTACTGAGGTATGGTATCTGGGTCTGGAACTAAGGTCTGGAACCAGGATCTGGTACCAGGGTCTGCTAATGGGATCTGTTACTAGGCTCTGGTATTGTGGTCTGGTCCCGGGATCTGGAACTGGGATCAGGTACCAGGATCTGGTACTGGGGTCTAGTACTGAGCTTTGGCTGAAGCTGGCAACCTCCAAGCTTTGAAAGGTCAACCCCCAAACCCCTCAAGGCCAACCCAGAGCAGCATCAGTGTTCAGTCTGGGAAGCCCCCAATCCCCCTCCAGTCCACTGGACATTAACACAGGATTCCCTTACAGTGAGGCAACCTCGGCTCAGGGAAGGCAGAAACAGGAAACATCAGCCAGGAATTTGTTTTAAGTGATTTGAATCCCTTTTAGATTTTCAAAGATGAATCTCCTGGTTCCAAAACAAGCTCCAAGGGCGGTTGGTAACCAAGCAAGGAATGCTAAAATAACTGGGAGAGGAAGATTCTGGAGCAGCATCAATCCACCTATGTAGGGCTGCAACGATTAATCTATCCAAAAGTACCCAAGATCCTAAAGTGTGAAATCCAGGGTGAGCAGAAGGATAATGCACAGCACTGAGTGCTTGCTCCGGATGAGCACGTGGCAGAATTCCTCGGTGTCGGAGCAGAGTGAGGCATCACAGTTCCACCAGACCATACCTATTGCCCACCCCGCTTGTCGTGCTGCTCCCATCTGGCTGCAGGTGCAGCTCTGCCTCTCAACCCGGAACAACCACCAGCCATTCCAACTGGAAAGCAGCTCCTGTCCTGCAGGATGTACTCCAGGGGATGGGGAGGCCACAGGGCTGCCCCACTGCAGCTCCCTGCACGCAGCATGGGGGGAAGTGGGACACCAGATGCTGCCACAAGGAGCTGGGACCCCACACCAGGGCCCTGGCAGCCCTGGCACCTTCCAGAGGTTGATTTGTAGAATCCTGGAATGGTTTGGGTTGGAAGGGACCTCAAAGCCCATCCAGTTCCACCCCCGCCGTGGGCAGGGACCCCTCCCACTGGATCAGGGGGCTCCAAGCCCCATCCAACCTGGCCTTGAACACCTCCAGGGATGGGGCAGCCACAGCTTCTCTGGGCAACCTGGGCCAGGGCCTCCCCACCCTCACAGAAAAACATTTCTCCCCGAGATCTCATCTCCCCTCTTTCAGCTCAAATCCCCTCATCCTCTCCCTGCACTCCCTGATCAAGAGCCCCTCCCCAGCTTTCCATTTTCAGTACTGGGAGGCTGCTCTAAGGTCTCCCCGGAGCCTTCTCTTCTCCCAGGCTGTCCAAGCCCAACTCTCCCAGCCTGTCCTAGCACAGGAGCTGCTGCAGCCCTCGGATCATCTCCATGGCCTCCTCCGGGCTCACTTCCCACTGAACGACACCGCGCTCCAGGGAGAACTGCTCTGTAAATCCCAGCTCCCACCCTGGCCCATGGAGAGGACGGTGCCACCTCTGTGGCCTTCTCCCTCTTGTAGCTCCCACTACACTGGGAGATCCCAAGGCTGGAGCAGAGCCAGTGTGTGTCACACACACTGGTTTCTCTCTTTACCAGCTCCTTTTTGAACCCATCCCTATGGGCTTCCTTTAGCAATGGTTTGCAATAAGCCCTTCAGTCTGGGAAGAACAGCCCAGGGAGGGGGTGGAGTCACCATCCCTGGAGGGGTTTAAAAAATGGGGAGATGAGTTTTTGCAGGACATGGTTTAGCAGATGATGGGCGCAGTTGGAATCGATGATCTCAAAGGTCTTTTCCAACCGGAAGATTCTATGATTCTTTCGTACCCCAAAATGGGATCCCTTCAGGCAGAACAGTGCCTACCCTGGCAGCAATTCCCCCAGAACACTTGCAGCATTAATAACAGCAAAGAGGAAGACGATCACATGGAGAAAATTCGTTACGAAGAGAGCCTGACCCAAATATCTCCCTGTAAAACACAGCCCAGCTTGGGTGGGAGTGAAATTGGCTCCCCTATCTCCGGCCGCAGCCGCCAGCTCGTGGCGCGCTCCCTCCCAGCCCGGCACAGGGAGCGCGTCCCACGCACGGCAATCCTTCTCCCATGGAGCCCCAAGAAAAGCAACCACTGGTTGCAGAGATGGAAATGCTCTGCACGCTTCCTGCCCACTAGGGAGCCACCAAAAGATGGGGAAAACCCATCTGAGAGACGGATTTTGTCCACTTTGTCATAGAATCATGTAATGGCTTGAGTTGGAACGGACCCCAAACTCACTCAATTCCAACCCCCTGCCATGGGCAGGGTCCCCTCCCACTGGATCAGGGGGCTCCAAGCCCCATCCAACCTGGCCTTGAACACCTCCAGGAATGCAGCAGCCACAGCTTCTCTGGGCAACCTGGGCCAGGGCCTTCACACCCTCATCGTGGAGAACTTTTTCCCAATGTCCACTCTAAATCTCCCCCCTTACAGTTTAAAGCTGTTCCCCTCACTCCAAGCTGTGTAAAAAAGTCTCTTCCCAGCTTTCCTGGAGCCCCTTTCAGTCCTGGGAGGCCACTATGAGGTCCCCTCACAGCGTTCTCTTCTCCAGGCTGAACCACCCCATCTCTCCCAGCCTGTCCTCATAGCAGAGGTGCTCCAGCCCATTGATCATCTCCGTGGCCTCCTCTGGACTGATTCCAAGTTTCATATTCTTCTTAAGTTGGGGATTCCAGAACTGGACACAATACTCAAGGGCAGGGTCTCACACGAGCGGAATAGAGGGGAAGAATCCCCTCCCTCGACCTGCTGGCAGCACTTCTTTGGGTGCAGCCCAGGACACCCTTGGTTTCTGGGCTGGGAGTGCACTCTTTGCCAGCTCATGTGGAGCTTCTCCTCCCCCAGTACCCCATGTCCTTCTTCTCGGCACTGCTCCCAATCACATCACCCCTCATCCTGTACCGATACCGGGGGTGTCCTGACCCAGGTGTAGGACCTTGCTCTTCTCCATGTTCTTCTAAAGGAACAGCTCTAGTGCCCCCCGCCCGCCGCTCCCAGCACGGGTGGACTTGGAGGACAAAGGCACTGCAGGATAAGTGCAAGGTTAAGGATAAGGCCAAGTGCAAGGTTCTACACCTGGGTTGGGGCAATTCACAGTTTCAATACAGGATGGGGAAGGGCATGACTGGGAGCAGCCCTGAGGAGAAGGACTTGGGATGTTGGTTGAAACCCCACCTGGAGCCCTGTGTCCAGTTCTGGAGTCCCCAGCACAGGAAGGTCATGGAGCTGTTGGAACGGGTCCAGAGGAGGCCACGGAGATGATGCAAGGGCTGGAGCACCTCCTGTACAGGACAGGCTGAGAAAGTTCAGGTTGTTCAGCCTGGAGAAGAGAAGGCTGTGGGGAGACCTTAGAGCAGCCTCCCAGGACTGAAAGGGGCTCCAGGAAAGCTGGGGAGGGTTTTTTTACAAGGGCTTGGAGTGATGGGACGAAGGGGAATGGCTTTAAACTGGAAGGGGGAAGATTTAGGTGGGAACTGGATGATCTTTAAGCTTCCTTCCAAACCAAACCATTCTAGGATTCTACAAGTCTATGATGAAAAGCCTAAGAATTTATTACTCCTTCAAGCAGTTCCTCAGCACTGGGCACAGGCTCACCAGGCCACATCCTGCCTCCAGAAGTAAAACACAAGATCCACTGTTGGCTCTGCACACCACTCACCCTCAGGCAAGGCAGCAGCGTTCCCAGGAGGCATAGTCCTTGGAACAAGGCAAAAGGCCAAGGGCAGGATATCATGGGGTTGCTCTAAGCACAGAACCACAGAATCATGGAATGCTTTGGATTGAAAGGGATCTTAAAGCCCTGCGACGTGTCCCCAAAGCAAGCTGGAGCTGCACCCCAGCTCCTCCAGGAGCAGTCAACACCCAAGGAAAGCACCAGGATCATCCAATCCTGGAATGGTTTGGGTTGGAAGGGACCTCAAAGCCCATCCAGTTCCACCCTCCTGCCATGGGCAGTGACAACTCCCACTGGATCAGGGGGCTCCAACCTGGCCTGGAACACCTCCAGGGAAGGGGCAGCCACCACTGCTCTGGGCAACCTGGGCCAGGGCCTCCCCACCCTCACACGAGAACGTCTGCCTAGGCTCTGTTCTCAATCTGATATCTGATCACAAAAACAAAGACTCCAGAGCTCCTGTGAGAACCTCCAGCACCCACGGAGGGAACAACAGGCCGTTCCTCGGCCCAGCAGGGCTTTCCTTCCTGACAGCCACGAAGGCAGGAGAGCTGGCAGCGGAGCCACAGAGGGGCCCACGGCTCATCTTTGGTGTGGAAATGAAGTTTGTTGGCCAGGCCTTGTCTCCTGCTGGGAGCAGTTCCTGCCCTTAGGATCCCTGCCTTTGATGTCAGGCTTTGAGCTTAACTGGTTCCTGCCGAGAACACCACCACCTTACACTTTTAGAGCAGTCTGGGGGTCCAATCTCCTTAGGGTGGTATCTTGTTCATGGAATCCTGGAATGCTTTGAGTTGGAAGGGTCCTCAAGGCCCATCCAGTCCCAACCCCCCTGCCATGGGCAGGGACACCTCCCACTGGATCAGGGGCCTCCAAGCCCCATCCAACCTGGCCTTGAACACCTCCAGGGATGGGGCAGCCACAGCTTCTCTGGGCAACCTGGGCCAGGGCCTCCCCACCCTCACAGCAAAACATTTTTCCCTAAGATCTCATCTCAATCTCCCCTTTTCCAGCTCTAAACCCTTCCCCCTCATCCTGCCCCTGCACTCCCTGATCCAGAGCCCCTCCTCAGCTTTCCTGGAGCCCCTTTCAGCACTGGGAGGCTGCTCTAAGGTCCAGGGAGGAACCTTCTCCTCTCCAGGCTGAACAACCCAAACTCTCCCAGCCTGTCCTCACAGCAGAGGTTCTCCAAGCCCTTGGATCATCTCTGTGGCCTCCTCTGGACTCACTCCAACAGCTCCAGGTCCTTCCTGTGCTCAGGACTCCAGAACTGGACTCAGGGCTCTAGGTGGGGTCTTCCCAGAGCACAGCAGAGGGGCAGAATCCCCTCCCTCCCCTCTGGTCCCACTCTTTGGGTGCTCCCAGCCCAGGATACCCTTGGTTTCTGGGCTGGGAGCACCCATTGCCAGCTCCTGTGGAGCTTCTGATGCCTCACAACCCCAAGTCCTTCTCCTCAGGGCTGCTCCCAATCAATTCTCTGCTCAGCCTGGATTTGTGCTTGGGATTACCCTGACCCATGTGCAGCACCCTAAACTTGGCCTTGTTGAACCTCATGAGGGTTGCACAGCCCCACCTCTCCACCTTGCCAAGGTCCCTCTGGATCCATCCCTTCTCTCCACACCACGCAGCTTGGTGTCTTCAGCAAACTTGCTGAGTCCATCCCTGGGCTGGCCACAGCCCTTTAACTGGTCACACTGAAATCCCTCGCCCATTCCATCCAGCTGTGTCACCCAGGAGCCACAAGGAACCCTGAGTGCCAGGCATCCACTGGAACCAGGCAGCCAGGTTCCAACATTCCATTCCAACAGGGAAGGAAACTCCCTGCCTGCACAAAGAGGTCACCTCCTTGCCTGATTTCCAGATGCCGACACTGCTCTGCTGGCATCGGCACCACCAAATCCCAGCCCTGGAAAACCTTCTGCTCTGCACAGACCTGGTGGAGTCACCACAGGGCAGTTTGTCCCCACGGGATCCTTACTTGCTCTCTCACACACGCTCCTGACAACGACCAGAGCTGGTACAAACAGGCTGGGACACCAGCTCTGCTCCATCACAGAGGTCCCTGTACCAAGCACCCGAGCCAGGAGATGGCCCAGCTGCAGGAGGCCTCCAAGCAATGCGTGTGGGACGAGCCCACCCTGCTCACCCCAACGTGCTCTCCTAGGAGACAGGTCGAGGGGGGATGGCTTCAAATTGGAAGGGGGAGGATGTAGATTAGACCTTAGGAAGAAACTGTTCACGATGATGGCAGAGGGGCAGCGGCACAAGTTGCCCAGAGAAGCTGTGGATGCTCCCTCCCTGGAAGTGTTGAAGGTCAGGCTGGATGAGGCCTTAACCCCCCTGATGGAGTGGGAGGTGTCTGCCAAGGGCAGGAGAGGGTGGAACTGGATGGGCTTTGAGGTCCCTTCCAACCCAAACCATTCCATAATTCTACGATTCTATGAAGGACACAGCAGGATGAGTGTGTACAGAACAACACCTGGGAAACAGCAACCCGGTAGCAAGGAGCAGCTCTCCTTCCCAGCCTGATCCATCCGAAGGCTCTTGGATTTAGAGGCCAGCACCAGCCATGGCTCCTGTCTGGATTTTTTTGGAAAGAGAGGGATGACACACACCTGAGATTTCAACTATTTTCACAAAGGATAAATCAAACTGACCAAAAAAAATGAATTCCAACAAAAGCCACAGAGTCTGGGGATTAAGAATGGCCTCAAAAAAAGGCAGTCTCTGAGACCGTGGGAGTTTTGGTTAAGAGTCATAGAATCAAGGAATCATGAAGGTTGGAAAAGCCCTCCCAGCTCACCCAGTCCAACCATCAGCCTAACTGTAACCACTGAACTCTGTCCCCAGGTGCCACGGCCACACCGTCTGTGAACCCCTCCAGGGATGGGGACTCCCCCACTGTCCTGGGCAGCCTCTGCCAGGGCTTCATCACTCTGTCAGGCAAGGAATTTTTTCCCAATATTCAGTCTAAACCTTCCCTGGCCCAACTTGAGGCCATTTCCTCTCATCCCATCACTTATTACTTGGGAGAAGAGCCCAGCACCCACCTCACCACAACCTCCTCTCCAGGAGCTGCAGAGAGTGATGAGGTCTCCCCTCAGCCTCCTCTTCTCCAGACTAAACAGCCTCAGGTTCCTCAGCCGCTCCCAGAACCCCTGTTCTCCAGACCCTTCCCCAGCTCCTTTCCCCTCTCTGGATGAGCTCCAGCCCCTCAAGGTCTTTCTTGGAGTGAGGGGCCCAAAACTGAACCCAGGATTCGAGGTGCGGCCTCACCAGCACCAGAAGAGCTGTGAAGTGGGAGAAGAGAGAAGCAGTGAGGCTGATGTGTGGGACCCACATGCAGGGTGGACCCCAATCACCCCAAGCCTCATCCCACATCAAGCACAGAGCTGTCATCTCATGGTTCTCCCAACAAACTCCAGTTTGAGAGGTTGTCTGGCAGCTCCTCCTGTGCTCTTCATAGGAGAGACTCCAATCCTCCTCCAAGAAAACCTCCGGCTCGCAGTCCCACGTGGACTTTGGCCAGGGACTGCTCGGGAGAGCGCCGCCGAGCCCAGGTGTGTGAATCCCTGCCAGGGTCACACTGACCTTGGCTGTGCTCAGCTGGACATCAGAGAGCCACCAGGACCTGATCAGGAGCCGTTGCCCCCTGGCCAGCCCCATCCTCCCCACAGCAGCAACGCGAGGTCGGTCACGGAGCCTGGACCCCGGGGATCCTCGACTGTGGCTCCAAAGCAATGATGGCACGGAACACGGACACGGAACGCGTGGAATGGGTCTGGAGCCATAACGACGTGGAACATGGACACAGAACATGGACACGGAAGGCGTGTCCAAGGGCCAAGTCACAAGGGCATGGAATGCTGTCCTGGATGGCCCCACGGTGGCTGCCACCCCCACCTCTGCCCCACCGTGACATTTGGATACCACATCGAGCCCTCAGACATGCAGGAGACAAGGCTGGGGACGCATGGGATGGTTCCACCCCGAACCCCAAGGGGAAGGCACCACACTGGGGGATCAACGTGACCCAGCACGTGGGGAGGAGGGAAAGGATCAGGGTTGGGGTTTTCTACCCCACCGGCCATCAGCAGTTTCAGTGCGGTGAGGGGCGCCTGTCCTTGGACACCCCCAGAGCCAGGGGACACCCCCAAAACCAGCGGAACCCCCAGTGCCAGGGGACACCCCAGACCCAGGGGACATCTCCACAGACAAGGGACATCCCCAGAGCCAGGGGACATCCCCAACACCAGTGGAACCTCTAGGGCCGGGGACATCCCCAGAGCCAGGGAACACCCTTCAGGGCGAGGGGACACCCCAGATCCGGGGGACACTCCCAGAGCCAGGGGTCACTCTTCAGGGCCAAGGGACACCCCAGATCCAGGGGACATCTGCGGAGACAGGGGACACTCCTGGGGCGAGGGGACATCCCCAGAGCCAGGGGACACCCCCAAGGTCGGGGCCGGCCCGAGGTTCCTGCATTGATGTCGGGCTGGGGGTCCCCTGAGCCCCAACAAGGGTGGGGGGGGAGGGTGCGGGCAGCGCCCGGGTTGCTGGGGGTCAGTAAGCCCCATGGCAGCCCCCGGCCAACCTGCGCTGGGGGGGCCCGCGGGGATCAACACCCTCGCACGTGGCAAGGGGGTCCCCAGAGATCAGCTGAGGGGGGATCCCTCCCAGCACACCCAGCGATCACTCGGGGTGCCCCGGGATCCCCCGGTGGAACACCAACACCCCCCCCCCCAGGGATCCCCAGGGAAGGGGACACCTCCCCATCACCCCCCCATCACCCCCCATCACCTCCCCATCACCTCCCCATCACCCCCCCATCACCTCCTCATCACCCCCCATCACCCCCCCATCACCTCCCCATCACCCCCCCCAGCCCCGCTCACCGGCCCCGGCCGCCCCCGCCGCCTCATGCCCCGCTCCGCTCCCGCCGCCGCCGGGACCGCCCCGTGACGCGACCGGAACGGGAGGGGACGGGGACGGGGGAGGCAGCGCTGCTGCAGCCCCGGCCGGGACCCGCCCCGCTCCGCTCGCGGCTCCGCGCTGCCTGTCCCCATCCCACGCCTGGTCCCCACTCCCTTGTCCCTACTCCTTCTCCCCATCCTGCTCCTCGTCCCGCTCCCATTCCCGTTGCTGCTCCCGGCTCACGCTCCCCATCCCAATCCCTGTCCCCCTCATCCCGCTTCCAGTCCCTGTCCCTGTCCTGCTGATGCTCCCCAGCTGATGCTCCGTGTACCACTTCCACTCCTGCTCCCAGTCCTGGTCTCGTTCCCAGATCATGCTCCCCATTCTGGTCCCGTTCCTGGCTCATGTTCCCCATTCCCGATCCCACTCTTGCTCCCGATCCCCCCTCCGAGCTTTCCCTAGCCACAGCCTGTGAGACTTCACCGCTTTTCCCACCAGACTCCCAATTCCATGGGTTTTGGGCTCAGTGACAGTCCTGGCTGCAGCCGTGCTGCATGGAGAACACTCCATGCTTTGGGGAGAAGAGCCTGGATTTGGGATTGTTTGGGACTCTGCCTTTTTTTTTCTGAAGAGAAACGCTGCTCTCTCACAGAGTTCCTCTCACTCTGCACATTCCCTTTAAAATTCAGGATAATTTCTTTTAAGTGACCCTTTTCCTGAGAACTAAACCCAGCATCACCTCCTGCAGCACCTGGTGCTTTGTGTCCTCATCCCCACAATCCCGACCTTTCTAATGTCCTGCTGGATCACTGGGAAGCACAGCCTGACCAGGAACTAGCAGGAAGAGCACATGGGGATCCAGGCAACCTGATCTGCATAGGAGAAGCCACCCAGTAAAAAGCAGAGCCCTTTGCCAAGCCAAGGTGCCAGCGGCAGGAATGCCACTCCTCACTTTCCCCTAGCACAGAGGTTTTCCAACTTGCATTCCATATTTAAACACAAGAAAAAAATCACAGGATGATGCTGAAATGATTGAATTCTAGGAGAATTAGAGGAGGAATCTGGGAGATGGGAGCCTGTGCCCTTGTGGCTTTAACCTCTGACCCCACGGTGTGGGCATCGGAGAGGAAATTCAAGCCAATCTGCATGGGAATGGGGAGTTTGCCGGCAGCACTTGGCCTGAAGATGGAACACTCACGTCATTCCCTGAATCTCTGGGGATTTGGGATGAGGTGATGCCTCCCGTTAGCAGGAGCACCCGCAGGGACCACGGCACTCACCCAGTTCACAGCCAGGTGGGCTCTGCTCCAGGCTGTATTTCTTGGGCATGGTGTTGTGGTTTTGGCGGTGGTTTCAGTGATGGTTTCAGGGTGCAGCTGGTTTCTCCCTCCTGGATAAGTGCTGTCCCCACCCAGTCCCACTGGCTTCGGGTCCCTCTCCCTATATAAGCACCGTCCCCACCCTGTCCCAGTCCCCTCCCTGCCCTCCGCCCGCAGCACCGTGCCCACGTTCCTGGCGGGGAACTCAGGAGGCAACTCAAAGTCTTCCCAAAGCAGCAGCATCTGCTCCAGCCTTATCATGGATTAAATAACCACGAACCTGACTGGTTATGGGGGTGACAGCAGGGCCAAGGGCTTTGATGTGGAGCAGCCTTGTTGGCGCGGGGGGAAAGGTGGGTTCTGCACCACCCTGGCCTGTTATCAACAAAGTAGGCTCAATTCTGAGGCTGCTTGGTCGAGCATCAGAGCTGCTCTGGCAATTACCACACAGGACGGCACGGACTCTGCTCTGCCAGAGCCCAAGCGGGCGCTTGCAGGGCATTTTCCAGCCGGTGGTACGTGCGGCTGCGATAAGCTGCCATCCCTTCCCAGTCAGGATCAATACAGGCCGTTATCAGCCATCCCCACAGTCTGAAACCACTGGCAGAGCGATAACCCCGCGGCAGTCAGGTTTTCTTCCTTTCTTCTCCAAGAAAAGGCCACCGGTGCCTTATTCTGATAAGCAAGAGCTGAACATGCAACGCTCTGGAGTCACCGGGCAGGAGGGCAGAGGCGTGGGTGTGCGTGCTCAGAGCCACGCACTGCTACATCCTGGGGCTCTTGGAGGGGAGAGGGGTGCACCGGGGTGTGGCTGGAGGGGCTCCACTGCTAAAAGCATCCCCAAGGATTCTTGGGGCTGTCAAGAGACCTGGAAAGAAGCACTGCAGTGCCTGGTTTAGCAATGGGAGAGGCCAGACCTCATGAGAAGGCGTAGAGGTGGTGGCTGTTTCCCAAAAGCCCTTGGAGAGAATCCTGAAGGCAAACATGACCCATCTGAAACCACCTGGGGCAGCTGCAGAACTGGTTTGTCTGGATGGACAGACAGACAGAGGTGTCCTGTGCAGCTCTGGTGTCTGCACTGGGCTGCAGGCCAGGGAATGCTGGGCAGAGCCGGGACAGCCACCGGGGTGGGGACGGCGGGCAGAGGGGTCCCAGGGGCCCTTTGCTGTCATGGTGTCCCACACAGGTGGGATTCGGCCTCCCCACTGCATCCGGGGCAGGGCAGCAGCAGCCGAGGGTGACGGACAGACAGCCCCCCAACAGGCAGGGGCACCCCGACCGGGGGCGGAACCCGCGGCACCGGCGCTCGAGGGGCCCGGGAATACGCTTGCACCCCCATCCCGGTGCTAGGGAGACGTGGGAAGGTGCCTGAGCCCCCGGGCCCGGGGCTCGAAGGGCCCAGGAACCGGTTGAACCCTTGCAAGGCTCAAGGGCTCCCCCCGGCCCCAGGGCTCGAGAAGGCCCCAGACCAAGGCCAAGGCCACCGGTCTCGGTACTTGGAACCTGAGCCGGTCTCGCGCTGCCACTTCCGCCCGCGTGACCGGCTTCTGTCACGTGATGGACGCGCCTCCTCCAATCAGCACTCTCTACACCCCCCCGTCCACTCGCCCCGCCCACGTGACTCGCCATGATCACGTGGGGGCGGCCCCTCAGCCAATCAGCGCTCCCCTCCTCCTCACGTGGTCCCGCCAAGATGGCGCTGAGCCGCGCGGGGCCGCTCTGGCGCCTCGGGTCGGGCCCCGTCGCGCTGCGCTGCTCCCGGGGGCCGCTGAGGTGAGCGGGGACCGGACCGGCGTCCGCACCGCCCGCAGCCACCGCGCCCGGTACCGGCCCTGCCCTCCCTCTGCTGCTCCTCCCGCCCGCCCGGGTGCCCCCTTCGCCATCTGGTACTGGCCCTGTTTCCCCCTCTGTGCCCGGTTGCCGGCCCTGCCCTCCCCCCCCGCCCGGTTACCGGCCTCTACACCGCCCACCTGTCGCCCCTTGGCCCTCGCAGTGCCCAGCGCCCCCGGCCCTGATCTCGATCCCTCTCGTAACCCCCCCATCCCGAGCCTGGAGCCTGATCCACAGCTGCTGCCCAGGCCCGGCCGGGCCTGCCCTGGGGAGAGGGGTAACCTGGTCCCGGCACCCGGTTCCCCTCTACAGGGGCTGCAGAGTTCCCACAGCCACCCTTCCCTCCGGGCCGGCCTCCACCCCCACCTCCAGAAAACCCAGGGATAACCTGGGCTGGGGGGGTCGCTGCAGGTACCCTGGCTGCTGCCTCTCCTCCAAAGCCGGCTCCAGGTCTGTCCTCGCTGCCCTGATCTCGGGAGCCAAACGAATCAATGGGAAGTACGAGAGGTTCCTGGAAAGGACCTTCCCCCGCTTCTACGTCTTGTACGCCACTTTCACCAAAGGTGGGGACCGAGGGGGCCATTCCTGCTGCTCCAGGGGGAACAGAGGTAGCTGGAAATGCTATTGATCCTCCTGGGGAGGCAGAGGGACCATTCCCACTGTTCCATGGAGGATGAAGGCATCTGGGAATACTGCTGGTTTCCTTCCTGGGGAGGGAAAGGGGCATTGCCACTGTTGCAGGGAGGACAGAGACATCTGGGAATGCTGCTGGTTTCTTTCCTGGGTAGGGGAACGTTCCCGATGCTCTGAAGGGAGCTGGAAATGCTCCCTGTTCCCCTCACAGGGATCGAGGGGGCAATGTTCCTGCTGCTTCAGGGAGAATGGAGGCAACTAGAAATGCTCCTTGTTCCCTTTCTGGGGAGTGGGACATTCCCACTACTCTGGGGGGGTGGAGGCTGCTGGAAACACTGGCTGTTCCCTTCATGGGGAGGAGGGGAATGTTGCCACTGCTCCAGGGGGAATGGAGGCAGCTGGAAGAGGGTCACGCTTGCACGTCTCCAGGAGGAACAAGAGCAGCTGAGAAGGCTTCCTCTTCCCTTCCCGGGGAGGGGGGACATTCCTGCTGCTCCAGGGGAAGTAGAGGCCACTGGAAATGCTGCTTGTTCCCATCCCAGGGCTAAAAACTGCTTTGTTGGAGGCTTTTGTCTGGGAATAAGGACCTGAAGGTGCTCTCTGTTCCGGCAGGAATCCGAGCGCTCTTCCTGGAAGTCAAAGAAATACAGAAGATCCGATCCCAGATGTCCCGGCAGAGGCTGAGCACGCAGCAGCTGCCGTACCGGGAGATGGAGAGGCTGCGCCAGGTACAGGACCTTTCCTCCATGTGGGAGCGGCTCCAGTTCCTACCTGGGGCTGTGCTGGGATCAGAGGGGCCAATTTGTCCAGATGAGGTGCATTCCCTGCTTCAGGACGGCCTCTGGGAGGTGTTAAATTTCCAGGGAATTCTGTGCATTCACTGTCCAATCCTTATTCTCTCTTCTCTTTTGGAGGCAGTTTCGCAGGGACGTGATCAAGGCCATTCCCATCGGAATTATTGCCATCCCGCCCTTCGCCAACTTCCTGGTCATTGTCCTGATGTGAGTACTGGCCTCGTGGTGATGCTGTGGCCCCAATCCTGGGGCTCCTTGGCTCTGAGAGCTTAAATTTCATGGAAAGGGAGGCCAGGGGTGGGGAGTAGAGTTACAAATCCACCCAGACGTTTCCTTGCCTCCCTCTGCCTCTCACTGGATTAAAAAATCCCCACAGCCTGACGAGCCCAGCACTGGTTTCACAATCCCACTCCGTGTGGCAGCCCCCACCCGGCTTGTGAAGGAATAATGCCCAGCAGGCAGGGAACAGCCCTCTGCGTGCTTGGCTGGAGAAACCTCCCTGCACAGTTCCTTCCCAGGTGTCTCCATAGTGTTTAAACATCCCTCTCCCTGCCAGCTGTAGCTAAATCTGGGGTGTATCCCTGCATTTTTCAATCTTGCTCCTTGTCTTTGATGTCCTACAGGTGGCTTAGAGCGCTGTGGGCCATGGGGCAGATTTCCCTGTTGTGTTGAGCCTTGGCTGCAGTGGGGAAGCTCCAGCCAGGCATGGAAGCAATCCAATCGCCCAGTGAGGGTGGGGAGGCTCTGACACAAGTTGGCCAGAGAAACTGTAGCTGCCCCATCCCTAGAGATGTCCAAGGCCACGTTGGATGGGGCTTGGAGCCCCCTGATCCAGTGGGAGGTGTCCCTGCCCATGGCAGGCGGTGGAACTGGATGGGCTTTGAGGTCCTTTCCAGCCCAGACTCTTCCAGAATTCCATGTAAGCATCCCCAGAACGAGATTGTCCGTCAGACTCTGGCTGGAGACAGAGATCAGGTCCTTCCCTGGAGGGATCTTTCGGGAGATGGTTCATGTTCATCATGTTTCTGAATGTTCAAGGCCAGGTTGGATGGGGCTTGGAGCCCCTTGATCCAGTGGGAGGTGGAACTGGATGGGCTTTGGGGTCCCATCCAACCCAAACCATTCCAAGATTCTATGAAATCTCCTTTCATGACAAAGTGATCCAATATTGGAGGAGGGAAGGGCTGTGGACTTCAGTAGAGCCTTGGACACTGTTTTGCACAGCATTCTCCTAGAAAACCCAGCTGCTCCTGGCTCGGCTGGGCGTGTTCTTCCATGGGTAAAACCAGCTCAGTGCGGGTTCCAGAGAGTTTAAAGAATCACAGAATGGTTTGGATTGGAAGGAACCACCAGTCCCTCCAGTCCAACACCACTGCACTGGGCAGGGACACCTTCCACTGCCATCAGGTTGCTTAAAGACCCATCCAACCTGACCTTGAATGTTTCCAGGGATGGGACATCCATAACCACAGGGCAACCTGGGCCAGGGCCTCCCCATCCTCAGGGAAAAAAACTTCTTCCTAATTTCTAGCCTAAACTCCTCTTTTAGTTTAAAACCATCACCGCTTGTCCTGTTGCTGCAGGTCCTGCTGAAAAGTTTTTCCCCATCTTTCTTATCAGCCCTTTCTAAGTATTGAAAGGCCATAATAAGGTCTCCCTGAAGCCTTCTCTTCTCAGTATCGATACTGAGGGTTGCCCTGACACAGGTGCAGAACGTTGCACTTCACCTTGTTGAACTCCATGAGGTTTTCACAAGCCCACTGCTCCAACTTGTCAAGGTTCCCCTGGATGGCATCCCATCCCTCAGGGGTGTCATCTGCAGACTTGCTGAGGGTGCCCTCTAACCCATCATCTGTGTCATTGATGAAGATTTTAAACAACAGGGGTCCCAGAGCAGACCCTCGAGGGACACTGCTTGTCACTGGTCCCATCTGGACATTGTGCTGTTCACCACCACCCTCTGGTTGTGACCATCCAGCCTGTGTCTGATTCACCAAACAGTCCATCTATCAAATCCCTATCTCTCCAATTTAGAGAGAAGGATGTTGTAGGGGGTTGTGTAAAAGACCTTAGAGAAGTCCAGAGAGATGACATCCGTGGGTCTTCCCTTGTCCACTGATGTCCCTCTCGTAGAAGGGCAGTAGGTTGCTGAGGCAGGACTATGCTTGGGGAAGCTGTGCTGGCTGTCTCAAATCACCCCCCTGTCCTCCATGTGCTTTAGCAAAGCTTCTGGGAGGATCTGTTCCGTGCTCTTCCCAGGTGCAGATGGGAGGGTGACAGGTTGGTGGTTCCCAGGGGCCTTTCCACCCTTTTTTCAAAACGGGCACGATGTTCCCCTTTTTCCAGTCGCCGGGGACTTCTCCAGACTGCCGTGACTGGAGAGTGGCTTGGCAACCCCATCAGCCAATTCCCTCAGGACTCTGGGATGCATCTCATCAGGTCCCATGGATTTATACGTTCAGGTTCCTCAGGTGGTCATGAACCTGATCTTCTCTTGCAGCAGGAGGGACTTTGCTCTCCCAGTCCACGTCTCGCAGCCCATCCCCTCTGGAGATGTGGAAGGTTGCCAGTGAAGGCTGAGGCAAAAAAGCTGTAGAAAAACGTCAGCCTTCTCCTCAGCTCTTGTCATCAGCTTGGCAGTCTCACTCATCAGGGCAGTTATGTTCTCTTTGACCTTTTTTTGCTTGGCAGAACCTGTAGAACCCTTCTTGTTATCCTTTGCATCCCTCACCAAGTTCAGCTCCAGCCGTGCCTTGGCCCTTCCTGACCCCAGCCCTACACAACCGCGCAGCATCCCTGTGCTCTTCCCAGGATACCTGACCCTGCTTCCCCTTTCTGGGCATCTCCTTCTTGCCCTTTAGTTTGAGCCACAGGTCACACCTCAGCCATGTTGGTCTCTTGCCTTTCCTGCCAGGCTTCTTGCACCTGGGGATGGAGAGCTCCTGTGCTCTGTGGAAACCATCCTTAAAGCTCTGCCAGCTCTGCTCCCCTGTCCCTGAGGGCAGTGTCTTATGGGGTCATATTGACTAACTCCTTGAAGAGCTTGAGGTTTGCTTTCCTGAAATTCAGGGTCCTGACTACTCTTCACGTGACCAAAATCCCTCAGGACCACAAACTCCACCGGTGCACGATCACTACATCCCAGGGACCCCCAGCCTTGATGTCCTCGATTAGCTCAGTTGCGTTGGTGATCACCAGGTCAGATATTGCACCTCCCATGGTAAGGGTGTCTGTTACCTGGCTTTAAAAGTTCTCTTCAATGCATTCCAGGAGTCTCCTGGATTGCCTACAGCTCACTGTGCTACTCTTCCAGCAGATGTCCAGGTGGCTGAAGACCCCAGCAGGACAAGAGCCTGTGAGCATGAAGCCTCCTGAAGTAAGAAGGCTTCATCAATCACCTCCTCTTAATCAGGTGGCCTGTAGTAGCCTCCAGCCACAAGGTTCCGTTTGTTACCTCCATCTCTGACTTCTAGAGCTGTGGGGAATGGAGTTAACTCCAGTTGGTGGCCGGTCACGAGCAGTGTCCCCAGGGATCCATGTTGGAGCCAGTTCCGTTCAGTGTCTTTATCCATGACCCAGACAAGGGAGCGAAGGAGGTGGAAGGGAGACTTCACTGCTCTCTGCAGCTCCTGGACAGGAGGTTGGAGCCAGGCAGGGGACGGGCTCTGCTCCCAAGTGACAGGTGATGGGATGAGAGGAAACGGCCTCAATCTGCAGCAGGGGAGGTTCAGATTGGATATTGGGAAAACTTCCTTCACAGAAAGAGTTGCCAAGCCCTGGCAGAGGCTGCCCAGGACAGTGGTGGAGTCTCCATCCCTGGAGGGATTTAAAAGCCGTGTGGATGTGGCGCTTAGGACAGGGTTTGGTGGTGAAGGTGGCAGTGTGAGGTTTACGGTTGGGCTCAATCTTAAAGGTCTTTTCCAACCTCAACGATTCCATGATTCCCAAGCAAACATCTGCTGCTCCTGGAGCGAGCTGTGCCACCCTGGCTCAGGACATTGCTTGCACGTCTTTCCAGCAGCACGAATGCCACTGCCCTGGCCCAGGTGTGCGGATTTCCTGCCTGAATCCCTGTCTCTTCTTCTCCCAAGGTATTTCTTCCCACGCCAGCTCCTGATCCGCTACTTCTGGACCCCCAGCCAGCAGGTTGAATTCCTGGAGGCCTACGATGCCATCCGGAGAGACTGGTACCCCTACGTGGTGGAGAGTTTAGCCCTGGCCGCGCGTTCCCTGCCTGAGCCGCAGCTCCGGAGCCGCCTGCAGGAGATCTGCGTCGAGGTGCGCCAGCGCCGCAGCTGCCCATTCCCATCCCATCTGTGCTGCCACCTCCACCCTTCCCAGGGAGATGGAGGCCCACAAGGTGTTGGCATCGTGTGCCGTGGCTCTTACAGGTGCAGCGAGGTTCCCAGCCACGCGTGACCGACCTCTACGCTGTGAGAAGTTTGTTTTCGGGATCGCTGCTGGGTCTGAACAAGCTCCAAGTGTCTCATGTGGTGAGTGCTGCTTTTCTCCTGTTGGCAGCTCCAAGCTGGTGCCTAAACAAGAGCCTGTCCACTTTCTTGTGCCCCAGACATGGTGTTGTGCCCTAAAACCAGTCCAATTGTGGATGAAAAATGAGCTGGTAATATGTGCTTGCAGCCCAGAAAGCTGACCCTCTCGCAGGCTGCGCGTGAAGCAGCACGGCCAGCAGGGCAAGGGAGGGGATTCTGCCCCTTGGCTCCACCCTACTGGGAACCCTGGATCCCTGCTTCCAGCTCCAGGGCCCTCAGCTCAGGAAAGACACAGGACTGTTGGAGTGGGGCCAGCAGAGGCCACGGAAATCATCCAAGGGCTGGAGAACCTCTGCTGGGAGAGTTGAGGTTGTTCAGCCTGGAGAAGAGAAGGCCCTGGGGAGACCTTAGAGCAGCCTCCCAGGACTGAAAGGGGCTCCAGGAAAGCTGGGGAGGGGCTCTGGATCAGGGAGTGCAGGGATAGGATGAGGGGAAGGGTTTTGAGCTGGAAGAGGGGAGATTGAGGTGAGATCTTAGGGAGAAATGTTTTCCTGTGAGGGTGGGGAGGCCCTGGCCCAGGTTGCCCAGAGAAGCTGTGGCTGCCCCATCCCTGGAGGTGTTCAAGGCCAGGTTGGATGGGGCTTGGAGCCCCCTGATCCAGTGGGAGGTGTCCCTGCCCATGGCAGGGGGTGGAACTGGAGGGGCTTTGAGGTCCCTTCCAACCCAAACGGTTCTATGATTCCATGTAAACAACACCAGAATAAGATTGCTCTGGGTCCATTTGGCTCCCCCAGAGCCATCCCACAGTCCAGCACATTTCCCTGGACCCTCCTGCCCCCTTGCTGGGCCTGGCAGCTGAGCTGGGTGTTCCGAAAACAGGGTTTTGGTGTGGGCAGGACAATTAGCCCGGTAATTAAAGGGAAACGGAACGCATGGCACATTGGGAACGGGAGCGGCGCAGTCGGGTTTACGTTGTGCCCGGAGGGCTGTGACACCTGCTTTAGAGTGGCCACTGACCCCTCCTTTTTCCTTCTCAGAAAGCCCTGAGCCAGGTCCTCTTCCTGACCACCCACTTGCCGGCTTTTTTCCTGAGGCATCGCCTGCGGAGCCACGTCCTGGAGATCCGGCACCTGGACCGCGCCATGCTGCGCCTGGGCCTGGGCCAGCTCTCCGAGGAGGAGCTGCGAGCGGTGAGGATGCCTCTGCCAGCCCCGTTTGCCCCCAGGATGGCCTCATCCCAGCCCTCCCCGTTGCCAGCAGAGCTGTGCTGGGGCACAGCGTGTTCCTCCCACCTCACCGTGAGCTGGATTGTGGCCGCTCTCCTCGGGGAAGGCATTTTCTGAACTTGTTTTCCACGCTGGGGCACTGCAGGGACCCCTTAACCTTGGTTCACACCAACGAGTGGGATCGACAAGAGGGATCCTCAGCATTTCCTGTGACCTGGAGTGAAAATCCCTGAATGTGTCTGTATTTTTTCCTCTTCTGGCTCCGCAGGCTTGTTACCTCCGTGGCCTGAACTCGACGCACCTTGAGATGTCAGAATGCAGAGCGTGGCTGGAGCAGTGGCTGGGGCTCTCCTGCAAGCTGCAAGGTGAGGGTGGGTGAAGGGCAATTCCTGGGGCTGGGGGCACCTGGGCCTCTCCTGAGTTCCTCTGGGCACAGCGTTTGCTCTGGGGGGAAGCGTGGGCTCAGTGGTGGTTTTGTCTGGCTCTGGACCCTCCAGTTACCAAGGGATGCAAAAGGCAGAGGACTGGGCTGGCTCTCCAGGGCTACATCCACACGGGATACCCATGGCCTCTGCCCGCATGTCCCTGTCCCTTGGAGACCTTGTGGCAGCAGTTTCCAGCCCTGCAGCCACACCAGGGGAGGAGAAACGGGAGCAGGGGGGGAAACCAGGGAGCAAGAGCAGAGCGAAAAGCCCTGGAGAGATGGGGTTGCCCTGCGGCCCCTGCTGCGCCCGCAGCTCGGGATGAGCCCCGTGGGAGCAGTTTGGCTGCAGCAGGGCTGCTCTCACCTCGTGCTCGTGTTTCTCCAGCTTCGGACGCTTCCCTCCTGGCGAACAGCATGGTCCTGCTGTCCCTCAACTACGTCAGGGCCAAGGAGTGACGGCTGAGCTGCCGGCTGCGCTCCCTCACCCTGGCATCACGCGCCGGCTTGGCGATTCCCAGCCTAGTGCTGCAACATCCCTGCCTTTCAGTGATGTGAAACCACAGCCTGGAGTCAGCGAGACGGGCTCCGGCGCTGCCGCAGGGTGAAGATGCGATTCCCCCCTCCGCCGCCGGCGGTTGGTGCCAGCGCCGGCTCCTCTCGTCCCGTTGGTGCCGTCAGGGTGGGCTGGCAGTGCCATGGGGCTGAGCCCTGGCTGTGCCTGGGGTGGGCGGCTTCGCTGTCACCGCTCTTGAACTGCATCACTTTGATATGGAGCGGGAGAGCGAGCGGCTCCGGGCACTTCCCTTTGCATCCCGCAGCTCCCTTCCGCTTGGGTTTTCCTGCTCCGTGCGGGTTTTTAGTTTCTGTTCTCCACTGAGCAGCCTTGAATACAAAAGTCTCTCTGGGGGGTGAAGAAAAGCCCCCAGATCCCACTGTGATCTCTCCAGGATCCTCGGAGAGGATCCTAGGGTGGTGTTTGCTCAGGCTGCCTCCTTCTGGTGCGTTACGGCTGCGAGCCTGGGGAGCCATCTCTGCTGCCAGTGGGAGCTGGAAACGCCACGGTGACACCAGTGGGGCTGAAAAGGTGGCACTGAGCCACATCCATCGGGTTCTACCAGACTGGAGCTGGGGCTTCCAGTGGTTCTGGGGTTTCAGTGGCTCCGTCTCCCCTCTGAGCGAATTTCCCCTACTGTGATGTGTTTTATTAAAGAGAAGAATCAAGCAAGCACCTTGGGTGTCTCCCTGCAAGCCCCACCCCCTGCCCCACTAAAATGCTCCCTGTTTCCCCAGTGGCCCCTCCACCTACAGAAATGGCATGCTGACACCTGGAAAATTCCCTTTTTAAGCATGTTTAGGGATAAAAGAGGCGTAGAAACTCTAGACATGCATGCCAGGCCAGCTCTGAGCACCTCCCTCCCCTCTGTGAGAAGAAATCCTTTCCCCAAGCTCTGCAATCCCAATTTTTTGCAGGAATTCGAGGCCCCACCACGAGGAGTTCCCAGGGATAGGCTTAATCCCCTTGGAGATGTGACTCCCCATGCAAGTTTAGCATTTCTTTTATTTTTACACTTAAATATTCTCTTTAAATACAGCATTATCACCATGAAAAGAACAGAAAAGGCTGGGGGAGAGTGGGGGATATTCGGAGGCCAAGCTTTGGATTCACACTGGGAAATTAAAAGTGGGAAGTCACCTCAGGCAGTGTGAGATGGGGAAGGTGCGGAGGCGTGGTTTAAATAAGATGCGGAGGCGGGGAAGGCCGGGACGGCAGCGCTGGGGTGGGGCCGGGGCTCCCGGTAGCACCAGAGGGGAGGAGGGGGCTGTTGGGATTCACACAGCGCCGGATCGAGCGGGAGCCACTGAGGACGCTTCAGCCAGCCAGGATACCATAAAGCTGGAAAGGCGCTGGCGGCTCACCGGGCTCCTTGTGAAAATGGGATAAACCCAACCAGTTCCTTGCTTACCATGACAGCAGCCCTGAGCTGGCACCACGGGATCCATTCTGTCGGCTGATGGGATCCTCAGCCTCACTGAAGGCGCTGGAGCATGTCTGGACCTGGCTGTGGCAGCCGAGGGCCAGGACAGGACCTGGACCCGGAGTTGGGGAGAGAGCGCGGCGCCAGCTGAAAATAAAAAAAAGGGGGAGGGAACCCCAAAGCCCAGGAGTTTTGCCCCATTCAAGTGTCACCATTCGCTCCAGTTTCACAGCCTGGAGTTGCTCCGGTTTGTGCAGCAGCACAAACCCCCCACGGCCAAACCAGTGCCAGCACCGTGGCAGCTCCTGCCAGGAAGGGGTGCGGAGAAGCCACCGGCGAGGGGTAAAGGCTTCGCTCCGCCCCGGTTTAGCCCTTGAGTGCAGCCGAGGGCAGGGCGAGCCCTGGGCTGGAAAGCAGCCCCTGCCCCTCGGCTCTGCCCCTCGAGCAGCATCCCCAGGGCTTGGTCCCAGGGGAAGGAGCCGCTGGCCCCGGTGACGAGAGCAGCACAGGGATTTAAACCCCTTCCAACCCCTTCAGACAGCAGGAGCCGCTGCCAGGAGCAGGAGGGGAGCCTTGATCTGCACCAAATCTCCCCCAAGAATTCACGGAGTGCATCAGACCGCAGGATTTGTTCCACTGCTTTCCAGCTGGGACGATTCACGTGGGAGCCGCATCCCCTGGGAGCAGCTCTGGGCTTGTTTTCCAAGAAGCGAGGGTGGCGGCCACAGGGCTGTGGGATGGAACCCTCCAGCAGAGGAAGCTCAGGGCACTGGGAGGCTCTTTGCTCCCCTCTCCTCCTGATCCTCTCCTCAAAGACTGGATTTGCTCATCTGCGGCACCGTGAATGGCAGTGGAGACGCTTCCCATCAGCCAGGACGAGGGCAGAGATTGAAGCTGCTGGGAGAGGGAAGTGGAGCTCGGAGAGGTGCCCCCCCCACCCTGTCCTGCCCCCCGGGACGCAGCGTGAAGGGGGTGCCCCATCCCAGTGCCAGGGAGCCAGAAGCATGGAAACTGCTTTTCCCACCTGCTGGAGGAAGCACAGCCAGTTGCCTTGAGCATTCTTCGAGGCCAGCGTGGAGCATGGGGATGGACAGACAGACACGGTTCTCCATCACGGCCAAGCCAAGGGCTCCAACTCTTCCAATCCCAGTGGTTAAATCCCCCTGCCCCAATTCCAAGGAGAGTTTGAGGGCAGCGCTCCTGCCTCTCTTGTGCAATGAGAGCCTCCCTGGTGGCTCCAGGTCCTTCCCAATCCATCCGAGCTGCGGTGGCTGTAGGGAAGTGGCACTGGGAGACGCTGGGTTGTGACACAGCCCGGTAAACATTCCGTAAAGGAAGAAAAACGGAAAAAAGGTCTTTTCCCCTTAAAAACCGACGAGTGGAGAGGGCTCCTGGCAGCCAGGGGCTGCGCTGGGGGCAGCTCTGGGAACGGATGACGGGAAGGAGCTGCCATGGGAAGCAGGAGGCTCCAGGTCCAGCGTGTGGCAACCAAGCGGCCGTCGGCATTGGCCGAGCTGGGAAAACCGTCTGTGCCGAGCAAGTGGGAGGCTCCAGGCCCCGGGCAAGGGGGCAGCAGCCAAACTCCTCTGTACAAAGCGGCCTCCGCTCCCCCGATCAAAGAACCCCGGGGGGGCCCTGCCAGTCCCTAAAAGCCAGCGGCAATAAATAAGGGAGCGTGGCTGCTCACACCGGCAGGACTGGCCCCTCTCCAGAGGGTGGCTCCTGGTCCCGCTCTGGCTCCGGTGGGACGGGGGAGCCTGGGGAGCAGGGAGCAGCAGCTGCTCGGCAGCCCTCGGCGGTTGGCGCGGCCTCCAGTGATGAAGGATTTCTGGATGCTTCCCCCTTGCCGGGGGCAGCTCGGCCGCAGGGCAGTGCGGGGCCCGGGAGGCTGCCGGGATCCTTGTGGGCCGGCTGCGCCTCGCCGCTCTCGCCCCGCGCCGGCCGCGGCTCCACCTGGTAGTAGAGCACGGGGCCATCGTTCAAGTAGGGCTGGGCACCGGGCGAGGCCGCGGGCTCCGAGCCGTCAGCGAAGCAGAGGACGGACGAGCCCGGAGGTAACTGCGCTTGGATGAGGATGGGGGCGGCCAGACCCGGGCACAGACCCTCGGGCACGGCCAGGGGCTCCTCAAGGATGCAAACGCCCAAGCTCTCAATGCTGGAGCCGTTGCTGGAGTCTTCCTCAGCCTTCAGCCTCTCCAGCTCCTCGGCTGTTTGCAGGTGCATCACAGCCGTCTCGTTCTCCGCCATGAATTCCTGGAAGTCCTGCGTTTCGGCCGGCGGCCCCAGCCAGTCGCCAGCAGAGCCCTGAGTGGCAGCGGCAGCCGCCGCCTCCTCGCCCGGCGCCCGCCCGCCCTGGCGCTTGCTCTCCAGCTCCAGCTTCATGATGGTGTGGAGGTAGTGAGTCCGCACGCGGATGGGATTGAACTCGATCCGACCGGCCATGTTCCCGCAGCCATCCCGGGAGCAGCCGCAGGGGAAGGACATGCGATCCACCTGGCAGGCAGACAGAGATGTGGCAGCTCCAGGATCCCAAAAGATTCGTCCTCAGAATCCCCAGTTCCAACCCAGCAGCTCCAGGATCCCACAAGATCCCTCCCCCAAAGCTTAAAATCCATGCCGGCAGCTCCAGGATCCCAGAAGATCCCTCTCCAAAGCCTAAAATCCCCCTCAGCAGCTCCAGAACCCTGTGGGATCCCCTCCCCCAGAGCCTAAAATCCACCCCGTCAGCGCCAGGATCCCAGAATATCCCTCCCCCATGCCCTAAGATCCACCCCGGCACCTCAGGCATCCCAGAGAATCCCTCCCCCAGAGCCTAAAATCCATCCCAGCAGCTTGAAGATCCCACAAGATCCATCCCTAAAGCCTAAAAACCATCCTGGCATCTCTATGATCCCAGAGGACCCCTCCCCCAGAGCCTAAAATCCATCCCAGCAGCTTGAAGATCTCACAGGATCCATCCCTAAAGCCTAAAAACCATCCTGGCATCTCTATGATCCCAGAGTACCCCTCCCCAGAGCCTATAATCCACCCTGACAGCTCCTGCATCCTAGAGGATCCCTCCCCCAGAGCTTAAAATTCACCTGGCAGCTCCAGGATCCCAGAGGATCCCTCCCCCATGCCCTAAGATTCATCCTGGCACCTCAAGCATCCTAGAGGATCCCTCCCCAAAGTCTAAAATCCACCTCAGCAGCTCCAGGACCCTGTTGGATCCCTCCCCCAGAGCCTAAAATCCATCCCGACAGCTCCAGAATCATGTTTGATCCTTCCCCCAGAGCCTAAAATCAACCCTGACAGCTCCTGCATCCCTGAGGATCCCTCCCTCAGGGCCTAAAATCCACCCCGGTAACTCTAGGATCCCAGAATATCCCTCCCCCATGCCCTCAGATCCACCCCGGCACCTCAGGCATCCCAGAGAATCCCTCCCCCAGAGCCTAAAATCCATCCCAGCAGCTTGAAGATCCCACAAGATCCATCCCTAGAGCCTAAAAACCATCCCGGCATCTCTATGATCCCAGTTGACCCCTCCCCAGAGCCTAAGATCCACTTCAGCACCTCCAGGATCCTGTTGGATCCTTCCCCCAGGGCCTGAAGTCCAGCCCAGCAGCTCCAGGATCCCCGAGGATCCCTCCCCTGAGCCTAAGATCCACCTGGCTGCTGTCTCACCTCGAGAATTCAGTGTTGGGGGAAGATTTTTCCCTGTGAGGTGTCCCCAAAGCAAGCTGGAGCTGCACCCCAGCTCCTCCAGGAGCAGTCGACACCCAAGGAAAGCATCGGGATCATCAAATCCTGGAATGGTTTGGGTTCAAAGGGACCTCAAAGCCCATCCAGTTCCAGTTCCATGGGTAGGGACACCTCCCACTGGATCAGGGGGCTCCAAGCCCCATCCACCCTGGCCTTGAACACCTCCAGGGATGGGGCAGCCACGACGTCTCTGGGCAACCTGAGCCAGGGCCACGGTGAAGTGTTTCTTCCCACTGTCTAAGCAGGAAGAGGCCCGGCCGCGCGGTTCCTCTGCTGGCATCGCCCCTCACGCCTCACCTGGCACTTGATCCCGGCCTGGCTGCAGGCACAGGCCTCGGGGTCGCAGTAGAGGCGGCAGTCGCAGCCGCACTCCTCGCGGGACAGGCGGATGGCCCTCAGCTCCTGCTTCTCCTCGGCGTCGATGCGGTGAACGCCCGAGGCCCGCAGCAGCGCCCGGCGCCGTTTGGTGGGCAGCGGCTGCAGGAAGAAGTAGTCATCCACCTCCACGTTCTCCACGTCAATGTCGTCATCTGAGACGTCCTCCAGCGTCAGCCCATCCGCCTCCTCCGACTCCACCGTCCCGTTCTTGGTGAGCTGCGGGCGGTGGGGCAGGGTGAGTGCCCGCAGGGGGATGGCTGAGCCCCGGCAACGCGGGGGGGGCAGAGGATCTGGTCCCTCCATCCAGCCCCGCGGCCCCCACCACCCACCTCAGCACCTCCCGTGCTCCTCAGCACCCAGCAGAGCCTCCCTGCGCACCCCAGGCTGAGCTCCCGGCTTTTTATGGGAGAAGGGTGGGAAATGAAATAAGAATTCCAAGCAGAGAGTCCCTTTTCCATCTTAGAATCATAGAACGGCCTGACTTGGAAGGGACCCAAAAAGATCATGGAGTGCAACTGCTGTCCCTACACAGGACACCCCCAACACTCACACCCTGTGGCTGAGGGCATTGGCCAAATGCTTCTGGAATATTGCCAGGCTCTGACTGCTTCCCTGGGGAGCTGTTCCAGGGCTCCACCACCCTCTGGGGGAAGAACCCCTCCCTAATATCCAGTCTAACTCTCCCCTGGCATCTTCCTGCCATTCCCTCCAGTCCTGTCACAGGTCACAAGAGCAGAGCTCAGCCCCTCTTTCCCCCCATCCCTTGAGAAGGCACAAACAGCTCTGAGACCCCCCCTCAGTCTCCTCTTCTCCAGGCTGAACAGACCAAGGGACTTCAGCCTCTCCTCACACGCCTTCCCCTGCAGACCCTTCCCCAGCCTTGTGCCCTCCTCTGGACACCCCTCAGTACTTTGATGTCCTTTTCATCCTGTGGCACCCAAACTGCCCCCAGTGCTCGAGGTGGGGCTGTCCCAGTGCAGAATAGAACGGGACAATCCCCTCCCTCTCCCAGCTGGTGATGCCCTGCATGGTGCCCCCCAGGACACAGTTGCCCTCTTGGCTTCCAGGGCTCACTGCTGGCTCATGGTCACCCAGAACCCCCAGATCCCTCTCCACAGGGCTGTTCTCCAGCCTCTCCCTGGTCTGTCTGTGTTTCCAGGGTTCCTTCACCACGACTTCAAACACTGAGAGAAAAGGAGGTCACTGCTGCTTAAAATACCAGAGGAGCAGTGGCAGTGGAGCTGCAGAGAATCCCCACCACAGGAATGGGGTTTGGAAGCAGAACGGCCGGATCCGGCGATGCCCCCGCACCTCCCAACCCTCCTTCAACCTCCCAAGCCGGTCCTTCCACTTCCGACCCTCCCCAGGCACTGGAGACCCCCAAATCCTGGCCATGAGGATAAATGGAGTCCCCAGCTCCCAGAAAGCTGGCACAGAGGGGTCAGCAGCTGGAGAGGCCCATGGAAAGGACCAATTTTAATCAAACTCCTAATGGATAAAGGAACTGAAGGGGTGGAAGAGGCCAGGTCCCATCCCTTTGTCCACAGTGAGGCTGGAACCCTGTCCCTGTGCCCACAGCCAGGCCAGATCTGTGTCCCTGTGCCCTCGGCAGGGCAGGATCCACATCCCTTTCCTACAGAGTTGCTTGGTTGGAAAAGACTTTTGACATCATCGAGTCCAACTGTCCCTGATCCCCGAGCACCTCATCAACCCATCTTTTAGAAACCTCCAGGGATGGTGACTCCACCCCCTCCCTGGGAGCCTCTGCCAGGGCCTGAGAACCCTTTCAGTGAAGAACTTTTTCCCGATGTCCAATCTGAACCTGCCCTGGCGCAACCTGAGGCCATTGCCTCTCGTCCCATCACTGTCACTTGGGAGAGGAGACCAATCCCCACCTCCCCACAGCCTCCTCTCAGGCAGTTGTAGGCAGCAATGAGGTCTCCCCTCAGACTGCTCTTCTCCAGGCTGAATGCCCCAGGTCCCTCAGCTGCTCCTCATAATCCTTGTTCTCCAGCCCCTTCCCCAGCTCCGTTCCCTCCTCTGGACGCGCTCCAGCCCTTCAATGTCTTTCTTAAAGTGAGGGGCCCAAAACTGAGCCCAGGATTCGAGGTGTGGCCCGCAGCGGGGCCAGATCTGAAACCCTTTGCCCAGAGCAGGGCTGTATCCACGTCCCTTTGTGCACAGGAGGCTGTGACAGCGCGAGCTCCACATCCCAGGCTCTGCAGAGCATCCTGGGGAGCAAAGCCCGGCCTTCAGGCAACGCCCAAGGGTGCAAACCTGGCACCCAGAAACTGAGGATGGGTTGGAAAACAAGCAGAGCCAGCCAAGATCCCAATCTTCCCCCAGCGCAGCCCGGCTGCCTCCTCCCAGACTGGAATTTCCACCAGCACAGACCTGGCAAGGTTTGGCCAACAGCTCCGAACGTGGCACAGGCTGGTGCAGCCCGGCCGGCCCCGCGCGTGGGTACAGCATCGACATGAAAAGAGGTGAAAGAAATCAGAGAAGGGTTGGAAGGGACCTCAAAGCCCATCCAGTTCCAACCCCCAACCCAGTTACACCTCCCACTGGATCAGGGGGGTCCAAGCCCCATCCAACCTGGCCTTGGACACCTCCAGGGATGGAGCAGCCACCACTGCTCTGGGCAACCTGGGCCAGGGCCTCCCCACCCTCACAGGAGAACATTTCTCCCCAAGATCTCATCTCAATCTTCCCTCTTCCAGTTCAAAACCCTTCCCCCTCATCCTACCCCTGCACTCCCTGATCCAGAGCCCCTCCCCAGCTTTCCTGGAGCCCCTTTCAGTCCTGGGAGGCTGCTCTAAGGTCTCCCTGGAGCCTTCTCTTCTCCAGGCTGAACAACCCCAACTCTCCCAGCCCTCGTAGCAGAGGTTCTCCAGCACTTGGAACATCTCCGTGGCCTCCTCTGGACTCGCTCCAGCACATCCACATCCTTCCTGTGCTCAGGACTCCAGTGGTGCTGAATCCATCCCAGTTGGGATGAAGGAGCAGCCTGGATCTCTCCTCTTCACCCAGCTTATGCCGGAGCTCCACTGAATCTCAGCGAGCTCTTCCCAGATGCGGCACCGCCCGGATTTCACCGGCAACACCCTCTTCCCCCGCAGTACCTTCATCTTCTTGGCGTGCAGCTTCTCCTCCTTGAGGTGCTCCCGTAGGATCTCCCGGTGGTTCACCTCCTGCTCCTGGGCGAACTCGCAGAGCGTGTAGCGGCGAACGGAGTTGTGGCGCGGGGCCATGCCCAGGGAGCTGCCGCCCTGGCTGGGGACGCTGGTGAAGCCCTGGCGCCGGGCGAAGTAGTAGACGGTGACTTGGTCAAAGCGAACGTTCTTCCTGCGGAGCTGCTTCTGCCGCTTCAGGATGGAGGTGGCTGCAGGGCCAGAAGACAGAGAGGGGTTGTCAGGAGCCTGATACCCCTCAGGGGTTCCCCAGAAATCCTCCCACCCCTCCAGAAGGCGGCTTCAGAAGACCTCCCAAACGTCTGGAATGCATCTTCCAAAGATCTCCCACGCCTCTGGAACGTGGTTTCCAAAGATCTCCCACCTGTCTGCAATGCAGTTTCCAAAGATCTCCCTCCCCTCCAGAACGTGGCTTCCAAAGATCTCTCAATCCTCTGGAAGGCAGCTTCCAAAAGATCTCCCTCCCCCCTGGAATGCAGCTTGCAAAGATCTCCCACCCCTCTGGAATGTGGCTTCTAAAGCTCTCCCATCCCACTGGAACACAGCCTTCCTACTCCCAGGCGCCAGTCGAGCTCGAGCTGTCGGCCCAGAGCCACCTCCAGGCCACGGCTGTGTCCCCGAGGACCAGGCTCTTCGCTGCGATGTCACCGAGACCCCGTTAATCCCCACTCCCTGCACCGTCGGCACCCCCAGGGCCAGGAGGAGGACAGGAGCGCTCTGGGATGGAGCTTGGACACCACTGTGGGGTCAGATTGGAAATTCCCCAGGCTCTGGCACGATCCGGACCAGCAAACTCATCCCCTCAGGTGGGAGATGAGGGAAGGACAAGGGGAGAGCAGATCCAGTCCCACATCCCAGCGCTCGGCCGAGGCCTGTGGCGCCGGGAGCAGGGACAGGGAGCGGGAGAGGCTCCGTCCCGGCGCACTCACGGATGAAGCCAGAGGAGCTGGAGGGGTTGACGCTGTCGCAGCTGTCGGCGCTGTCGCTGTTGGAGATCTCGTCGTCCGAGTTGGAGCCGGCCGAGCCCACGTCCGCATCCTCAAACCTCCTCTTGAGGCCGGCGCTCGGGATCGCATCCATTTGGCCGCGCTTCGCATGGAGAGCGGGCGGGGGGGGGAAGGGGCTCGGCCACCAGGCTCTCCGCGGCCCGGCAGGCACGGCTCAAAGCTGGAATGGCATTTTGGAGAAGGATAACTGGGAAAGGTTCCCTTGGCTCTTCCGAGCAGTGGCTCCCCAGCTCAGATCAAGGCTCTGGTCCCCAGCTCCAATGCCATCCCACCCTCCAGCTGGGAGCTGTGCACCGGTATTTAAGGATATCCCGGCAGCTCTGGAGGGGCAGGTGGGGCTGAACTCATCTGTTCCAAACCGATCCCTACCGGAATTCCGGAGGAGACGCTGGATTTATGAACAGAGGGAGCTCAAACTGCTCGGCACAGCAACCACCTCGCCCGTGATCCAACCTGGCCAGCTCCCAACAAAACCTTGGGATGCACCAGGGTCTATCCACTCATCACCGATGCCACATCCCATCCAAGCTGCAGCAAGGGAACAAGACCCTTGCCAGGAGACTCCCCAGCATTTTCCTGTCCCCTCACTGATGTCCCCAAGCTCCAGAGCAGGCCGCTTGGCTTGCCCACGGGACGCTGAGAAATCCTCAGACCCAGCCTGGGCAAGGAATTCCTGGGAGCTGATTTCCCAGTGGGAAGAGCAATGAGCAGGGCTCTGCGTTCTCCCGATGCTCTCGGACCAGTGGCTTCTGCTTCTGAACAGAGCCCAGGGTATCCCCATCCCCTGGGCTGGAGCCAGAAACCTCCTGGGATACCGGGACCCCCAGGAGCCCAGCACCCACCAGGCTGCACCATCTCCTCTCCCCTCCCCTCTGACCACCGTTCTCATGGCAACGGAACAGCCGGCTTCGGCAAAAAGCATGTCAGCCCACGGCATCACAGAGTCATGGAATCATCTGGTTAGAAAAGATCTTGGAGATCATCGAGTCCAGCCGTCTGCTACCGAACCATCCCTGAGCACCTCGTCCACACGGCTTTTGAACCCCTCCAGGGACGGGGACTCCACCCCTGCCCTGGGAAGCCTCTGCCAGGGCTTCACCACTCTGTCAGGGAAGACATTTTTCCCAATATCCAATCTAACCCTCCCCTGGCACAATTTGAGGCCATTACCTCCCATCCTATCACTTCGGAGAAGAGCCCAGCACCCACCTCACCACAAACTCCTCTCCAGGAGCTGCAGAGAGCAATGAGGTCTCCCCTCAGCCTCCTCTTCTCCAGACTAAACAGCCTCAGGTCCCTCAGCCACTCCCAGAACCCCTTCCCCAGCTCCTTTCCCCTCTCTGGATGAGCTCCAGCTCCTCAAGGTCATTCTTGGAGTGAGGGGCCCAAAACTGAACCCGGGATTCAAGGTTTGGCCTCCCCAGTGCAAAGTCCAGGGGGATGATCCCTTCCCTGCTCCTGATGGTCACACCATGGCTCATCCAAGCCAGGATGCTGGTGGCCTTCTTGGCCACCTGCTCCTTTTCCACCAAGCAGTTTTCCAGTCCCTCTTCCCCAAGCCCGCAGCATTGCCAGGGGCTGTTGTGACCCAAGGACCTGGCACTTGGCCTTGTGGAACCCCATCCCACTGTCCTTGGCCCATGGATCCAGCCTGTCCCAAATCCTCTGCAGACCCCTCCTGCCCTCCAGCCCATGGATCCACACTCCTGCCCAATTTGGTGTCACCTCCAACTGACTGAGGCAGAACTTGCTCCCCTGCCCAGTCGGCAACAGGAGGCACTGCCTGTGCCCAGGCTCTGTATCCCCTCTGGCAGCCTGAAAGCCAAAAAGGCAATGTGGGTGCCCTTCTCTTCCCAACACATGTGCCAGTGCCAGAGTGAAGCCCCGAGCAGGCTGTGACTTCCCAGTCCTCATAACACCATGTTTTGGGTTAAATATGGCTTTGGGAGTATGGATTTGTCAGGAAATTCCTTAATCCTGTTCTAAAGGAGTGGAAAAAAAAAAGCAGTGACTGAACCAGTCACCCTAAATCAGGAGCTAATTTAACACCACCGATCCCACACGTGATCCAAGGGGATAAGAGGAGGTGGAAAACAGCAGCTGGAGCATCGCTACCACGACATCCCAACCCCCTGGGTTCAACCCCTCCATCAGCCCCAGATCAGCCCCTTTTTCAGGGTCCTCATCAGGGCTCCAGGTGGAATTGCTCATCCCAAGGCTCAGCTGACACCATTGGCATCATTCCAGGAAGGAAATACTTAATGAGGAGAATCTGCAGCTTCTCCCAATCCCACCAAAGCTAATTTTCAAAATATTGCCTAAAATTCCTCTCCCTTGGGTGTTTCCAGGGAGGAAAATCAGCAACAGTGTCTGAGTGGGCACCGCTACACGCAGGATCAGACTGTGGCCAGGCATGAGGACTGGATCCTTCTCTGGATGGATTCATCAGGAGACAGCTCCCATTCATTGTGTTTCTGGAGGTGTTCAAGGCCAGGTTGGATGGGGCTTGGAGCCCCCTGATCCTGTGGGAGGTGTCCCTGCCCATGGCAGGGGGTGGAACTGGATGGGCTTTGAGGTCCCTTCCAATCCAAACCATTCCAGGACTCCGTGATTCTTAGACCAGACCAGCTTCCTGTGCCAGAGGGGAAAAACCCACCCCAGAGCCAGCGAGGTGGGCACCCGGGCAGGGGTGCTGCTGCAGGGACAGGGAACCAGGAGCCAGGAAGGGAAGCGTTCATCTCATTTCTTCACAGGAGAATCTCCGTCCTCTGTGTGGGCATTTCCTTCCTCCTCCTCCTGCAGGGAGCAGCCTGGAGAGCCCCAGATACCCTGGGCATCTGCGTGGTTCCCTCCTCATCCACCTCCTGAAGGGAGAACTTCAGAGCCCCTGGCCATCAACATGGTTCTCTACTCATCATCATCCTCTTCCTCCTCCTCCTTGTCCTCATCGTCATCATCATATCACTCCTCCTGCAGGGAGCAGCCTGGAGAGCCCTGGATACCCTGGGCATCAGAGTGGTTCCCTCCTCCTCCTCCAAAGAGCTGCCCAGAGAGCTCCAGAGACCCTGCCCATCAACACGATTCTCCACTCATCATCATCTTCTCCTCCTCCTTATCCTCGTCATCATCTTCCTCATTGTCACCATCATCATACTCCTCCTTCTCCTGCAGAAGCTGCCTGGTGACCCCCAGAGATCCCAGCCATCGGGATGTTTCCTGCTCCTCAGTTGGGTGTGAGAGCAGCTTTCCCCATCAGACCCAGAGGCCGGGTTAGCTTCTTTCTTGCCCAAATCGCCAGTGTTTTGGAATTCCCCCCCTCCACGCCCATCGCCTGGGGCACAGCAGGGCCCTCGGCAGCTCCAGGACCCCGGGGTCCAGCCCTGAGGTCGGGGCCCGGCTTCAGCGACTGCTCAGGGAGACTGGGGGCAAAGTACTGGCAAGGCCCCTCATCCCACTGGGAAAGCCTCTCCTCCTGCCTCCTCAACACGGCCAGGGAAAAGAATAACATAACAAATCCACTAATGATGGGGGGAACTAGGATGGGGAAGAGAAAACTTGGCTCCAACACTGTGAGGAAGGGGCTGTGCAACCCTGATTTTCCTTCTTTCTGCTGTTAAACAACACCAAAAAGCAGTTCAACTGAAAACAGGATTTATTTCCATGTCAGCTGTCACTGGAATTGCCTTTGGGAGTGGGGAGGGGTTCAGAGAATCCTGGAATGGTCTGGGTTGGAAGGGACCTCAAAGCCAACACAGTTCCACCCCCCCCCGCCATGGGCAGGGACACCTCCCACTGGATCAGGGGGCTCCAAGCCCCATCCAATCTGGCCTTGAACACCTCCAGGGATGGGGCAGCCACAGCTTCTCTGGGCAACCTCAAGATCTCATCTCAATCTTCCCTCTTTCAGCTCAAAACCCTTCCCCTCATCCCATCCCTGCACTCCCTGATCCAGAGCCCCTCCCCAGATTTCCTGGAGCCCCTTTCAGCACTGCGTGGCTGCTCTAAGGTCTCCCCAGAGCCTTTTCCTCTCCAGGCTGAACAACCCCAACTCTCCCAGCCTGTCCTCATGGCAGAGGTGCTCCAGCCCTTGGATCATCTCCGTGGCCTCCTCTGGTCTCGCTCCAACAGCTCCAGGTCCTTCCTGTGCTCAGGACTCCAGAACTGGACTCGGGGCTCCAGGTGGGGTCTCCCCAGAGCAGAGGGGCAGAAAACCCTCCCTCCCTTCTGGTCCCACTCTTTGGGTGTAGCCCAGGACACCCTTAGTTTCTGGGCTGGGAGCACCCATTGCCGGCTCCTGTGGAGCTTCTCCTCCCCCAGCACCCCAAGGCCTTCTCCCCAGGGCTGCTCCCAACCCATTCTCCACCCAGGCTGGATCTGTGCTTGGGATTGCCGCGACCCAGGAGCAGGACCTTGCTCTTGGCCTGAGATGGCATTCACGGACACAAAGAGCATCCTGAGACAGAGCCAGACCAGCCAAGGGGCTCCAAGATCTGATTGGGGAAACCTGCTGGCTCAAAGCTCATCAAAGGCTGATAACGAGTCTGGATCATCCCAAAGAACTGACGTTGTCGCTTTGCAGAAGAACCCACACTCCTGGTTTGCTGGTTCCCAGTTCTGGGAGGAAAGGAAGGGCGGGAGCATCTCTGGGATGCTCACAGTTCCCAAACCTCATTTGCTGATGCCAATGGATCCCCCACCCGTGGTCAAGGTCCCACTAACGAGTTTCCTTTCATCTCCTGTGACTCCAGCATCTCCTCCAATGATCCTCTCTCCACATGGGATGCACTAACAGGCTGCTTCACTATCCCAGCGTGTTCAGGTGAAGACTATAATAGTAATTCCAGAATGAAAAGCCATTTCATTCCCAGATATTCAGAGTAACTAGCAATCACCAGGCAGGGACCCTTGGAGCATCCTGCAGATCCTATGGAGCATCCTATGTCTTCTGTGATGGCTCCCAAAACCCTCACACAGATCAAAGGCTCCAGGATCCAGGAATGCAGGATACTCAGGATTTCCCCTCTTCACATTAACTCCCTGCTTGGGACTGCATCCCTGGAGCTTTGGGGGAGGCCGGGTTAAATGAGCTTCCAATGAAAAGCCAGAGCCAAAAGCAGATCCTGACAAAGCCTCCCAGGGTTTCGAGGTATCGGAGGTGTCAAATGCAGGGACATCGGATTATTTCAGGAGCCGGATAAGGAGAGGGTGCGAATGAGATGCAAGAAGGAAGAAATGGATTTACACAGGGAGAGAGCTCCGAGCTAAGCAACCTCATGCATCCTGACCCCATCCCAGTGGATAACGGGTCACAAGACCATGCAGGACAAAGGCAGAAGAACATAAGCGTGGGATAACCAAAGGAGCCCGTTTCATTCCACTGCAGCACCCGGCGTCTCCCAGGAAGGCCGTGCCGGCAGCTGGAGCAGCCAGGCTGCTGTTTCCCATCTCCCTCCTCTCGGCAGCAACTTCCGTGGGGAAAGGGCTTCCTCCGAGCTGAAACCCACCCGAAACGGGGCTCCCCTCCAGCAGCCGCCCCCGGCTCCGCTCCTTCCCTCCTTCCGGCCGTGCAGCAGGATTGGCGCTGCCGGTTGTCGCGGCAGCACCACTGCAGAGCACCGCGGCGCGCTGCGGAGCCGCCGGATCCAACCCGGTCGGCACCAGGAAAAGCAGCTCCTGCCATCGCCCCCGATGCCCCGGGCGCACGGCAAAGCCTCAACCCCACCGAGGCTGGGAGATGAGAACCCACAGAGATCCCAAACCCTCGCTCTACGTCTCCTCGAAAGGGCAATGCCAGCAGCTCAGCAGGGATGGATGGTGGGAACCCCACTGCTCCCCAGGGAAGCAGAGGGATGGGGTTTAGGGTCAGTCCCACATGGGAAGGGTCCGGCACCGCTCGTGCACGTGGCCAAACTCCATGGAGCACAGAACCCTGCTCCAAGGGGGGAAAATTAACCTCCCACCCAATAATCAATGCAGGAGCTGGCAGAAACGGTCGGATCCAGCAGCACTCCACCCGCTCCCTGCCCGCGGTGCTGGCAAATCCAGGCCTTACCCTGGGACAGGGTATTGATGAGCCCAGAAACAAGATCAAATGATTCCTGCCCCACCAGGACAGCCCCTTGGCCACCACGAAGGGGTCAGCGGTTCCACTCCCCTACACATCAGTCGCTGGAGGCTCTCCCAAAGGATTTGGCCGTTGGCCTCTGCAGGAGGAAACCCAATGGACCTGCCAGGTGGATTCAAGGATGCAGCGGCCGGTCAGCACCTGAGATCAGTCCTTGACCACCAGCACCGTTTGGGCATTCCCAAAAACCAGCAGAAGGCAAGGATTCTTCTACACTCCCACTAACGAAGACAGCTAACAAGGAAATCTAGGCTACAGCTCCCATGGCTCAAGCCCCACCAGCGCCTGCGCTTATGCAACCAACATCTCAGTCAGCAGTGATGGTCCGGGTTGTCCAAGAGCCTCCATCCCCTCCGTGTGCCAGCAGATCCATGCTGGCTGCTGCCCAGCATTCTGGGAAGGGTGGGGTGGGGGCTGTGAGAAAGGCTGCTCCCAAAACCCCCTGCCTGGCCCCCTCTGCCCTTCACCAGAACCGAGGCACAGAGGTGGGACCACCCCACAGCACACACGGAGGCTCTGGGGAAAAGCAGGAGCTGAACACCCCAAAGGCTGGGGGGAGAGACCCCCAAAGGTGACCTCAGAGGTGAGGGGAGAGCAGGGCACCGAGGACATGGCCAAGGGTGTCCTCCTGGTCCATTCCTCCAGAGGATGAGCAGGAGCTGCTGAGCTGAGCCCTGGATGCCCTTCCTGCTGCTCCAGGGCTCCCTCGGGCAGTGGCCAAGGACAGGAGGAGCTGGTCCAGGCCACGACACCACGGGGAGAACACGGAGCACCAGGACAGGCGACTTTAGGCCATGGTGTTGGCTCTGCTCCCACCTGGACCTCGGCTCCAACCACAGGGATGCCGAGGGGCGTCAGGGCAGAACCCTGGCCCCTGCAGTGGTGAAGGCCCCACAAACCATCTCAGAGCCCCCAGCGCCGGTGATGGGGGCAACCCCCCCCCCCCATTCTCACCCTACGGTCCCACCCTGAGGAACACCAGACTGGACCCCCATGCACCCACGCAGAACCCCCTCCAGACCCATCACCTCTCAGGTACCCCAGCCCTGCCCCTTCCCAAGCCCCTATATCAGCCATAGCCCCCCCCACCCCTCCCCTCAGTCTCCCCATGCACAGCAGAGGGCAGAGCCCCAGCCACAACGGACTCCCCAGCACCTATAGACCACCCAGATATGAGGGTGCCCACAACCCTTGCAGCACCCCCAGGTACAGCACCCCCCACGGCCCCTCCCCTATAGGCCCATAGATGTAAGCTCTTCCCCCTCCCCTGTAGCACCCCCAGCTATAAAGCCCCCCCCTCCCCTACAGGCCCCTACATACGCTAGAGCATCCCCATCACCTATAGGCCCCCTCAGCTTTAAAAGCCACCTCCCATCCCTAATAAACCCATAATCTATGAGGTCCCCCCATCCCCTATAGGCCCCTGCATTCCCCACAGGCCCGCCTCAGCTTTAAAATCCCCCTCTCATTTCCAATGAGCCCCCCATCCCCTATAGCACCCTGCATCCCTACGGTCCCCCCATCCCCTATAGGGCACCTCTGCTTTAAAAGCCCCCTCTCATCCCCTATATGCCCCCAATCTATGAGGTCTCCCCATCCTCTATAGGCCCTTGCATCCTTTACTGCCCTCCAACCCCTATAGGCCTCTGTATCCCCTACAGACCCCCAACCCCTATAGGCCCTCGCATACCCTACAGACCCCCAACCCCTATAGGCTCTTGCATACCCTACAGCCCCCATCCCCTATAGGCACTCCTCAGCTTTAACATCCCCCCTCCCATACCCAATCAGGCCGCCACCTGTGAGCCCCCCATCCGTACAGACACCCCTCAGTTTCAGAAGCCTCATCCCAACCTCAAGAGGCTCCTCACCTGTAAGCCCCCCCCCCCCCTGCAGCCCCCCTGTTCCCCTATAGACCCCCCTATAGGTACCCCCATCCTCCTTAGCCCCTTCCAATCCTTACAGCCACCCTATCCTCTACAGCCCCCACTCCCCTATAGCACCCTCAGCTCTAAAAGCCCCCTCCCATCCCCAACCAGACCCCCAATCTGTGAGCCCCTCCATCCCCTATAGGCCCCTCCATCCACTACAGCCCCCCCCACACCCCCCTCCCCTACAGGCCCCTGCATCCTTACGGCCCCCCCATCCCCTATAGGCACCCTCAGCTCAAAAAGCCCCCCCCCCCCCCATCCCCCACAGCCCCTATAGGCACGCCTCAGCTTTCCAATCCCCCCTCGCACGCCCGATAACCCGCCGCCGCCCCTCACCGTGTCCCGCGGGCGGGGCGGCTCCCGGGGGCGCTGGGCGCTGGGCTCCGCGCGGACCCGCCCCGCCGCCGCTCCCCGACAACAATGGGGCCGCGGCCGCTGCGCCGCCGCTTATATACCGTGCGTCACGTGACCGACACGCCCCCCCCCCGGTTCCCCCCCCCCCCCTCCGCGCGCACCGCCTCCGTCCGCGCCGCGCGGGGCGCGCTGGGAAAGCAAGTCCGGGCGGGAAAAGAGGGCGGGGCGGGAAAGGGGGGCGGGGCGGGAAAGGGGGGCGGGGCGGGAAAAGAGGGCGGGCAGGGAAGGGGCGGGGCAGGGCGGGAAAGGGAGCGGGGCGGGAAAGGGAGCGGGGCGGGAAAGGGAGCGGGGCGGGAAAAGGGGAGGAGCGGGGCGGGAAAAGGGGGGCGGGGCGGGAAAGGGGGCGGGGCGGGAAAGGGGGCGGGGCGGGAAAGGGAGCGGGGCGGGAAAGGGAGCGGGGCGGGAAAGGGGGGCGGGGCGGGAAAGGGAGCGGGGCGGGAAAAGGGGAGGGGCAGGCCGGGAAAAGGGGGGCGGGGCGGGAAAAGGGGGCGGGGCGGGAAAGGGAGCGGGGCGGGAAAAGGGGAGGGGCAGGCCGGGAAAAGGGGCGTGGCATGAAAAGGGGGCGGGGCGGGAAAGGGAGTGGGGCGGGAAAAGGGGAGGGGCAGGCCGGGAAAAGGGGCGTGGCATGAAAAGGGGGCGGGGCGGGAAAGGGAGTGGGGCGGGAAAAGGGGAGGGGCAGGCCGGGAAAAGGGGCGTGGTAGGAAAAGGGGGCGGGGCGGGAAAGGGGGCGGGACAGGAAAAGAGGGCGGGGCAGGGAAGGGGCGGGGCGGGATAAGGGGGCGGGGCGGGATAAGGGGGCGGGGCGGGAAAAGGGGGCGGGGACACGAAAGGGGCGGGGCGGGAAAGGGGGCGGAGCGTGGCGGAAACGGGGAAGTGGCGGAAAAGGGGGCGTGGCAACACCCCCAGCCCCGCCCCGGGGGTGCGGGAGAGTGAGAACGGGTTGCGGAGCACCCTGAGCCCCGGTGCCGGGCAGGGACCGAAGGGGATGGGGGAGCACCCCCAGCCCGGCCCCGGGACAGCGAGAGGGGGATGCGGAGCACCCTGAGCCCTGGTGCTGGGCAGGGTCCGAAGGGGAAGGGGGAGCACCCCCAGCCCGGCCCCGGGGGTGCGGGGGACCGAGAAGGGGATGAGGAGCATCCTGAGCCCTGGTGCTGGGCAGGGTCCGAAGGGGATGGGGGAGCAGCCCGAGCCCGGCCCCGGGGATGCGGGGGACCGAGAAGGGGATGCGGAGCATCCCGAGCTCTGGTGCTGGGCAGGGTCCGAAGGGGAAGGGGGAGCAGCCCGAGCCCAGCTCCGGGACAGCAAGAGGGGGATGCGGAGCATCCTGAGCTCTGGTGCTGGGGAGGGTCCGAAGGGGATGGGGGAGCACCCCCAGCCCGGCCCCGGGACAGCGAGAGGGGGGTGCGGAGCATCCTGAGCCCTGGTGCTGGGCAGGGTCCGAAGGGGATGGGGCAGCGCCCCGAGCCCGGCCCCGCTGCACAGCAGGAAGGCCCTGGGGCTGCCCCGGGGGTCCAGTGGCTCAGGGCCTCCCCGAGGCAGTGACTCCGCAGGGTCCCTTTCCCCCACACCCCGGCACAGCCCCGCAGGGTCCCCGTCGCCTTCTCCTCCACCCCACCCTCACCTCGGCAGCCCCTCGGTCCCACTCCTGCTGCTCCCGAGCTCAGCTGCGCCCACAGCGCTTTCCCCCCCGCCCCGGATTACGGATTAGCTGTGTTATTAACTAACGAGCAGGTCAGGTTTACAGGATTACAAACCCCTCTCCATTCCTCCCACCCCGACCCCTCCATCTCCCTTGGGGAGGGCTGGTGCGTTGTGCACTGCTCCATCTGGGGGCTAATGCTCTCACATCGTGCTGCCGCTATTTTCCTCATCTGATGGTTTAAAATCCATTTCAAGGCCAGGTTGGATGGGGCTTTGATCATCTGGATCAAGCGGGACGGGTCTCTGCCTATGGCAGGGGGTTGGAACTGGATGGGCTTTGAGGTCCCTTCCAATCCCAGTTCAGGATTCTATGGGTCTTTGATCCTACAGCATCCTCCAAGCCCACCCACCCCTCCCATGGAGCAGGCCGGGCTGTGCCGATGCCAGGGCAGCTTGAGGCCAGGCAGAAGTCACTGCAGCCAGCAGCCCTCGCTCACAGCTTCCAGCACAGATTGCCAACGCTTTTTTTCCTCCCCAAAACACACAGTAAAGAATCCCACAGACCAGGCCAGTCAGCTATTTCTTTATCCAGCTCCGCTCCACGTTTTGCTCCAGCTTTACACAACTAAATCTGCATATAAAGCTCCTTGCGACCTTACACCAGCAAGGGAAGAAGGACGGTGCCGCAGCTGCAAACACAGCTGACACCACTTTCCGGTGGGTGGAGAGGAGAAAAACAAGGTCCCCACCTTTGTCCAAGAGATGCGTTGTAATACTAAATGAAAGCTTCACAAAATCTTTTAAGAAACCCCTCCCAGCCCCAGCTGCCACTCTCCCAGCTCAGCACAGCACCTGGTTGAGCCCTGCTCAGCTCAGCACCCACTGGAGGGCCCAGCTGGCCTTGCTGGGCCACTGGAATTCATGCTTGCTTGCCAGTCCACAAGCACCACAGGAGCTGATGCCACTCGGAGAGGCAGAGTGCACTGGCCATGGAGAAAGCCCTCACGCAGGTCGTAGATCCCAAAGGCAAACTTATCCCTAGAGCCACACAAGAGCACGACCTGGCCTCTCCAAGCCTCAGAGCTCCAGCAATTCATCAGCACGCTGCCATCAGCGGCAACCAGACACCGTTGGTGCAAGAAGGACCCCTGCAAGAGAGGCAGCCGAGCAACCAGCAGCTCAGGATCTTTCTAGAAGGTGTCCAGGAGCTTCCAGAGCTCTGCTTGTGTCCTTGTGCTGGAAGCGAAGGGTCTGCGTGGGCGCCAAGAGGCCTGTGGGTGCTCCTCCACCTCCCCTCCTATTTTAGGATGATGTGGTAGCTGTCATTGGTTTCAGCTGCAAAAGAAGCAAAACTCATGAGGCACCTGCAACAACAAAGGAATCCACTGGGATGAGTGGATCTGACACCAGAGCTCCCGGAGAAGCACGGAAAGGAAATACAAGACAGAGCCCGGGCATTTACGCACCTTTCATGGTGTCCAGAACAAAACAGGATTCATCTTGGAAGTTCTGTATCATCTGAAAGAAACCAGGAAAGCCAACTTAGCCTGAGGCCAGACCCAAACACAGCAGAGGCTTCACAGCCCCGAGTGAGGGCTTTGTGTGCCACCATCCAGACACGGGCACAGACTGGGAGTGGGGAAAGGGCTGGAAGTTGCTCAGGCAGGAAAGGCACCAGCCAGAAATACTGATTCCTTCCTCCAGCTCTCCAGAACTGCAGGTCCGAACTGGCAAGTCGAGAGAGAGAAACCATCGGATTCTGAGTCTGGAAGCAGAGTCCTCTCACAGCAATTCCCCTCCCTGATTTTACAGCAGAGCTGGAAGGAATCTAAGCATGATGGAGGGTTCGCAGGCAGCCTGGACTGGCTCTGGGAGAGCTGTTCATGTTTGAGAAACATCACAGCTTTAAGGGAGGTGCCCCTCGCAGCAGAGCAGCATCTCCAGACGTTAATGATTAACTCCTGATTCTTTGGCAACTGCAGACAATGGAGCAGGAGAGCCGTTCCCACCACCTCCAAAGAGCTCAGAGCACAATCAGCCACGAAACAGGGGAAGCAACCCAGCGCGAGAGGCCGATAATTAGCAGCACGCTGAGGCCGTTACCTCGTCACTGATGAGCACGTGTATCCCCGTCGGCCCCTGCTTGTAAATCTGGCTGATCTGTTGGGAAGAGATGCTGAAGAGCTGGGCCAGCTTCTCCATCAGCTCCAGCGCCGTCAGCTCCTCCAGGTAGATCGCGTGGTACACTGCGACGAGAGAGACATCACAGCCCAACGGCAAGCGCAGCGCCAGCGTCTGCACTGGGGGTGCAGAGACACCTCGGGCAGTGCCACACGCACGCCCAGGGCGTGGATGCCAAGAGGAGCGTGCGACTGGGCTGGGCTCTGCTCTGCCAGGTGCCTGTGACCCCGCTGGGGAGGGACACAGCCCACCCACCCGCCCTGCTGCGGTCGAATCACCCAGCTCTCGCCTTCCCAAGCCCGAGCTGCTAAATCTTCACCCAAGTAACAAGCGATAGGACAAGAGGAAATGGCCTCAAGTAGTGCCAGGGGAGGTTTAGACTGAATATTGGCAAATATTACTTCCCTGAAAGGGTTGTCAAGCGCTGGCAGAGGCTGTCCAGGGAAGAGGTGGAGACACCATCCCTGGAAGGGTTCAAAAACCATGTGGCCGTGGAACTTCATGACTGGGTTTAGTGCACACAGCGGTGTTGGGCTGAAGTTGGACTGGATGATCCTAGAGGACTCTGCCAACCCTGATGGTTCTGTGATTCCAAATCCACACACAGCCACAGCATGGCCACCCTCACCATGGAGCTGCAGCGGGCCCTGAGCTCCACCAGCATCAGCCTGGTTGCCATCAACGCTCTGCAATGCTTGCTGTACTGACACAGTCCTTGCTCCCAAACCCTTCTCTTTCTGCTGGCAGCAGCCAAGCAGCATTTTGTACCATTCCTGGCAGTTTTCAATCCCAGCAGGACGGAAACACTGCCCTAGCACCTCCCCAGAGCCCCCAGTCCCAGAGGCAGGTCCTGAGGGGAAGCGAGAGGATCCAAATTGGAGTTGAGCAAGGAAAGGAGAAGCTGATTGCTTCTGCACTTGCTGCTCCAGTCACAGAGATGGATAAGCCGGCGCCCGGCTGCTCCACAAATGTAGGTCACTCATTGTTGTCTGGGCGATGCTGGATTCTCACAGGAGCAATCATTTGTCAGCTCCAAGCAGGAAACGCTCCGACAGTCAGAGCCTGCAGCCACTGATTTGGTGGGCAAGGAGGAAATCAGCCAGGCAAGAGAAAAGGACTCGCCGGGCTCTTCTGGCACCCTCACGGCAGGAAAACCCGCACGGGGCCCTCGGTTCACATCCAGAGCCTGCATCAGGGCACGGGTGAGCTCACCTGGGAGCCCCGGGGGGTCCCCAGCGCAGCAGGGGGGAGGTCGAAGATGCGCAGGACGTTGTTGTCACTGCAGGTCAGGACACAGGAGCCATCAGGGGCCCTGGTGGAGGGGTTAGGGGGGGACAGGACCCCCCACCCCTGCCCCATAGCAGCCTCAAGAGCTGCCCCACAGAGGCCTCCAGGACTCCCACCCTTGCCCCATAGCAACCTCCAGGACCCCCCACAGCCAACATGGCACAACAGCAGAAGGCCAAACACACCAAGCCCTGCAAGTCATTGCTCAGCAGGCTCTGGCTACAACAGTGGCTTTGAGCCCAGTGATGCTTGCTGGGAGCTCAAACCTGCAGGGCAAGGGATGGAGGCAGCGGGTGCTGAGCACCCATGGCAACAGTCCCCCTGTGCTCTTGTTCACTGAACCCCTTGGCTGTCCACCCGGACTCTGCGCAAGTGAGGCCGCACCTCAAATCCTGGGTTCAGTTTTGGAACCCTTGTTCCAAGATAGACCTTGAGGTGCTGGAGGAATGGAGCTGGGGAAGGGTCTGGAGCCCAGGGGTTCTGGGAGCTGCTGAGGGACCTGAGGGGGTTTAGTCTGGAGAAAAGGAGGCTGAGGGGAGACCTCATCGCTCTCTGCAGCTTCTGGAGAGGAGGTTGTGGTGAGGTGGGTGCTGGGCTCTTCTCCGAAGTGATGGGATGGGGCGAGAGGAAACAACCTCAATTTGCACCAGGGGAGGTTTAGATTGGATATTGGGACAGATATCTTTACTGACAGAGTGGGGAAGCCCTGGCAGAGGCTGCCCAGGGCAGTGGTGGAGCCTTCCTGGAGGGGTTCTCTAACCGTGTGGCCGTGGCACCTGGGGATGGGGTTCATTCAACATGGTGGGGTTTGCCTGACGGTTGCACTGAATGAGTTTAGAGGTGTTTTCAAGCCTTTGTGATTCCCTGATTCCACAATTCCCTTTGCCCTGCTGGCAGCAGCCCAAGCCCATCACCCCCAGCCAGGCGTCGAAGCCCTCACCGAAAAACGTGCTGGTTCCCGCGTCCCCATCCTCGTGTTTCTGCTGGAGGTCCTGCAGCTGCTGGGACTCCTGGCAGACGTAGATGGTCAGTCTGGGCCGCACCATCCTGCAGGCAGAGCACGGAGTAAACACCATCGTTTTCTCTCAAGGACACCTGGAGCTGCCGACACTTTGCCAGCGCTCTTCCTTCCCAAGAATCTTCAGAAGGAAAAGAGGAGATCAGAGACCTCATCTCGAAGCAAAACCACGGTGGCCATCCCCACCTCGCCGAGGCAGCAAAGGTTGTTGTGAGGAGGGGACGGAGCTGGCACGTGGCCACGGTGCCCGCTGGCTCTGAGCAGACGGTTGGCTCCCGAGGACCGAGCTGCCGCGGCTCAGGCCGGACTCTGCCGGCATCGCGTGTGCTCCTTCTCCCTCAGAGTCTCATTTTGCAGAGCAAAAGCCAGCAGTCTCCCACCCTTCGTGCCCTTCTCCCCAGGGCGCCCACGTTTCCCTGCTATCTCCCGAGCCATCAGAGACACTCCATTAACCCTCTGGAATGCTTCCCACCCGTGCAGCTCTTGCTGCCCCAAGCCAGACCTCCCGCGCCGGTGCCTCCCCAGACCTTCCCTCCAGGACACAAGCTGCCCTGTGCCTCTCCGCCTGGCTGGAATGCTCCAGCTCAGCCAGGAGGGCAGCGAAACACCAGCCCCTGCTTCCACAGGGAAAGGTGCAAGGGAATATTCCTTTTCCAGGAAGGGTATTCAACCAAGAGGTGGTTCAAAGTACTGTATGGGCAGGGCTTTCTGGCTGTGATGTGGTTCTCCGACATTCAGAGAGTAAGATCCCTTCTAATGCTTCCCTCCCACATGGATTTTGTTGTCCAAGTTGCCACTGGAGCAGCTGCCCTGCTGGCTACGTTATCAGATTTGACTGGAAGAGGTTCAAAGAGGGGAAGGAAACTCTGTTCTCCGACAGCGAGAGCCAAACAGGCTGAACCAAACCCAATCAACCCATCACCCACGATCAGCTTGAGAGCCAGTAACGTACCGGCCTTTCAGCGCGTTGAAGAGCCGGATGCCATCCGCAGGGCCACAGATCTGGATCACATCTTCCCTAGTCAGCTTCAGCAGGTCTGCACCTACAGGTTTAACAACCCAAAGGAGAGGAAGTCACGCACAATCAAGCCCAAAGAGGCTGGGATGGGGGTCCCCAGGCCACAGCCATGCTGGCACCGCCTCCTCTCACTCCATTCCCAAATTCCTCCTGCAGACAAGCTGCCCCTGCTCCAAGCAGAAGGAATCTCCCAAGGTTTTATTCCAGACTCGTTTTGCAGTGTTTGTTTCAGTACAACCCTGTGTCCTGTATTATCACCGACAGCCGGCACTGCGGCACCACCGTGACCCTGGATAACAGGGGCCACACCACCGAGAAAGGAGAGGACAACAAACACAAAGCATTGCTTCACACACAGTGCTCTCCGTTTCATTCCTCAGCTCGTTTTAAGGTCAGAGGGCACCGTGAGAAACCACCCCAGTCCCTGCCATTTTCCCAGTAGCAAACAAGGCGAGAAACAAAGAGCGGTTCAGGAAGCCACATTATATTGTGTTCTAGAACAGATGGGATTTTTAATATATGTATTTGCAAACAGTGACAGGAAGAAGGTGTTGAGAGCAAGGGGAGGCTGAGCTCTCAGCACAAAGCAAGGCAGATCTGGAGGGGCTGTCGGAACCCACCTGAGAAGTTTCTGAAAAGCCGAGAAAAGGTGGAGAAGCGGTTCCGATGCAGCCACTGCTGGGCCTCCTGGGGCGTGCTGGTGGGCAGGAGGTTCTGCAAGACAGGAGGAGGGTCCCACACTCAGTAATGCCACGGGAGCCTTTCCAGGTTAGCTCCATCAGTGTTGATAATCACAGTCTTAATCTGAGCCCCACAGTCTCAATCCCAGACCCCACAGTCTCAATCCGAGACGCCAGTGAGCTGGGCTTGCAGCACACGGCCTGAACATGCTGTGATTTAAAAGGCTTTGGAAGGAGAAAAAGGAAGAAACCAAAGGGAAGGCACAGCCAAGACCACAGCAATAGGTACAGGTCACAAGCTATACAACACTCGCTCAGCGCTGTACTGGACATTTTTCACCCTGTCACCTTTTTTCCCCCCCAAAGAGGAGACAAAATCAAGTCAGAACACCCCAAAGATGGGTGAAGCAGAGCAGCCTCTTCCCCAGCCAATGCAGCCCCCACCAACCCACCCTCTCCATCCCCAATCCCGTTTGCTGATCCGTGCACCGTCCTTACCACAAGCGCAAGCTCTGGGGTGTGACTTACATCTACAATCGGAGCGGGCGGCTCCGGCTGGTGGTTGGGAGAGCCATTGCTGGGGGGAAAGGGCACAAAACCAAGTTAGCACCACTCCACCCTCCTGACACGGGATTCTGGCCCGCAGCAGCCTCCACCCTCCCAGAACCAGGACCACCCGGACACAGGGACAGCAATGTTACGCAGCTCCGAGGGCTTTAGTTTGACTTTTTGTACTTAAAGAGGCCTAAAGGAAAGCTGGAGAGGGGCTCTTGATCAGGGAGTTCAGAGAGAGGACGAGGGGGAAGGGTTTTGAGCTGAAAGAGGGGAGATTGAGATGAGATCTTGGGGAGAAATGTTTTGTTGTGAGAGTGGGGTGGTAGCTGTCCCATCCCTGGAAGTGTTCAAGACCAGGCTGGATGGGGCTTGGAGCCCCCTGATCCAGTGGGAGGTGTCCCTGTCTATAGCAGGGAGTTGGAATTGGATGAGTTTTAAGGTCCCTTCTAACTCAAACCATCCCATGATTCCATGAACTTCCCCCTCTGACAGCGCTGCTTCCACCTCGCTGTCCATCGAGGAGCCAGGTTCTTCCTCTCGACAGTGGTCAGTGCTGGCTCGGACACATCCACCTCTGGTGCAAGGTGGAAATGGATAGCCAGGCAGCCTCTTCTCCAGACTCACCCTTCGCCAATGGAAAAACTGCTGTGGGAACTGTTGAAGCCAGGGGAGGGGGCGTTGTTGACATACGTTATCTCTGGCCAGGGAGAACACTGGAAAGGGAAACCCAGAAGAGTCAAGGATTGCTCTGAATAAGCAGTTCCCGTCAACACAGGTAAACAGGGATTTGCTGACTGACAACAGTAAATCCAAATTCAGAGTAAAGCAGGGACTTGGAGGGAGCCATGCCCAGGTGCTGTAGGTAGGCACAGCGCTCAAACGGAGTAGTTCTGCATCGGAAAAGGGCTTGGAGCCCCCTGATCCAGTGGGAGGTGTCCCTGCCCACGGCACGGGGGTGGAACTGGATGGGTTCCGAGGTCCCTTCCAACCCAAACCATTCCAGGTCTCTGTGATTCTAAATTTCACAACATGCAAACACAATGAGAGCTGGGGTCTAACCCACTGCTGACACACGAGACCCTCCAGCCCCAGCATACGGGAAGCCAGGAAGCTGATCAAGTCTCAGCCAGGCACTGTCAGGCATCCCCAGGCTCCACTGGGGCAGGATGAGGGCTCCCTCCCAAGGTGTTCAGCACTGACTCAGGTGATGATTTAACAGACCCACACTTCCCACCGGGGAACAACACCATCTTCTGCCAGCTCACAGCCTCAGGGGCCAGTGAGGTGAAACAGGGCTTGCAGGGAGAGGTAAAAATCTTTTAACAGGTGCTCCAATCAGTGGGATAAACTCCATCAGGTTTCCAGGCACCAGAACCCTCTCTAACTCCAGCAGGAGTGTGTCCAGGTGGGTTTGGATATCTCCAGAGAAAGAGACTCCACACCCTCCCGGGGCAGCCGGACCCCGTGCTCTGCCAGCCCCAGGTTTCACAGAGGAGCAGCCGGTCCCTTGCCAGCCGTGAGAGAAGCACCTGGGCTTTGTTAAACCAAGAGGTGCCCCACCTCGGTCAGGATCGTCGTCTCGTAGGATGGTTGGTATTTCTCTTTCTCATGAGGTGTTCGCTTCTCCATCTTTTCCCTGTCCGTCTTCTGCTTCCGATCAGCTCCTTTAGGCTGGAAAGGAGACGCTCCTGTTAGAACAGCAGTGAGGAAGGGTGGGTGGGACAGACGTGCAAGAACCACAGGAGGGGACCGATCCTTCCACTCACCCTCCTCGGGCCTTTACAGAGGGAAGAGGGCTGGGACTGTGCACAGAGAATTAACAACAGCAACAGCGTCCCTTTGGTAGCAACCCCAACATCCCAATCCACCCTAACGTGGAGCCCAGGACATCTCAACAAGGAGCTAAAACACCTGGGGGCAGAAACTCCCCCCAAGAGCACAGGTGGGCTCTGCAGGGCCCAGTGCTGGTTCTTGGCACCTGACATCCACGCTGCGCCTTCCGCTCCTTCGCCAGCCTCTGCGGCACAAACGGCACCAGACAAGTGCACTCAGCCACGGCCTTCCCTTCGCCACCACCTCGCAAAGCCACGCAAAGCTCCCCCACACGCCAGGTTAAGATGATTTTACTTGCTGCCTTTATCAAAGCTCTGGGTAAAGCAATGGGTGAGAGCACACCAGGACCACTCCCAAAGCTCTCCCGGTGCTCTTCTAAGGCAGAGCCCAAGAGAAATTCCCTCAGAACTCGGCCGTGGATGGCATCTGTCTGCACTCACAGGTGGAAGGGATTTGGCCTCGATGGACCCACCCAGCTGCCTGCCCACACGCAGACGCCTCCCGAGCCGATGACCGCGTCCATGGCACTGCTGGGGAAGTTTTGGGACTGCAGACACAGATGGGTACCACAGTCCTTCTGCTCCTCCAAGCTCCAAATCTCTTCTCCTGTGGACAGTCCTGAACAAGCTACCAGCCCCACTGTGAGACAGGCGAGGAGCTGCTGCTCCACTGTAGCACCACCAGCCGGTGTCTGCCATGAAAATCCACACATTGCTTTCATCTTTCCATGGTCAATGCTGTTGTTTCTGGCAGCCAGGAGGGATCTGTGCTCCAGGCACCAAGAAGCTGGGGTACAGGACGATCAGCAGCTCTTGTGAAAGCACCATCGTGCTTCCAGCCTTGAGGGGCAGAAAGGGAAGACCAAGGTAGGAGCCCGGATCCCGTTAACCCAAGGACGCCCTGTAGCGAACGGATCTCGTGCAGTCACAGGGAATGGTGTGCAGAGTTGAGTCTGCAGCCCACGCAGGGGCCCTGATCCCAGGGGAGCAGCTGCCACAAAGCAGGAGATAAAGCCAAAGACCATCAGAGACCTCCACGCCCTTCATCGACTCAGCTTTTGTCTGTCCCAAGGTCAGAGCCAAACCCCCACCTTATCCCCTGGCACAAGGAGCCCGAGCTCCACAGAAATGCAGCACCAGGTCCCTGCAGCCCTGCTGTCCTCCAGGTGCTCGTTTGTGACCAGCTCTACCCCTGAACTCCCAGCTCCGCTCCAGCTGCTCGAACGCAGGCACCAGCCAGAGCTCCAACAAGCCCCAACGAACTGCCTTGGAAATGTTATCATCCCAAAGGCAAAGGAGAGGGGAGAAAAGGGGGGAGACGCCAAGCCAACAGCAGCGAGGCCCAATATCCCACAGGAACTTCCCAGGAAAAGCAGCACAGGCCAGAACACCAGCCCCGCTGCGTAACAAAAGCCCCAAAAGGGAGATGAAGAGAGGAGCCATGGACAAGGTTTTGAGGTGCAACAGGGAGGATGGGGTAACGGTGACAACTTCAGCATCCCAGGACAGTGTCTGTTTATTGATAGAAACCTGGAATGCTTTGGGTTGGAAGGGAACTCAAAAGCCCAACCACTTCCAGACCCCAGAGCAAGACCACTGCCATGGGCAGGGACACCTCCCACTGGATCAGGGGGCTCCAAGCCCCATCCAACCTGGCCTTGAACATCTCCAGGGATGGGGCAGCCACGATGTCTCTGGGCAACCTGGGCCCATTCCCTGTGGAGCCGCCCTTGGCTCAGCCCTAGGGCGCTGCTGCGTGGAGGACCCTGCTCAGCCACCCCAGCATCCTGGATCTGGGTTTCTAACAATTCCCAGCAGGAACCAGACACCTGTGCTGCTGGAGATGATGGCAGATGGACTGCATGTGCTGCATCCAGAGGCAGATGGACTGTCGGATGCAGACAGACCATCGGATGCAGATGGACTGCTGGATGCAGGTTCTGCAACACAAGGAGTTCAGACGGACACCAGAGCTCCCTGGAGGATCTCCCAAGCTGACAGACTTCAGACCAAATGTGGGAGGTTTCAGACAGAAGCCACCCAACCCATGCTCTCCCTGCCCGTTGTTCTTGGCTCGTGGCTTTTGTACCTCAGCTACATCCAGACTCGACTGACAGAGAGGACCAGGGAGCACAGGACAACACAAAGACTGAGAGCCTTTCTGCAGGCAAGCTCGGCCACTTTCCTGCACCCATGACATTCCCTGGGGCTGTAGCATGGATTGGGATGGACTCCCAGTGTGCTTCCTAGTGGGAAAAGGCCACCAGTGGACCAAGGTACCTTGAAGACCTTGATCTGACAGCTGGCAGAGTGCAGATGCTCCGTGTACTCTCCATTCTCATTCTCCTTGAAGGTGTCTATCTGGACCCGGAAAGGCACCCCTTTTTCTCCACCGTGCTTCCTCATGGTGAACTCTGTGCTGATGCAGTGAACCTGGGGAATTAAGACATCCTGCTGTGTTTGAGAGACCACAGGCCCATGGGAAGGGCAGCCCGGAGAGAAGGACGAGACACAGAGCTGGGGTGGGACCACACCAGGTCCCCTCGCACTGCCGAGCGAAGAGAATGCCATGGCACAGCCAGAGCCACTTTCTCCCAACAAGTTTTCAACCTCTTAATGTTATGAGCAGCAATCATGGAATCCTGGAATGGTCTGGGTTGAAAGGGACCTCAATGCCCAAACAGTTCCAACCCCCTGCCATGGGCAGGGACACCTCCCACTGGATCAGGGGCTCCAAGCCCCATCCAACCTGGCCTTGAACACCTCCAGGGATGGGGCAGCCACCACTGGAAACCTGGGCCAGGGCCTCCCCACCCTCACAGCAAAACATTTCTCCCTAAGATCTCATCTCAATCTTCCCTCTTTCAGCTCAAAACCCTTCCCCCTCATCCTATTCCTGCAATTTGTGATCAAGAGCTTCTCCCCAGCTTTCCTGGAGCCTCTTTCAGTAGTGGGAGGCTGCTTTAAGGTGCCCCAGAACCTTCTCCCAGCCTGTCCTCAGATGGGAAATTCTCCAGACACTATCATTCTACCAGTGCAGCATCTGCCTATTTCAGAACTCCCAATCAAGAACACATCTCTTTTACCCTCAAAAAAACTCTTATGTTTCCCCTCCAGGCTTTAACACAACAAGGGTTTCCCACTTGGCCTCTCTCACCTGAATGAACACGGATGTCCTCTTTGAAGGATCCCACAGGAACTCCACTGTGTTCAGCTGTGTTGGGTTTGCTCTGGGGTCGATGATGCCCACGGACATCGGGATATCTGTAGCGGCACAAACAGAGAAGAGGCTGTGGTTTGCAGGAAGAGATTCACAGGGAACACGTGGAAGAACCAACCACATCTCTTAAAGCATGGAATGACAGCACTCTGTCCCTTGAAGTCCCGGGGCCAGGAGCAGGCACTGGCTCTCCTCCCACCCTTCTGAGCTGCTCAGCTGGGGCCTCACCTATATCCAGAATCCTGTCCCCAGGCCGGTTCCACCGCCAGCCCTCCAGCTGCTGATGCTCCGTGTACTGCAGCCGCCGGTCATGGAACACCACCCGGAATATGCTCTAGAGGGGAGAAACAGTCAGCACTGGAGTGGCCCAAAGGAAACCCAGAAGTCTTCACGCTGTGAGGCATTTCCCAGGGCAAGGAGAGGGGCCAAGAGGGGAGCAGAGAAGCCTGAAGGCTTCGGGAGGAGCTAAAGGATAAAAGCAAGCCCTCGGGACAGACGCACAGAGGCTGCAGCTCATCCTTCCCGAGCACTAAGCCTTCAGGAGGGGTTGGCCAGCACCAGCCAGGATGGTTTCAACACGGTGAGAGAAGGGAAAACAACTCCCTCTGACCTAACCAGACCCACCACATGCACATCACCACAGAGATGCTGCAGGGATGCAGGACAAGCACTGGCTGACGGCCCCCCAGGCACCGCACAGCCCCAGATGGACACGCACAGCCCTGCCCTCTGCTCACCTTGACCAGCTTCCCATTGATCTCCGGCAGTTCCCCAATTTTCCTGTTGTCCAGCATCCGAATTTCATAGGACTGGCCTAGGGGAGAGGAGACAAGGGCATCTTCTGGTCAGTCAGGCCAGAACCCTGCTGCTGCCCACCCCGGGCACCGACAGCTTCTTCTGCTGCAGCAGCCGTGCTCTTCAGGTTTGCGCCGTATTTTAGTGGGGGTACAGAATCAAGGGATGGTTTGGGTTGGAAGGGACCTCAAAGCCCATCCTGTTCCACCCCCTGCCATGGGCAGGGACACCTCCCACTGGATCAGCAGCTCCAAGCCCCATCCAACCAGGGATGGAGCAGCCACATCATCCTGGGCAACCTGGGCCAGGGCCTCCCCACCCTCACAGGAGAACATTTCTTCCTAAGATCTCCACTCAGTCTCCCCTCTTTCAGCTCAAAACCATTCCCCCTCACCCTATCCCTGCACTCCCTGATCAAGAGCTGTTACTATTGAGGTGCTTTCCACTTCCAAGTGAAACTTTCCAACGGCAGGATTTGATTTGTCACGCTGTCTACAAAGGAGCAGACAGCTCAGAGGGCACAAGGCCACCCACCTTGGTTGAGATAGGTGAGCGTCTCATCGTGGAGCTTGACTGCGGGGGAAGTGGCGGCACAGAGCACGTACTGGAACGGCAGAATTTTGTTCTCATTTTCTGGAGGCAAACTCGATTCTTCCTGCTTGAAGATGGGCAGGGCCAGGACATCGCTGCAAATACATTTGTCAGACAGGTTCATTGCAGCTGAAGCTCCAGAGAGATGATGTGTTGGGCACCAAGTCCCTCCTCCCAGGAAAAGCTTTGAACTTGCCTTAACAACCCCTCAAACCCTTCAGAACTGCCAAGGGGCATCAGAGGAGAGTGAAAAGCCTGAGCTGACGAACCTGCTCTCATCATGGAATGGTCTGGGCTGCAAGAGACCTCAAAGCCCATCCAGTTCCACCCCCTGCCATGAGCAGGGACACCTCCCACTGCCTCAGGGGGCTCCAAGGCCCATCCAACCTGGCCCTGAACACCTCCAGGGATGGGGCAGCCACCACTGCTCTGGGCAACCTGGGCCAGGGCCTCCCCACCCTCATGGGAAAATACTTCTCCCCAAAATCTCACCTCAATCTCCTCTCTTTCAGTTCAAAACCGTTCCCCCTCATCCTATCCCTGCACTCCCTGACCAAGAGCCCCTCCTCAGATTTCCTGGAGCCCTTTTCCATACTGGAAGACGTTCTAAGGTCTCCCTGCAGCCTTCTCTTCTCCAGGGTGAACAATCCCAACTCTCCCAGCCTGTCCTCTTGCTAAAACATTTTTCAGGTGAGTCTCCCCACCCACCCAGACCCTGTGTATTTCTTGCTTCAAAGCTGAGACGGAGCTGAGCCTGTGTTTCTGACTGAAGCCCAGCTCTTGCAGCACTGCAGCTCGCTTCCCTCTATGAAAGGCCTGGCAGGAACGAGAAGTCTTGCACAGCTCAATGTCACCCACACTTTCCCCATCACCTCCTCTGTGTGTACAACAGCCCCCAAGCACCAGGGGCAGAGCACCAAACCTTTTCTCCTGCAGCACAACACACAAACCTCTCAGCAGAGTGAATTCTGCAGGCTCCAACATGGATTGAGCTCTCCTGGCACAGAGGTAGCACAGAATCATAGAATATTCCAGTTGGAAAAGACCTTGAGGTCATCGAGTCCAATCACACCCATCATCCGCTAAACCCTGTCCCTCAAAAACTCATCTCCCCGTTTTTTAAACACCTCCAGGGATGGTGACTCCATCCCCCCCTGGGCTGTTCCAGTGCCTGAGAACCCTTTCAGTGAAGAAATTCTTCCCAATATCCAGTATGAACTTCCCCTGGCACAACTTATGGCCATTACCCCTTGTTCTCTCACTGTCACCTGAGAGAAGGGATCCACACTCGCTCTCCCACAGCCCCCTTTCGGGCAGCCGTAGAGGAGGGGGACACCCAGCTTTCTCCAAACCTACTGACAAGTCCCAGACCCAAGAGCCCTTTTGCTCTTGCTGGGAGCATGGCATGCCAGAGGCCAGTGGATGTGGCACAGCCCATGCCGTGGGATGTGGGAGAAGCTGGATCCAGGTTTCTGAGACACCTGCAAAGCTCTTCTGTATCTCCCAGGGTTGCCTCCTGCCGACAGCCCATGCAACTCCTGCCCAGCTTCATGACAGGAGCAACGGCCCTGGGGAGCTGTTGGCATGGCATCACCACAAACCACAACCCAGGACCTGCCTGAGCCTCAGCCCATTCCTGGTGTCCGGTGACAGGAGCAGAGGTACAAGCGAGCTCTGTACAGCGCCGCTCCGGCCGGAACAGCCTCAGGTTCTGCATCATCAGGTGCTGCCACTCTGCTTCAGCACTGCCTGGGAAAAGTGAGGGGGCCCCACCCCATGCTACCTGGGAGAAAGGTGTCTCTGGGCCTCTGCAACTGCTCAAAATCCTTGCTGTGTCCATTCCCCTACAAACTCAAACACTTTTCCATACTCAAGTGGCCACGTGGCAACAAGAACTCGCTCTACGTTTGTTTCCAAACCACCAGAGACACCTGGAGTGCAAGGACAGGGCCTGAACAGACGCTGCTCTGGAAGTTGCTTCTCCAAGGTTGTTCTGAGCAGTAAAGTGGACCAAGAGCAACCACCTCGTGATGCACAAACCAGAGCACCTTCCCATCCGCCCTCAGGAGCAGAGCCCAGAGCAGAGGATCAGCTGCTGGGGCTGGAGCTGTGCAGACCCCTCCGAAGGGCAGAGGAAGCCCCTGAGCCCGGAGCAGAGCTGAGCCACAGGTTCCCAGCCTCACAGGAGTGCAAGGAATGAGGGGCCACATCAGCTGCTGTTTCTTTAGTTGAACATTAAAAACCTTTCCCAAGGAAAAACTGGATTTACCTGGCCAAATACCAGCTCCCACCCTAGCAGGGATTTAACCCTTTGCTGTCAGGAGAGCAAACCTCCACCTTCCTTTGTGCCCAGCATCGCTGCCCACCCTGCAGGAGAGCCTGAACCCCCAACCCCAGCTCCTCAGACACCACACGGAAGCTGTGCTGATGCCCGGCTCTCGGCATCAGGGCCCACCTACACCACCAGGTCCTGCTGTCCCAGGAGCAGCACCCTGTGATGTCCCCACGATGCCCAGCCTGGCCAAACAGAGCTGGTTATTCTTTGGACAACCCACTTCACGGTCCTGCATGCTCCAAAAGCACCTGGAGAAGCTCCTGGAATGCTGGGGTCACGCCTCCTTTTAAAAACAAGGACATTTTCACTGTGCATATGAGAGTTTGAGGAGAGACACTTGGCCCAAGGCCTCTGGTTCTGGGCTGGGAAAGAACCTCCTGGAAAAGATGGAAAAAAGCAATTCCAGAAGGATTCTGCAGGTGGAAGCACACAGCCAACGCCCAGTGATCACCTCCAAAGCCAAAAATCGCTCTCTAAAAATCGTAATTTCTGGGAACAAGAGGAACATCAAGAATTGTGGTGAGTGAACACCCACAGCATGACCCCAGCGGGCAGCTCCAAGGAGAAGCAGCACCCAGGCACCCTCATCACCCAGCAGCACCTACCAGCGCACACTCCTGAGGGAGCAATGTGCCTCTTCCATAGGAAGATGGGATGGAAGTTGGGAACCCCCGCAGGGTGAGCATGGACAAGCCCCAAGCACGCTCCAAGCCCGAGGTGCCTGTCGAGAGCTTCCCCCCTTCCTCCAGCACGGGGGAAATGTCAGCTGCCCCGGAGAAGGTCGGCTCACCTTCGGCACACGCTCTATTTACAGGAGCGCAGGGCAGGAGAAGGCTCCCAAAGAGAGTCAGGTTTCAGAGGCCAAGCGAGCCCCGGACACACAGCCCCGGCAGCAGGATGGGCACAGCCACCCTGGAGCCAACACAGAGCCTGGAGCCCTTTCCCAGAGGGAATACCAGCATGGAAAAGGTTTGTGTGGAGCTGTGACCTCAGGAAAGCTCTGCCCAAAGCTCCAGCGCTGTCACCAGCACCTGGCTGGCTCAGGTACAGAATGGGAACGCGCCGGAGTGGGAAGGTACCCAGAGAATTCCTCGTGCCAAGGAACTCTGACACAGCCGACGGGTTTCATAGAACCATGGAATCGTTGAGGTTGGAAAAGCCTTCCCAGCTCATCCAGTCCAACCGTCAGCCCAACCCCACCATGACCACAGAACCCTGTCCCCAGGTGTCCCGGTCACACAGTTTGTGAACCCTCCAGGGATGGGGGTTCTGGCCTCTGCCAGGCCTTCACCACTCTGTCAGGGAAGGGATTTTCCCCAATATCCAATCTAAACCCACCCTGGGACAACCTGGGCCATTTCCTCTTCTGGTGCAAATTGAGGCCGTTTCCTCCCATTCCATCACTTGTTCCTTGGGAGAAGAGCCCAGCACCCACCTCACAACAACCTCCTCTCCAGGAGCTGCAGAGAGCGATGAGGTCTCCCCTCAGCCTCCTCTTCTCCAGACTAAACCCCCCTCAGGTCTCTCAGCCACTCCCAGAACTTCCATCCTGCTGGCCTTGGCCCATGGACCCAGGCTCTCCAGATCCCTCTGCAGACCCTTCCTGCCCTCCAGCCCATGGATCCAGGCTCTCCAGATCCCTCTGCAGACCCTTCCTGCCCTCCATCCATGGATCCAGGCTCTCCAGATCCCTCTGCAGACCCTTCCTGCCCTCCAGCCCATGGATCCAGACTCTCCAGATCCCTCTGCAGACCCTTCCTGCCCTCCAGCACATCCACACTCCCACTCAACTTGGTGTCATCTCCAACTGACTGAGGGCACACTGGATCTCCTCATGCAGGTCAGGGCTAAAGGTGTCAAACAGAACCAGCCCCAGCCCTGATCTCTGGTACCACCACCCCCCACCGAGGGGACGCAGCTCCGTTCCCCACAACGCCTTGGCCACCCACCCAGTGTTCCACCCAGCGAGCACGTCCAGAGGGCAGGTGGTCAGAGCAGCTCCCAGGCACCACTCCAGACACCACGGGGCCGTGCTGGAGGCTCTGGACCCACAGGAGGAACACCCAGGGCTTTCACTGTCACTATTTCACAGTTTCACAGTACCATAAGGTTGGAAAGGACCTCTGAGATCATCGAGTCCAACCTATAACCCAACACTAACACCAACACCAACCATCATCTAAACCATGGCACTCAGTGCCTCATCCAGTCTCCCCTTACACACGTCCAGGGTCGGCGACTCCACCCCCTCCCTGGGTGCCCATTCCAGTGTCCAATCACCCTTTCAGTGAAGAACTTTTTCCTCATATCAAGTCTAAACTTTCCCTGACCAAACTTGAGTCCCTGCCCTCTGGTTCTGCCACTGGTCACCTGAGAGAAGAGACCAACCCCTGCCCGACTACAACCTCCTTTTAGGGAGTTGTAGAGAGCAATGAGGTCTCCCCTGAGCCTCCTCTTCTCCAGACTAAACAGCCCCAACTCCCTCAGTCGCTCCTCGTAGGGCTTGTGCTCCAGCCCCTTCACCATCCTCGTTGCCCTCCTCTGGACACTCTCCAGTATCCTGACATCTTTCCCAAACTGGGGGGCTCAGAACTGGACACAGTATTCAAGGTGAGGCCTGACCAGTGCCGAGGACAGGGGGACGATAACTCCTCTGGTCCTGCTCCCCACACTATTCCTGATGCAGGCCAGGATGCCATTGGCCTTCTTGGCCACCTGGGCACACTGCTGGCTCATGTTGAGCTTCCTGGCCACCAGCACTCCCAGGTCCTTTTCTGCCTGACTCCTCTCCAGCCACTCTGTCCCCAGTCTAGAGCTCCGCATGGGGTTGTTGTGTCCAAAATGAAGTACCCGACATTTGGACTCATTAAACACCATCCCATTGGAATTGCCCAACTCTTCTCCTGTGTCAACACCGTGCAGACTCACTGAGGTCAGGTCCCTGATGGGGAAGGAGCTGTTCTCACCCCGTTACCCAGGTTACACCAGGGCAGCGCTCTCGCCGGTGGCACAGGACCCGCACTGGCCCAGGATGGAGCTGATTAATGAAGGATCACAGAATCATAGAATCGCTTCGTTAGAAAAGATCTTCAAGATCATTGAGTCCAACTGCATCTCTCCACTACTAAACCAGATCCCCGAGTGCTTCATCTGCCTGTCTTTTAAACTCCACCAGGGATGTGGACTCAACCACTTCCCCGGGCTGTTCCAGGGCCTGAGAACCTTCAGTGAAGAAATTTTTCCCAATGTCCACTCTGAACCTGCCCTGGTGCAACTTGAGACCATTTACTCTCGTCCACCACTGCCACTTGAGAGAAGAGACCAACACCCAACTCCTCTCAGGCAGTTGCAGACAGGGATGAGGCCTCCCCTCAGCCTCCTCTTCCCCACCCTGAGCAGCCCCAGCTCCCTCAGCCGCTCCTCACAGCACTTCTTCTCCAGCCCCTTCCCCTCCTCTGGACACTCTCCAACCCCTCCAGGTCTTTCTTGGAGTGAGGGGCTCAGAGCTGCCCCCAGCACTCGAGGGGTGGCCTCCCCAGTGCCCAGCCCAGGGGCACAATCCCTGCCCTGCTCCTGCTGCCCACGCTGGCTCTGACCCAGCCCAAGATGCCATTGGCCCTCTTGGCCCCCTGGGCCACTGCTGGGCTCATGTTCAGCCCCTGCCAACCAACACCCCCAGGGCCTTCTCCTGCAGGGCCTTTCCAGCCCCTCTTCCCCAAGGCTGGAGCTGCACAGGGGTTGTTGTGTCCCAAGGGCAGGACTGGGCACTTGGCCTTGGTGGACCTCAGCCCGTTGGTCTCAGCCCATGGATCCAGGTTCTCCAGACCCCTCTGCAGACCCTTCCTGCCCTCCAGCCCATGGATCCAGCCTGTCCAGACCCCTCTACAGAGCCTGCCTAAGCTCAAGCAGATCAACACTTCCACCCAGCTTAGTGTCACCTGCAGACTTACTAAAGGAGCACTCAATCCCCTCATCCAGATCATCAATAAAGATATTGGACAGGATTGGATCCATCACTGAGCCCTGGGGACACCACTTGCGACTGGTCACCAACTGCACTGAACTCTGTTTACCACCACTCTTTGGATGGAGGGGGCAAACCTGTGGCCACTCGCAGAGCGACTCGGCATCTCCCTGCTCCAGCCCAACACCTCATCCACAACTCGGGCAGCCAGAACCGAGGCATTCCCAAGGGCTGGAATGGCGAGCGGGACACAGGGCCGTGGCCTCGCCAGGGTGAGGATGGGCAGGACAGAGCAGTGAGGCTGGCACCCAGCTCTGGAGCACGGGGGCAGTCAATGCTCCGAGGTCCCGATGCCGAGCTCTGCACTCACAGATGGGGCGTTGGACCCCACGGGGAATGGACTTCTCTCTTTCGCTCCTGGTTTAGCTCAGAGTCAAGAGTTCAGAGCTGGATTGACCCAAAAAAACACTTACATCTTCCTCCAGGAGGGAGATTAATTGCTGCACACAAATTACCAGCCCCTGGCTCTTTAACCAGCGGTGGAGGAGACACCTGGGGCTGCCACTGGACCAGTCTGAGGGCCTCAGGAAGCCACGGACCAGAAGCAGTGCAGGGGCTGCCCAGCCCCACAACCTCGAGCGTGTCCACCCTCTGAACCCGCTGCCCAGCAGCCCCACAGTCTTGAGCCACCAAGAGGGTTCTGGCAGCCACAGCTCCATCCCAACATCAAGCAGCCACCAACATCTCCCAGAGCTGGTGCTGGAGCCAAGGACCTGGCTCCCTCCTGAACCAACCCCAGCGTGACACCACAGCCACACAACACACTGGCAAGAGGCCTGGTCCCCACCTCTAGGGGCTTTTCAAAGAGCCCTGGAATGGTCTGGGTGGGAAAGGATCTCCACGCCCATCCAGTTCCACCCCCTGCCATGGGCAGGGACACCTCCCACTGGATCAGGGGGCTCCAAGCCCCATCCAGCCTGGCCTTCTGTTTAAGAGGCAGGCACCACTTCCCTGGGCAACCTGGGCCAGGGCCTCCCCACTCTCACAGCTAAACATTTCTCCCCAAGATCTCACCTCAATCTTCCCTCTTTCAGCTCAAAACCATTCCCCCTCACCCTGTCCCTGGACTCCCTGATCAAGAGCCCCTCTCCAGCTTTTCTGGAGCCACTTTCAGTACTGGGAGGCTGCTCTAAGGTCTCACCACAGCTTTCTCTTCTTCAGGCTGAACCACCCCAACTCTCTCAGCCTCTCCTCATACAGGAGGTGCTCCAGCCCCTGGACCATCTCTGTGGCCTCCTCTGGACTCACTCCAACAGCTCCAGGTCCTTCCTGTGCTCAGGACTCCAGAACTGATGCTGTTCCAGGTGGGAACAGCAGAGCAGAGGCTGAATCCCCTCACTCGCCCTGCTGCTCATTCTGGGACTCCTCAGCCCCAGCTGGAACCCCCTATGGTGTTCAGCCCCAATCCTGGGGTGCAGGGTGGACCCACTGGGGTATCTGGTGTGGCCGGAGCTGCTCCCCTACCTCATGCTGTACGCTCCGGCGCCCAGCTCCTGGCCGATGCCCGAGAGGCTGGCGTCGAAGTCCTGCACCAGCCCAGACTCGATCACCTCATCCGCCAGCGGCAGCTTCAGCGCCCAGGCCATGCTGACCCACGGCGCGGGGTCCCGGGTGCGGGGGTCCCGGGTGCGGGGGTCCCGGGTGCGGGGGTCCCGGGTGCGGGGGTCCCGCTCGGAGCGTCACCCACATCCTCAGCTCAGGGCAGGGCCCGGCTGGGGCTGGAGCTCAGCCCGCTGCCTGCTTTGGAGGCACCAAGCACCTTTTGAGGTACCCTGCTCTAGGAGGGCAAACTCAGGGACCCCAGCCCCACTGCCAATGCCCCAACACATTTAGGCCCCCAAGGGGCTTCACCACCTGGGGACCCCCAAGCCCTGCAGACCCCTCCCAAGCGACTGCATCCCTGAGGGCCCTGGGCTGCACCGACCACCCCAGGGGCAGCACCCCCGAAACCCTGCACCCCTCTGGGGCTGCACACCAGGGGGCTCTCAAAGCCCCTCACACCCCAGGACCCTGCTGCCCCTCTCTGGGGCTGCACCCCTAGAGGACCCCAAAACCCCTGCACCCCCCGAGATCCCCAAAGCCCTGCACCCCCCGAGATCCCCAAAACCCCTGCACCCCTAGAGGACCCCAAAACCCCTGCACCCCCCGAGATCCCCAAAACCCCTGCACCCCCCGAGATCCCCAAAGCCCTGCACCCCTAGAGGACCCCAAAACCCCTGCACCCCCCGAGATCCCTAAAGCCCTGCTCCCCCCAGGGGCTGCACCCCCGGGGGATCCTCTAAGCCCCTCACTCCCCCCGCGGGACCCTGCTGCCCCCTGGCCTCCAAGAGGCTGCACCCCCAGGGGTCCCCCTCACCGACTCCCCCCGGGTCTACAACCCCCAAAGCCCCTCATTCCCCACAGGAACCCTGGGCCGTACCGATCCCCTCAAGGACCCCCGCACCCCGGGGCTGCTCCCCAGAGCCCCTCAGCCCCCGGGGGTGCCACCCCTTCCCCCCGAGCCCCCTAAAGGCCAGCCCCTCCGCGCGCTGCCCCCGCACAGCCCGAGCCCCCCCCGGGCCCCGCCGCTCCCGGGCCGCGGCCCCGCAAGATGGAGGCGGTGGCGCCCGGCTCCCCCGCCCCCGGGAGGGAGGCCCCGCCTCCACGGCGCACTCAGCCAATGAGACCGCGCGCTTCGGGTGACGCGCGGGGGCGGGAGCCAATGATGAGCCTCGTGCCGATCCCGCCGCGCGGGGATTGGCTGGGGGGCGGGCCGCGAGCGGCGCGGCGTGGGGCGCCCGGGGCCGCTCAGGTGTCCCCAGGTTCGAATCCCCGGCCCGGCTCGTGGGTGCGATGAGTTGGGGGGATCTCAGCGGGGTTGAAAGGGGGCGCTCAGTGGGGAGGGAGGGGGCGACGGCGCCTCGTGGAGACGGCGCAGCTCCATCTGGGAGCCGCTTCCCTAAAATCCCGGCCGTGGTGGCACGGGGAGCCACCCGCATCCCCTCCCTCTGCATCCCCCAGGCGCTGGGGAGAAGGGACCCCCCCTCCTCGATCCGGAAAAAAAGGGGAAAGGAAAAGAAAAACCAAAAATACTGTTTATTTCACACCACTACATCAAGTGCATCAGTCTGCCGTGTCCGCAGAAGGACGGAGCACCCCAACTTCCCCCCTCCAGCCTTCACCCCTCCCAACACTCTCTGGGCAAGAGGGGGTGAAGGACGGAGCCCCCCAACCTCCCCCCTCCGGCCTTCACCCCTCCCCATCACTCCCTGGGCAAGAGGGGATGAAGGATGCAGCCCCCCCAACCTCCCCCCTCTGGCCTTCACCCCTCCCAACACTCCCTGGAGGAGAGGGGGGGTCAAAGGACAGCACCCCCCAACCCAGCTGGCCCCCGACTCGCGGTGGGTGATGTGGGCAGGGGGTGCTGCCTCCGCCGTGGGGTTCAATCCCAACACCGTCTCGGGGCAGTAGGGACACCAGTGACACCCCCATGATGGGTGGGGGTCGGGGGGGGGGTCACACTGAGAAGCTCCTCGTGCCAGCGAGCATGAGGTGGGGAGGCTGCCAAAATCCAAGAGGGGGGGAATTAACTGGGGGTTCACCCCTAGCGAGCTGTGACGCCACCTTGAAAACACGGGAAAACCGCCAAAAATATTAAAATCACTCACTTTTGAGGTGGGGTGGGGGGGGGACACACAACATGGGGATGCGGTGCAGGCAGGGGCCCACCCCCACGCACAGGACAGGCCGGCGTGGAACACGCTCGGGTCACGTGTGACGGGGAAGAAGGGAGACAGATGGACATATGGACACATCTACAGAGAAGGGGAACCCCCCCACCCATCCAGCACCCGATGACAGGGTCGGGGTGGGGGGGTGCGAAAAGTCGTTGGCGAAAGTGCTGATGGGGGTGGCAGCGGTGGGGTGGGGGGGGTGGGGGGCGGCGAGGGGACACCCCCCCAGGCTCAGGGGATCTGAAAGACGTTGAGTTTGCTGGTGTTCTTGAGCGTCTGCCGGCGGTTGCAGAACCAGACGCGCACGACCTCGCGGTCGTAGTTGAGCTCCTTGGCGATCTCGGTGATCTCCTGGCCCGTGGGCAGCGCGTTCTTCTCGAAGTGGGCGTTGAGCGCCTCGATGGCCTGGGGGGTGAAGGATGTGCGGCGCTTGCGCTTCTTGGAGGGTTCCCCGCCGACGAATTCCATCAGGTTCTGCTGACCCTCCTGGTTCCGCAGCTCCGCTTCGCTCAGCCACTTCTCCAGCACCGGTTTCAGCTTCTGGGCGCTCTTGGGGGTGATGTCCAGCTTCTCGAACCTACGGCAGCGGTGGGAGCCTCAGGGACACCCAAGGGTGGGAATGGCTGGAGGGGAGGGCACTGGGGGCACTGGGGTGCCAGGGCGGATACTGGGAGAGCTGGGATGCCAGGGGCAACACTGCGGGGGGGGGACACGACCCTGGAGAGGTCGGACACCAGGGGACACATGGGGAGAGAGGAGGGGAGCCCCCCACCCGCTTGTTCTCCATCTTCTTCCCTTTCCCTAATTCTTTTCTCCAGTTTTTCTCCCTTTCTTCACTTTTCCTCCCTTTCTCCACTCTGCATCCCTTTCTCCCATTTCCCTCATTTTCTCTGTATTTCCTCCCTTTCTCTAATTTTCCTATTTTTCTCGTTTCCCTCCTTTCTCCCACTTCCCGCCTCCCGTTCCCTGTTTCCCCGCTGTTCCCCAATATCCCCCCATTCCCTGTTTCTCCCCCATTCCCATTTTCCCCCCATTCCCCAATGTCCCCCCATTCCCCATTTCCCCCCTTCCCCAATGTCCTGCCCATTCCCTGATGTCTCCTCATTCCCTGTTCCCCCTCACTCCCCGTTTCTGCCCTGTTTCCCAAAGTTCACCCCTGTTCAGTTTCCCCTCCTGATCTCCAACTCCCTACCCCCATATCCCATTTCCCCCCTTCCCTGTTTCCTTGCATTCCCTCTTGTCCCCTCTGTTCCCCATTCTTCCCCCATTCCCCAGTGTCCCCCTGCCTGTTCCCTCTTCCCCCCATTCCCCAGTATCCCCCCATTCCTCACTGTCCCCCGTTCCCCAATGTCCCCCCATTCTCTGTTCCCCCATTCCCTGATGTCCCCCCATTCCCCAGTGTCTCACTGCCCACTCCCTGTTCCCTCTATTCCCCAGTGTCCCCCTGTCCGTTCTCTGTTCTCTCCTTACTTCCCAATGTCCCCCCATCCCAGTTTCCCCTTCCATTCCCCACTCCTCCATTCCCCAATGTCCTCCCATTCTCCAATGTCCCCCTGCCTGTTCCCTGTTCCCCCCATTCCCGAATGTCCCTCCATTCCCTGACATCTCCCCATTCCCTGATGTTCCCCATTCTCCAGTGTCTTCCCATTCTCTGTTTCCCCCCATTCCCCAATGTCTCCCCATTCCCTGATGTCCCTCCCATTTCCTGATGTCCCCCTGCCTGTTCCCTGTTCCCCTCCCATCCCCCAACATCCCCCATTCTCCAATGCCCTCCCATTCCCCAATATTCCCCCCATTCCCTATTTCCCCCATTCTCCAATATTCCCCCATTCCCCAATACCCCCTCATTCCCCAACGTCTCCCTGCCTGTTCCCTATTCCCCCCATTCCCCGATGACCCCCCCATTCCCCAGTGTCCTCCGGCCTGTTCCCTGTTTCCCCCATTCTCCAATGTCCCCCCATTCCCTGTTTCCCCCTGTTCCTGCTGCCCCCCCCATTCCCTGACATCTCCCCATTCCCTGATGCTCCAGTGTTCCCCATTCTCTGTTTCCCCCATCCTCCCATGTCCCCCCGTTCCCCGATGTCCCCCCATTCCCTATTCCCCCATTCCCCCCTTTCCCAATGTCCCCCATTCCCCGATGTCCTTCCATTCCCCATTGTCCCCATTCCTTAATGTCCCAACCATTCCTCAATGTCCCAACCATTCCCCAATGTCCCCCCATTCCCCGTTCCCCCCATTCCCATTCCCCCATTCCCAATGTCCCCCATTCCCGTTCCCCCATTCCCCAATGTCCCCCCATTGCCCGTTCCCCCCATTCCCATTCCCCCCATTCCCAATGTCCCCCCATTCCCGTTCCCCCATTCCCATTCGCCCATTCCCAATGTCCCCCCATTCCCAATGTACCCCCATTCCCGTTCCCCCATTCCCATTCCCCCATTCCCAATGTCCCCCCATTCCCAATGTCCCCCCATTCCCGTTCCCCCATTCCCATTCCCCCCATTCCCAATGTCCCCCCATTCCCGTTCCCCCATTCCCATTCCCCCATTCCCGTTCCCACATTCCCAATGTCCCCCCATTCCCAATGTCCCCCCATTCCCGTTCCCCCATTCCCAATGTCCCTCCATTCCCAATGTCCCCCCATTCCCATTCGCCCATTCCCATTCCCCCATTCCCAATGTCCCTCCATTCCCAATGTCCCCCCATTCCCATTCGCCCATTCCCAATGTCCCCCCATTCCCAATGTCCCCCCATTCCCATTCGCCCATTCCCATTCCCCCATTCCCAATGTCCCTCCATTCCCAATGTCCCCCCATTCCCATTCGCCCATTCCCAATGTCCCCCCATTCCCAATGTCCCCCCATTCCCATTCGCCCATTCCCATTCCCCCATTCCCAATGTCCCTCCATTCCCAATGTCCCCCCATTCCCATTCGCCCATTCCCATTCCCCCATTCCCAATGTCCCCCCATTCCCGTTCCCCCATTCCCATTCGCCCATTCCCAATGTCCCCCCATTCCCAATGTCCCCCCATTCCCATTCCCCCATTCCCATCCCCCCATTCCCAATGTCCCCCCATTCCCATTCCCACATTCCCATTCCCCCATTCCCAATATCCCCCCATTCCCGTTCCCCCATTCCCATTCGCCCATTCCCAATGTCCCCCCATTCCCAATGTACCCCCATTCCCGTTCCCCCATTCCCATTCGCCCATTCCCAATGTCCCCCCACTCCCACTGTCCCCCCATTCCCGGTCCCCATTCCCGGTCCCTCTCCGCCGCCCGCACCTGCAGATTGCCGACTGGCTGTAGGCCGGGCCCTCGGTGGCCGTCAGGGCTTGGCCCACCTGTGTCTGCGTCAGCCCCAGGGACAGGCGCCGGATCTTGAAGTTCTTGGCGAATTCCCGGATCTCCTCCAGGTTGATCCCGTCCTCCTCCGCGCTGCTGTTGGGAGCGGGGGGCTCTGCCGGAGCAGGGACACAGGGGCTGCTGTGAAACGGCCCGGGAGCAGCTTCTTCCCAAGGGATCCCACTTCCCGACATCCTCAGCATCCTCCCATCCCATCCCAGGGGATCCCAGACCCCAGTATCCTCAGTATCCTCCCATCCCATCCCATCCCATTCCAGGGGATCCCAGACCCCAGTATCCTCAGCATCCTCCCATCCCATCCCATCCCATCCCATCCCATCCCATCCCATCCCAACCCATCCCATCCCAACCCATCCCATGCCAGGGGATCCCAGACCCCAGCATCCTCCCATCCCATTCCAGGGGATCCCAGTGCCCAGCATCCTCAGCATCCTCTCCACATCCCAGGGGATCCCAGACCCCAGCCTCCCTCCCAGTATTGCCAGCGTCTTCTCCCCATCCCAGGGGATCGTAGATGCTGGCATCTCCTCTATTCCCCCAGCATCCTCCAATCCCATCCCACTCCAATTCCATCCCATCCCAGGGGATCCTGGACCCTGGCCTCCCTCCCAGTATCCCCAGTGTCCTCTCCCCATCTCATGGCATCACCCAGTTTCCTCAGCATCCTCCCTTCCCGTGCCAGGGGATCCCAGTCCCTGGCATCACCCCCGGTATGCCCAGCATCTTCTCCCCATCCAAGGGAATCCCAGACTCCAGCATTCTCAGCATCCTCTCCCCATCTCAGGGGATCCCAGACTGCAGCATCCCCAGCATCCTCTCCCCATCCCAGGAGATTCCAGACCCCAGTATCCTAAGCATCCTCTCCTCATCCCAAGGAATCCCAGACCCCAGTATTCTCTCCCCATCCTGGGGGATTCCAGACCCCAGCATCCCCAGTATCCTCTCCCCTTCCTAGGGAATCCCAGACCCCAGCATCCTCCCATCCCATCCCATCCCATCCCATCCCATCCCATCCCATCCCATCCCATCCCATCCCATCCCATCCCATCCCATCCCATCCCATCCCATCCCATCCCATCCCAGGGGATCTCAGACCCTAGTGTCCCTCCCAGTATCACCAGCATCCTCTCCCCATCTCAGAGGATCCAAGATCCCAGTATTGCCAACGTCATCTCTCCATCCCAGGGGATACCAGTCCCCAGCATCCCCAGTATCCTTTCTACATCCCAGGGGATCCCAGACCCCAGCATCCTCAGCACCATCCCACCCCATCCCATCCCAGGGGATCCCAGACCCCAGCATCCCCAGTATCCTTTCCCCATCCCAGGAGGATTCCAGACCCCAGCATCCTCAGCATCCTTTCCTCATCCCAGGAGATTCCAGACACCAGCATCCCCAGCATCCTCTCCCCATCCCAGGGAATCCCAGACACCAGCATCCCCAGCATCCTGTCCCCATCCCAGGAGATTCCAGACCCCAGCATCCCCAGTATCCTTTCCTCATCCCAGGAGATTCCAGACCCCAGCATCCCCAGCATCCTCTCCCCATCCCAGGGGATCCCAGACCCCAGCATTCCCGGTATCCTCTCCCATCCCAGGGATCCCAGAGCCCGTGCTCCCAGTTCCTCGCACTCACTGCAGACCAGTTGGCTGACAGTGGGGGTCTCCGAGCAGGTGATGGGGATGGGAGTGGCCGAGCCCTTCGCCGCCGGGACAGGGGTTGCCATGGCCACGGCCGGCTGGGAGAGGGCCGGGGCCGGCTGGATCGGCTGCACCTGCACCACGGGGAGGGCTCAGCACCCACCGCCCCCCCTCCCCGGGCGGCTCCAGACCCACCCCCCACCCCCACTCCACCTCTTTTCCCGACAGCTGAGCTGGGAAACCACTGGTTCATTGGTGGGAACAGGGATGTGGCAATTCCATACTGGGTCTGGGGTGACCCTTCACGTAGGTTTAGGGGCAACCAGCACCTCCACAGACACCAGGATGAGGCCTGGCCTCGCCCATCCCAGCTGGGAAATAGAGGGGGCACGGAAAGCAGGATGGATCCACGGGGCTGGGGGGGCCACGGCCCGGAGATGCTCATGGATGAGATTTACCAGGCCAAGTGCCCAGTCCTGCCCTCGGGACACAACAACCCCTGTGCAGCTCCAGCCTTGGGGAAGAGGGGCTGGAAAGGCCCTGCAGGAGAAGGCCCTGGGGGTGTTGGTTGGCAGGGGCTGAACATGAGCCCAGCAGTGGCCCAGGGGGCCAAGAGGGCCAATGGCATCTTGGGCTGGGTCAGAGCCAGCGTGGGCAGCAGGAGCAGGGCAGGGATTGTGCCCCTGGGCTGGGCACTGGGGAGGCCACCCCTCGAGTGGTGGGGGCAGCTCTGGGCCCCTCACTCCAAGAAGGACCTGGAGGGGTTGGAGAGCGTCCAGAGGAGGGGAAGGGGCTGGAGAAGAAGTGCTGTGAGGAGCGGCTGAGGGAGCTGGGGCTGCTCAGGGTGGGGAAGAGGAGGCTGAGGGGAGACCTCATCCCTGTCCTCCTGAGAGGAGGCTGTGGGAGAGAGTTGATCCCCCAAGGGACAGCGATGGGAGGAGAGGGGATGACCTCAGGTTGTCCCAGGAGAGGTTCAGATGGACATTGGGAAGAATTTCTTTACCAAAAGGGCTCTGAGGCCCTGGAACAGCCCAGGGAGGGGGTGGAGTCACCATCCCTGGTGGGGTTTAGAAGAAGGTGGATGAGTTCCTCAGGGATGTGGTTTAGGAAGGGGATGGGTGGGGTTGGACTCATCTCGGAGGTCTTTTCCCACCTTGATTCTGTGATTCTGAGTTCAGCTCTGGGCCCCTCACTCCAAGAAGGACCTGGAGTGGTTGGAGAGCGTCCAGAGGAGGGGAAGGGGCTGGAGAAGTCCTACAAGGAGAGGCTGAGGGAGCTGGGGCTGCTCAGGGTGGGGAAGAGGAGGCTGAGGGGAGACCTCATCCCTGTCCTCCTGAGAGGAGGCTGTGGGGAGGGGGGGTGCTGGGCTCTTCTCCCAAGGGACAGTGACAGGACAAGGAGAAATGGCCATGAGTTGCACCAGGGGAGGCTCAGACTGGATATCAGGAAAAATTTCTTCACTGAAAGGGTTCTGAGGCCCTGGAACAGCCCAGGGAGGGGGTGGAGTCACCACCCCTGGAGGGCCTTAAAAAACAGGGAGATGAGTTTTTGAGGGACAGGGTTTAGCAGAGGATGTGTGCGGTTGGACTCGATGACCTCAAAGAACTTTTCCAACTGGAAGATTCTCTGATTCTCTGGGCTCCCAAAGCAACACAGGTGGGTCCCAGAGCTGCTCTCGTTGCTTTCAGAGTAACGTGAGCGGGTCCCAGAAATGCTTATGTCCCTCCCAAAAAACCAGCATGTCCCAGTCCCAAAGCTGCTCTTGTGCTTCCAGAAGAAGGTGGCCACATCTCAAAGCAACGTGGCCAGGTCTCAAAGCAACATGGCCAGGTCCCAAAGCCACGTGGTCAGGTCCCAGAGATGCTCCTGTGCTCCAAAAGCAACGTGGCCACATCCCAAGGATGCTCACGTGCTCCCAAAGCCACAAGGCCTGGTCCCAGAGGAGCTCTCCTGCTCTAAAGCCAACATGGCCACGTCCCAAAGCAACGTGGTCGGGGCCCAGAGCCGCTCGGGTCCTCCAAGAGCAAGATGGTTGGGTCTCAAAGCAACACAGCCAGGTCCCAAAAGTGCTCTCGTGGTTCCAGAGCAATGTGGCCACATCCCAAGGCCACATGGCCAGGTCACAAAGCCACACAGCCAGGTCCTAAAGGTGTTCTTGTGGTCCACAAGCAAGACACAGGCATCCCAAAGATGCTCATGTGCTCCCACAGCCACACAGCCAGGTCCCAAAGCTGCTCTTATGCTTCCAGAGCAAAGTGGCCACATCCCAAACAACATATCCAGGTCCCAAAGCTGCTCTCGTGCTTCCAGAGCAAGGTGGCCACATCCCAAGGCAACGTGGCCAAATCCCAAAACCACGTGTCTGGGTCCCAAAGCCACACAGCCAGGGCCCAAAGGTGCTCAAGTGCTCCAAAAGCCACATGGTCAAGCCCCAAAGGTGCTCACATGCTTCCAGAGCAAGGTGGTCACATCCCAAAGCAACATGGCCAGGTCCCATAGCTGCTCAGGTTCTCCAGAGCAACGTGGTTGGGTCCCAAAGCAATGCAGATGGGTCCCAAAGCTGCTCTCGTGCTTCCAGAGCAACGTGGCCACATCCCACGTTGTGGTGGAGTCACCTACCCTGGAGGTGTTTAAAGGGAGACTGGATGAGGCACTGAGTGCCATGGTTTAGATAATGGTTGGTGTTAGTGTTAGGTTATAGGTTGGACTTGATGATCTCAGAGGTCCTTTCCAACCTTGTGATACTGTGATACTGTGATACTGTGATCCCAAAGGAGGTCCCAAAGATGCTCACATCCTTCAAAAGCAACGTGTCCAGGTCCCAAACCAAAGTGGCCACATCCAGAAGGTGCTTATGTGCTCCCAAAGCAACGTGGCTGTGTCCCAAATCCACACAGCAAGGTCCCAGAGGTGCTCCTGTGCTCCAAAAGCAACGTGGCCGCATCCCAAGGATGCTCACATGCTCCCAAAGCAAGGCAGCTGGGTCCCAGGGCAACGTGGCCACAGCCCAAAGGCACTGACGTGCTCCTCCCAAAGCAACCTGGCTGTGTCCCAAAGCCACAGCACCACATCCCAAAGGTGCTCACGTGCTCCAAAAGCAACCTGCCTGGGTCCCAAAGCAACGTGGCCACATCCCAAAGGTGCTCACATGCTCCCAGAGCCACACATTCAGGTCCCAAAGGTGCTCACATGCTCCAAAAGCAATGTGGCCATATCTCAAATGTGACCATGGGATCCCAAAGCAATGTGGCCAGGCCCCAAAGATGCTCCCAAAGCCACTTGGCCAGGTCCCAGAGGTGCTCACGTGCCCCAAGAGCAATGTGCCTGGGGCCCAGAGCAACGTGGCTGATAACTGAAGATGTTCATGTGCTCCCAAAGCCACACATCCAGGTCCCAGAGGTGCTCGTGTGCTCCAAAAGCAACATGGCTGCATCCCAAAGATGCTCACGTGCTCTCAAAGCCACCTGGCCAGGTCCCAGAGTTGATCATGTGCTTCAAAAGCAACGTGCCCGGGTCCTAAAGCAACGTGGCTGCATCCCAAATGTGCCCATGGTCTCTCAAAGCAATGTGGCCATGTCCCAAAGCCACCTGGCCAGGTCCTAGAGGTGCTCATGTGCTCCAAAAGCAACATGCTCGGGGCCCAGAGCAACTTGGCTGCATCCCAAATGTGCCCATGGGCTCCCAAAGCAACGCGGCCACAGCCCAAAGATGCTCACGTGCTCCCAAAGCCACGTGGTCAGGTCCCAGAGGTGCTCATGTGCTTCAAAAGCAACGTGGTTGGGTCCCAAAGCAACGTGTCTGGATCCCAGAGATACTCAGCTGCTCCCAAAGCCATGCGACCAGGTCCCAGAGGTGCTCACGTGCCCCAAGAGCAACGTGCCCAGGGCCCAGAGCAATGTGGCTGCATAACTGAAGATGCTCAAGCGCTCCCAAAGCCACCTGGCCTGGTCCCAGAGGAGCTCATGTGCTCCAAAAGCAACGTGGCTGGGTCCCAAAGATGCTCACATGCTCCCAAAGCCAGCTGGCCAGGTCCCAGAGGTGCTCACGTGCTCCAAAAGCAACGTGCTCGGGGCCCAAAGCAATGTGGCTGCACAACTGAAGATGCTCAAGTGCTCCAAAAGACACCTGGTCTGGTCTCAGAGGAGCTCACATGCTCCAAAAGCAACGTGCACAGGTCCTAAAGCAACGTGGCCATATCCCAAATGTGCCCATGGGCTCTCAAAGCAATGTGGCCGTGTCCCAGAGCCATGTGGTCAAGTCCCAGAGGTGCTCACGTGCTCCAAAATCAACACGGCCACATCCCAAAGATGCTCAAGCCCTCCTAAAGCCACCTGGCCAGGTCCCAGAGGTGCTCACATGATCCAAAAGCAACGTGCCTGGGTCCTTAAGCAACGTGGCTGCATCCCAAAGATGCTCATGTGCTCCCAAAGCCACACATCCAGGTGCCAGAGGTACTCAGGTGCTCCCAAAGCCACCTGGCCAGGTGCTCCCATGCCCCTAGAGCAACGTGCCTGGGGCCCAGAGAAACGTGGCCATCGTCCCAAGGCCACCGTGGGGGCCACCGCCCGCCCTCTGCCCCCGTGCCCGTTGCTCACCTCGGTCTTGGCGGGGGGCTCGGGATTGCCGGTTTTCTTGCCGGTGGCGGCCGGGATGGCGCTGCCGGCCAGGGTGGCGATGACCTGGCCCTGAGCATTGAGCAGCAGCTGCGGCGTCACCGTCTGCACCTGCAGGTTCTGGGTGGGCAGAGCGGCCGGGGCAGGGCTGGGATTCACCACCCACGGCAGGGTCCCGATCACCTGGGCAGGGGGGAGGAGAGCTGGGGCTGGGGGGCCACGTCCTGCAAACCCCCTTCCGGGGGGACACCGGGACCCTCCTCAGCCGGTACCTGGCCCTGGGCGTTGGTCAGGATCTGGCCTGGGATGCCCTGCACGCTGGAGATGGTGTTGGTGATCATGGGGGTGGCTGCCAAGGAGCCCAGGAGCTGGGTTTGGCCCCCCAGGGAGGCGGCGCTGATCTGCAGAGAACAGAAAGGGGGCTCAGGGCTGTGGGAAGCAGCTCAGGCCACCGGGTACCCCCTGCACGCGGCTGGACGCCCCCTTCCCAACGGCACTGTGACTCCTGATGGGATGCCGTCCCGATGGGATGCTGTGCCAACAGGACACTGTCCCAAGGGGATGCCACCCCAATGGGATGCTGTCCCCCTGGGATACTGACCCAATGGGATGCTTTCCCAACAGGATGCCATTCCAATGCGATGCTGCCCCAACAGGACACTGTCCCAAGGGGATGCCAACCCAATGGGATGCTGTCCTGATGGGATGCTTCCCCAATGGGATGCCATCCTGTTGGGATGCTGCCCTAATGGGATGCTGTCCCAACAGGATGCCAACCCAATGGGATGCTGTCCTGATGGGATGCTTCCCCAATGGGATGCTGTCCTGATGGGATGCTTCCCCAATGGGATGCCATCCTGTTGGGATGCTGCCCTAATGGGATGTTGTCCCAACAGGATGCCAACCCAATGGAATGCTGTCCCCCTGGGATACTGTCCCAACGGGACGCTGTCCCAACAGGATGCCAACCCAATGGAATGCTGCCCCAACAGGACACTGTCCCAAGGGGATGCCGCCCCAATGGGATGCTGTCCTGACAGGATGCTTCCCCAATGGGATGCTGTCCCCATGGGTTACTGTCCCAACAGGATGATGTTCCAAAGGGATGCCACCCCAACAGGATGCCGACCTGATGGGATGCGGCCCCAATGGGATGCTGTCCCAACAGGATGCCAACCCAATGGAATGCTGCCCCAACAGGACACTGTCCCAAGGGGATGCTGCCCCCCTGGGATACTGTCCCAATGGGATGCCATCCTGATGGGATGCTGCTGCTATCCTGATGGGATGCTGCCCCAATGGGATGCTGTCCCCATGGGATGCTGTCCCAACGGGATGCTTTCCCAACAGGATGCCAACCCAATGAGATGCTGTGCCAACAGGATATTGTCCCAAGGGGATGCCATCCCAATAGGATGCCATCCCAATGGGATGCTGCCCCAATGGGATGCTGTCCCAACAGCATGCCAACCCAATGGGATGCAGTCCCTATAGGATACTGTCCCAATGGGATGCTTTCCCAACAGGTTGTCACTCTGATGGGATGCTGCACCAATGAGATGCTGTCCCCATGGGTTACTGTCCCAACGGGATGTTGTCCCAACAGGATGTCGTCCCGATGGGATGCTGCCACTATCCTGGTGGGATGCTGTCCCGATGGGATGCTCTCCCAACAGGATGCCATCCCAATGGGATGCTGTCCCCATGGGATACTGTCCCAATGGGATGCTGTCCCAACAGGATGCCATCCCACTGGGATACTGCTGCTATGTGGTGCTGCCCCGATGGGGTGCTGTCCCCATGGGTTACTGTCCCAACAGGATGCCGTCCCCATGGGAGGTGGTCCCACGACATCCTTCAATCCATCCTTTCCATTTTGTCTAAGGCAAAGCTGCCTGCGCGGTCGCTCATCGCTCGTCAGGATAGTGAAGCTGAGGCTGGGATCTTGCCGATCCCTTCGGAGGTGATGAACCAGAGTGCTTCATCTTCGGGGAAAAGCACCAATTCTCACAGCTCTCCGCAGCCGCATCGGCCACCGGATAACGGGAGCGGGTGCCAAAGCCGCCCGGTTCCACCGCGGGCTCCTTACTATGCCAGGGTTAAAGGTAAATCCGGCCGGCTGGACGGCGATGTGGGTCGGAGTCTCCAAGGGCTTGGGCGCAGGAGCCGTGGGCTGCGGCAAGATGGGGGCTGGGCTGGGCGCCGCGGGGAAGGCGCCGGGGGCCTGGAGGGGCGGCCGGGGCTGGAGCGTGGCCGGCAGGGGCTGAGCAGGCGGCACCGGCGCCGCGAGGGCCGCGTTGAGCACGGCGGCAGCTGCGGAGCAAAGAGATGGAGAGGGAGTGAGCGTGGGAGACGGGGACGGCGGGAGACCCCGAGCTTGGGGTGTCCCCCCGGCTCATTGTCCCTTCCCCAATGGAACCCAATCTCCAGGTGATTCTAACGGCTTCAGACTGGAAGGGGAAGGTTGAGATGAGAAGGTTGAGATTGGGAAGAAATTCCTCACCATGAGGGTGGGGAGGCCCTGGCCCAGGTTGCCCAGAGCAGTGGTGGCTGCCCCATCCCTGGAGGTGTTCAAGGCCACTGGATGGAGCTTGGAGCCCCCTGATCCAGTGGGAGGTGTCCCAGCCCATAGCAGGGGGTGGAACTGGATGGGCTTTGAGGTCCCTTCCAACCCAAACTATTCCATGATTCTATCATTCAACGATTCAGCTCCATCTTAGCAGCACAAAGTCCTCCCAGCTCCCCGGGCACAGGCAGAGCCGAGTCCTTCTGCTGCCCCGGGACTCATCCTGCCCTGCCTGGGCACTGGGTCCAACCCAGACCAGGTGCTGCTGGAGCACACATGGTGAGGGCACCGCTGGGGTCCCATCACCTCCCTTGATCCCTCCGGGGAGAGGCTCCTTTCCTTCGGAAGGGACAACTCCTCATGGGACAGCTCTCCGTGGGACAACTCTCCACGGGTACTTTTCTCCACAGAACAAATCTCCGTGAAACAACTCTCCATGTGGACAACTGTCCAGAGGACAATTCCCTGCAAGACAACTCTCCATGGGACAACTCTCCATGTGGAGAACTCTCCATGGGACAACCTTTTATTGGGACAATTGTCCATAGGACAGCTCCCTGCAGGACATCTCTCCACGGGACAACTCTCCATGTGGAAAACTCTCCGTGGGCCAACTTTTCATTGGGACAACTGTCCATAGGACAGCTCTCAGCAGGACAACTGTCCATGGGGACAAACGTCCATAGGATAACTCGCCCCAGGACAACTCCACAGGACAACTCTCCATGGGGAGCCATTAGTTAGGATGAAGGTTAGGCTCAGGGTTAGAGGTGTCCCATATAGATTTGTTCCTATGTAGAGCAGTCCTAGACCCCCTTTCCTTGCAGGAGCTCGAGAGAAGACCGTTCTTTCTCAAAGGGAAGGGCAGGAACACTGCCCGGGCAGTGCTGGAGAGGCCCAGATCCGCCCATCCTCACACCTGCAGGTCTCCCCCCTTGCAGAACACACCCCAAACCCTCCCATCCTTATCCTTGCCCACCCCTTTCTCCCAAATCTGGCACCTTTGGTACTCAGGGAGCCGCAAACAGGGCTCCCACAGGAAAAGCCGTTTCCGACCCCCGGGATTCAGCCCAGGGAGGACGAGTTAAGGAGGCTGCGGAGCAGGAGCCCTGGTTACCTGGCAGATTGGCTATAGGTGGTTTGAAAATTCCCCCTGTAGGAGAAGCAGCCGTCAATCCGGGGAGGGCAGCGACCGTTGCTGTAGGAAATGTCCACACAGCCAGCCCCTGCTGACCTGCCACTTGACCTGCAATACTGATGGGGATAAGAAGAGGTTGAGTAACTGTCCCTGCTGGAACCATTACTCCTGTCACAACTGTTGCTAAGTTTTCCTGAGTCAAGACCTGCAAAAGTAAACAAGATTTAAAAAAGAACAGAAATCAACGCCACTGCAGACAGCATCAGCGGAGCAAAAGTCTTTGCCCGAAGAGGCGCGCGGAGCCCGGCGGCCGGGTGGGCCGGGAGATCCCTCCCATCTCAGCAGCTGGGTTCCCAGCTCGGCGGAGCCCCCTCTCCGTGGGGAGATGGGGGGATCGCCCCCCTCCTCGCTAAGCACCCGACGCGGCTCTGGCAGCTCCTCGGCGCTTGGGCGAGGGCGCGGCGGCAGAGCGACCGCTTGGGTTCGGGGCGCAGCGCCTGCACCCCGCGCCACCAGCGGCCGCCTCTGCCCTCGGGGGGGTGCCGACAGCGAGCGGACGCTTCCCCGGGGGTCCCCACCGTGCATTCCCCCCACTTCCAGCCCATCCCGCTCCGCGGGTGCCCGGTAGTTACCTGCGGGGTGGCCTGCACGGCCAGCGGGGCCACCGGCTGCGGCTGCTGGCTCGCGGCGGGGCCGAAGGTGCCAACGGAGGGGACGGTGCTGGGGGATGCTCCGGCCGCCGGTTTGGCTTTGCCTGGAGAAGGGGAGAGGAAACAGTTGGAGAGACGACGAGAGTGGGGGTGACGGCAGCCCCTCTGGGCAAAGGGTGAGGGTTGGGGGGTGGGGGGCACCCAAACTACGCAGCCGCCCTCCCGTAGGTGTCCCAGGGGAAGCGCGGCCCCTCGGAGCTGGGGAACAGCACTGGGCAGGTTATGGGATGCAGGGGAGGGGATCTGGGGACTTCTTAGGAGATGTCTTCAAAGAATCATGGAATCATAGAACGGCCTGACTTGGAAGGGACCCAAAAAGATCATGGAGTGCAACTGCTGTCCCTACACAGGACACCCCCAACACTCACACCCTGTGGCTGAGGGCATTGGCCAAATGCTTCTGGAATATTGCCAGGCTCTGACTGCTTCCCTGGGGAGCTGTTCCAGGGCTCCACCACCCTCTGGGGGAGGAACCTCTCCCTAATATCCAGTCTAACTCTCTCCTGGCATCTTCCTGCCATTCCCTCCAGTCCTGTCACAGGTCACAAGAGCAGAGCTCAGCCCCTCTTTCCCCCCATCCCTTGAGAAGGCACAAACAGCTCTGAGACCCCCCTCAGTCTCCTCTTCTCCAGGCTGAACAGACCAAGGGACTTCAGCCTCTCCTCACACGCCTTCCCCTCCAGACCCTTCCCCAGCCTTGTGCCCTCCTCTGGACACTCCTCAGTACTCTGATGTCCTTTTCATCCTGTGGCACCCAAACTGCCCCCAGTGCTCAAGGTGGGGCTGTCCCAGTGCAGAATAGAACGGGACAATCCCCTCCCTCTCCCAGCTGGTGATGCCCTGCTTGGTGCCCCCCAGGACACAGTTGCCCTCTTGGCTTCCAGGGCTCACTGCTGGCTCATGGTCACCCAGAACCCCCAGATTCCTCTCCACAGGGCTGTTCTCCAGCCTCTCTCTCCCTGGTCTGTCCTTGTGTCCAGGGTTGCTGTGTCCCAGGTGCAGAACCCGGCACCTGCCCTTGTTAAATTTCATGCAGTTGGTGATTTTTCAGCTCTCCAATCTCTCAAGATCCCTGTGCGGGGCCTCTTTGCCCCAAGAGTGTCTTGGGGGAGGGACAGGAGGGAGAGTTTGGGGAGATTCGAGGAGGAATAAAAGTGGGAAACAGGGGGGCTGAGCACTAGGGTGCTGGCCAGAAGGCAGGGAGGAACCAAGCGGGATCTCCCCAGAGGTTTATTGCCATCCCTGTGGGAGAAAAGCTGCACCAGCAGCGAGCTCAGCACTTGCAGCAAGGGGGGGAGGAAACCCAAGCCCCTGCTCTACGTGTCTGGAGGAAAACTGAGCTCCCTGGCCAAGCCCCTCCTCAAGAACTGTGGATAAGGAGCAGCTGTGTGTAAGTGCTTTGCTGGGTTGTCTGAGCCTCCCCTGGGCTGTGGAGATGTTTCTCTCGCTCCAAAACGAGCAAACGCTGAGCAGGGAACGGGATGAAGGGAAGGGAAGGGAAGGGAAGGGAAGGGAAGGGAAGGGAAGGGAAGGGAAGGGAAGGGAAGGGAAGGGAAGGGAAGGGAAGGGAAGGGAAGGGAAGGGAAGGGAAGGGAAGGGAAGGGAAGGGAAGGGAAGGGAAGGGAAGGGAAGGGAAGGGAAGGGAAGGGAAGGGAAGGGAAGGGAAGGGAAGGGAAGGGAAGGGAAGGGAAGGGAAGGGAAGGGAAGGGAAGGGAAGGGAAGGGAAGGGAAGGGAAGGGAAGGGGCTCTCCTGGCTGCCCCATGGGCTGAGCTCGTTCGGTGTTTCTCAACTCTCCACCCAAAATCACAGAACATTTCATATTTCTTCATTATTCTGAACATCTGAGCAAGAGGAAACATCGCTCCTAATCCGTATTTATTCCTTGCCCAGGGAGGTGGTGGAGTCTCCATCCCTGGAGGTGTTTAAAAGCCGAGTGGAGGAGTTTCTTAGGGATGTGGTTCAGGAGGGAGACAGGCACGGCTGGACTCGACGATCTCAGAGGTCTCTTCCAACCTTATGATTCTATGATCTCCTTGGTTTTTGAGCAACACCTTGTGTTTATTCTGCTCAACTTCCAATAACGGCAACTGAAAAACACCTTCTGCAAACACCCAAACCCACCCTTCTCCTGCCTCTTCCTTCAGCAGAAGTCTTATCAAATAAACCCTTTTCTCAGCTCCGAGCTGGACGTTTCTCAGCTTTGCTTCCTCGCCCAGGCACAACTCCATCTCCACAAGACTTAAAAATGCCTTTCAGGTTCTTAAATTTCCCAAAGCAAGCACAGGGAACTCCTGGCTCTTCCCAAGTGGCAAAGACTGTGCCAAGTGGTGATGCTGCTGGGTCTCACGGGTTCCGTGCCCGCTCCCTGCCAGCCCGTGGCAGCAGGACTGGAGCATCTCCTCTGGCCCCGAACAAGGGCCTTGCTACAACCCTGCATAGTCTTTTTCAGGGGGAAAAAAAGTGCAATTCCAGGATCTGGCTGGGCTCTGGACACAGAGTGGAGGTGGCAACCAGAGATTGGTCCCATAAAGGAGTGGCAGAGAGGGGAGGGACAGTGGCACTTGCGAGTGGCTCGGGATGGAGCAGCGGGAGCGCTGGGATGCCGGCCAGAGAGCAGCAAGGGATAAAGCAGGGTCTCCCTGAACGTTTATTCCTAGAGCTGCACTTTGGAGAGAGAAGGGATGGAGCAGAGCTCAGCACCTGGGCCTCAGGGGACTGGAAACCCGAGCGCCTGCTCTTCGTGGCTGCAAGGAAACAGAGCTGCCCAGGAAACCCCTCCTTGACCAACGTCTGGTGAGTGTCCGAGGGCTCTCTGCAGGGCCGGACACCCTTCCCTGTTCCATCCCAGAGCAGGAATTGTTCTTGCTGACTCCTAACCCCCAGGGATGCTCCAGAGCAGGGTGGGAGTCCCCCTGCACCGAGGGGCACAGCTTGTCCTCCCAGCTCCGACCCAGCGCTCCAGAGCCCAGCTCTGCTTGCAGGGAAGGATGGAGCAGGGTGCCCATGAAAAAACATCTTCTGCAAACACCAAAAACCACCCTTCTCTTGCCTCTCCTTCCTCTTCCCTGCCCAGGGAATGAGCCCCAGGGAAGGGAGGTCTCTTACCGGCCACCTCCGCGCTACCGGAGCTCTGTGCGCTGGCTGGGATGTCCTCCCGGCCGCTCTCTCCTGGGGAGCCTCGTGCTACCTCCCCTGGTGGCATCTCCAGGGCTTTCGGGTCCTCCTCAGCCGGGAGCGCCGTGTCCACATCCACCTCCAGCACTCGGATGGTTTCATGGCTGGACATGACAATAACCTGCAAACGTGGCCCCAGACATCCATCAGCTCCAGCACCGACCCCGCAGCCGCGACCGCCGGACAGAGGGAGCAGCTCCCCCACCCCATGGGACACGAGATCCCCAAAACCAACCAAGCAGAGCCCACCCTGTCCCCACCAGGAGGGATGGACAGGGGGGTCTCAGCCCCTCCAACACCTCCCAGCTTTAGTTAATCAGCAATCCCTGAGCTCTGACAACCCCAGCAACATGTCTTTGGGAGATGACATCTCCAGGAGATGGAGATGGCTGGTGGTGGCAATGGCAGCCCTGGCAGAGCCAGCAGCATCCAAACGGCAGCGCCAGAGCGACTGCTCACAGCTGGGCTCCAGCAACCTCTTTGAATCCAAACATGATTTCCCACGTGACACTTCCTGGGGACACGTGAGGAGAAAAGGCCATAGAAACCTGGAATGGTTTGGGTTGGAAGGGACATCAAAGCCCATCCAGTTCCAACCCCCTGCCATGGGCAGGGACACCTCCCACTGGATCAGGGGGCTCCAAGCCCCATCCAATCTGGCCTTCAACACCTCCAGGGATGGGGCAGCCACCACTGCTCTGGGCAACCTGGGCCAGGGCCTCCCCACCCTCACAGGAGAACATTTCTCCCCAAGATCTCATCTCAATCATCCCTCTCACAGTTCAAAACCCTTCCCCTCATCCCATCCCTGCACTCCCTGATCAAGAGCCCCTCCTCAGCCTTCCTGGAGCCCTTTTCAGTCCTGGGAGGCTGTTCTAAGGTCTCCCTGGAGCTTTCTCTTCTCCAGGCTGAACAACCCCAACTCTCCCAGTCTGTCCTCACAGCAGAGGTCCTCCAGCCCTTGGATCATCTCCATGGCCTCCTCTGGACTCGCTCCAACAGATCCATGTCCTTCCTGTGCTCAGGAGATACCTGATCCTCCACTTCTCCCACAGCCAAACCCCAGAGCAAAGCCCCCTTGCAAACAGCATCTGCACCCACCCCAGGCAGCCAGGACAAAACCCTCGTGTCTCCACCTCATCATCAAGAAAACCTGGGATGGGGCAGCCAAGCTCCAAAAGACAGAGCTGAACCTCCATGTGCCCAAGTGTGGGGCAAATGGAGTGGCCGTGAGCTCAGGGCCAGCACACGGGGGGGTTTCACCCCACGCAGAGGGGCTGTGGCTGTTGCTGAGGCCCATCTCCCCTCCCAGTTGTGGGGTGGGAAGGAGATGGAGCCACGATGCCCAGTACCTGCTCGTTGACTGTCAGCGACGCCTCCTGGGGCTGCACCACGGCTTCGGTGTCCATCGTGTCCCGGCGAAGGTGGGAGAGGGCTCAGACCTTCACATGCTGCGAGCAGGGGACACAGGGCAGTCCATCACCCACCCAGCGAGCGGCTTGGGGGGTCACACACTGCGCTCACCTGGGGTACAGAGCAAACCTGGACCTTCCAGCCCCTCTCTGGCTCCACCATCCACCCACCCACCCGGGATTTGGGGAACGCTCTCTGCCCTGCTCATCCCCAGGGGAGACTTTGGTGTCTCAGGGATCTCCCCACCACCTTCCACCCTCTTGGCAAAGAGCCCATGGACATGGGGTAGCGTAATTTCTTGGGTGAGCATCAAAAATAGGATCCTGGAATCATGAAGGTTGGAAAAGCCCTCCCAGCTCATCCAGGCCAACCCCACTGTGACCACTGAACTCTGTTCCCAGGTGCCACGGCCACACAGTCTGTGAACCCCTCCAGGGATGGGGACTCCCCCACTGTCCTGGGCAGCCTCTGCCAGGCCTTCAACACTCTGTCAGAAAGAAATATTTTCCAATATCCAATCTAAACCTTCCCTGTCATAACCTGAGGCCATTTCCTCCCATCCCATCACTTGTTCCTTGGGAGAAGAGCCCAGCATCCACCTCCCCACAACCTCCTCTCCAGCAGCTGCAGAGAGTGATGAGGTCTCCCCTCAGCCTCCTCCAGACTAAACTCCCCTCAGGTCCCTCAGCTGCTCCCAGGTCTGTTCTCCAGACTCTTCCCCAGCTCCTTTTCCCTCTCTGGACGCTCTCCAACCCTTCAAGGTCTTTCTTGGAGCGAGGGGCCCAAAACTGAACCCAGGATTTGAGGTTTGACCTCCCCAGTGCCAAGTGCAGGGGGACGATCCCTGCCCTGCTCCTGGTGGCCACCCCATGGCTGATCCAAGCCAGGATGCTGGTGGCCTTCTTGGCCACCTGGGCCACTGCAGCAGGGCAAGGGAAGGGTTATTCCAAGGGCCAAGCTTTTCCCCCTCTCTTCTCCCTTTGGGGGATGAGGATGAAATTCCTACAACCTGCTTTGAAACCCCTACAAATACAGGCAAAGCCCACGTAAAGCTGCCCGTGCTCCCTGTCCGAAGCCCAGAGCAGGGTCCCAGAGCCTCCACATGGCACTTCCCTGCTCTCCCAGTCCCTGACGCCGGCTGCAAGAAGCGGGAGAAGCGATTTGCTCCTTCTTGAGCGGCTCTAAAGGATGGGGACACTTCCTTAAGCTGCTGAAATGTGTTTTTCATGGAGGGAAGGGACTCAGCCCACCTGTAGGAAGGCAACTCTTCCTCTTCCAACGCCCTTCATTACCTCATTTGGTCACGTCTTGTCCCCTTGCTGCCTCGCAGAGGCGTAATTGCCTTTATGAGAGCCTTATGAATGTTTCATTAGGAACATCTCGGGATGCAGTTAACCAGGCAGCCTGGATGACATTCAAAAACCCTCCGTGCATGTGCCAAGGTGCCCTCGCTTGTGGAACCCTCTTGGCATCTCGAGGACACGGGGACACTGGAGGGGCAGCCAGATCCCAGCTCTTGCAGTCCAAGCCATCCCAGAGCTCTGGGCACCATCTGCTCCCTCCAGGCTGGAGCTGACACCTCTGATCCTGCCCGGTCCTGCTCTGCCCGCGGCGACGCCGGCACCGCCCGGAGCAGCCCCCGGCGAGCCCAGCAAAGCCAAGGCTTCTTAAACAGAGGCAGAGCTCAAGCAGAGCCCCAACCGATCCAAATGGGAATTTCTGCCCCAAACTTCTGTCAGTTCATCTCATCCCTCGGTTTTTACTCCTTCCAGGGAATCCGGCGAGGTGGGGACGGTCCCTTCCCACCTCCTGGTGGCCACCCCATGGCTGATCCAAGCCAGGATGCTGGTGGCCTTCTTGGCCACCTGGGCCACTCCTGGCTCACGTTCAGCTGATGTCAACCAGCACCCCCAGGGCCTTTCCCACCTTTTCTTTCTCACAAGCCCTTTACCATTTCTCTGCACCTCAGAAGCCACCAGGCTCCTGCTGAGGCCACGGAGCGTATCCTGAGCCGCAGTCAGCACTGGGATGCAATCAGTAAACACAATTATTCACATCCTGTTGATCCAAAGGGGCCTAAATTGAATTAAGAGCCAAATTCTCATTTGAAGCTTAACAGGGGCTGAGCACCCCACTCCCTCAGGTGGGTTCAGTCCACACCACTCACTATTTATGATCCACAGTGAAGTAAAGCTGGGGCCCCAGCAGGGATGGGGATGTTTCCCTCTGCCAGCCACTTGCCCCAGCTCTTGCCCTTCCTTGGCTCGTCCCAAAAATCCACACAGGACCCAGAACCAGCCCTGCTGCTGGATCCAGCCAGGACTGTGAGAGCAGCCAGCGAATATAAGCCCAGCAGTGGCCCAGGGGACCAAGAGGGCCAATGGCATCTTGGGCTGGGTCAGAGCCAGCGTGGGCAGCAGGAGCAGGGCAGGGATTGTGCCCCTGGGCTGGGCACTGGGGAGGCCACCCCTCGAGTGCTGGGGGCAGCTCTGGGCCCCTCACTCCAAGAAGGACCTGGAGGGGTTGGAGAGTGTCCAGAGGAGGGGAAGGGGCTGGAGAAGAAGTGCTGTGAGGAGCGGCTGAGGGAGCTGGGGCTGCTCAGGGTGGAGAAGAGGAGGCTGAGGGGAGACCTCATCCCTGTCCTCCTGAGAGGAGGCTGAGGGGAGGGGGGTGCTGGGCTCTGCTCCCCAGGGACAGTGACAGGACAAGGAGAAATGGCCATGAGTTGCACCAGGGGAGGCTCAGACTGGATATCAGGAAAAAATTCTTTACCGAAGGGGTTCTGAGGCCCTGGAACAGCCCAGGGAGGGGGTGGAGTCACCACCCCTGGAGGTGTTTAAAAAACAGGGAGATGAGTTTTTGAAGGACAGGGTTCAGTGGATGAGGGGTGCAGTTGGACTCGATGACCTCCAAGGTCTTTTCCAACCAGAAGATTCTCTGATGCTCTGATTCTATGAGTGATCTCCTGTAGCTGATGTGGATTTTTAAACGTGGCCTCAGCTTCGGAGCAGACAAACACCTTGGGATGCCGGGGCACGGTTTAATTAACAATTTATTCTAGTGCAACAGAGAACAGAGCGAGGGATGAGGCAGCGACTCAGGGCATTATTAAAAGTTAATGAGCTCTCCAGCAGCCAGAGCCGAGCCCACGGCAAGGAAGCCGGAGCCAGGGATACCTGGGCTGCCTGCAAGGGGCAAGCAAAGCAGCAAAGCAAAGCAGCCCCACTGCAGGGAGAGTGGGGAAGGGGAAGGAAAAGCCTCCAGAGGGGCTTTCTGAACATCTCTGGAGGGCAGCTGGGGGGGGTTGCTGGGGCATGGGGGGCTCAGACCCCATTCCTGTTGAATTCACCCCACAAGGGGGGATTCTCTGGCTCTCTGCAGTTTGCCAGACATCCCTTCATCCTCCCTCTGCAGGAAGGCCACGCTGCTCCAGATGGATCCTGGCACAAGCAGAGCAGCCCCCGATGATGAGGCTTTGCTAACGAGGAGCATCTCCACAGCAGTTTCTTCCTACCCCCCAATCCTGGAAGAGGTGGGAAAGCTTCTCACCCTTGTCCCTGCCACTGCTGCTGCAGGGATCCCTCCTCAGCTCCCCCTGCAGCAGGAAGCTGAGCTCAAACTGGGACCCCAAACTGGGACCCCAAACCGGGACCCCAAACCGAGATCCCACACTGGGATCCCAATCTGGGACCCCAAAACCAGGATCCCAAACTGTGATCCCAAACTGGGACCCCAAAATGGGATCTCAAAGCGGGACCCCAAGCCTGGATCCCAAACTGTGATCCCACACCGGGATCCCAAACCAGGACCCCGAACCGGGCTCCCAAACCGGGACCCCAAACTGGGACCCCAAACCAGCAGCAAGGGCGCAGCGCTGGCAGCTGGAAGGGAAGGGATGGCCAAGGGGCCAGGGAGCCTTCAGGGAGACCCTTCCTGCACTGCTGGGGCACATCCAAACCCCAACCCCACCCACCTAAGGCACCGGAGAGCAGAGCCCGGAGCGGATGGGGAGCGCTGGGACGCTGAGTGGGGGCTGCAGCGATGTCCAGTGCGGAGTGGGGAGAGGCAGCAGCACTCACGGTTTGCTCTGGGGGGGAAGAGATGCTCCGGCTGGAGATGGGACCAGCTGACACCTCTGGCTCTTCGCGCTCCGGGCTTGGGCTGCAGGGAAAGAAACACCAAAGCTGTCTCAGCACCGAGCTCTGCCTGCTCCTGCCATCTCAGAAAGAGTTGAAGAGCGAGGGGATCCACCCCAGGCTCTCGGCAAGAGGGGGGGGGGACTCAGAAACATCCCCATCCTCAGCACTGAACTCTCCCTTATTGCCCCCCCGAAGGGCAGAGGAGCTTTGGGAACTTGACCGCAGCCGCTGGGCTGGTGGAACCGCAAAGGCAACGACCGGTTGGCTTTCCTCAAACAGAACCCACCGCAAACCCAGCCATCGCCACCCCCGGCCATCCCAGCCAAACTCCAGACTCGGGAATTCCAGCACAACCAGAGCGGCACAAGGATGAACGGGAGATAAAATCCCTGCTCCAAGCACCAGGTGTATCTCAGCATGAGCTGTGGATCTGCTCCGGGCATCCCATGGGATCAGGGGAGAGGGAGGGGAGAGGGAGGGGAGAGGGAGGGAGAGGGAGGGGAGAGGGAGGGGAGAGGGAGGGGAGAGGGAAGGGAAGGGAAGGGAAGGGAAGGGAAGGGAAGGGAAGGGAAGGGAAGGGAAGGGAAGGGAAGGGAAGGGAAGGGAAGGGAAGGGAAGGGAAGGGAAGGGAAGGGAAGGAAGGGAAGGGAAGGGAAGGGAAGGGAAGGGAAGGGAAGGGAAGGGAAGGGAAGGGAAGGGAAGGGAAGGAAGGGAAGGGAAGGGAAGGGAAGGGAAGGGAAGGAAGGGAAGGGAAGGGAAGGGAAGGAAGAGAAGAGAAGAGAAGAGAAGAGAAGAGAGAAGAGAAGAGAAGAGAAGAGAAGAGAAGAGAAGAGAAGAGAAGAGAAGAGAGAGAAGAGAAGAGAAGAGAGAGAGAGAAGAGAAGAGAAGAGAAGAGAAGAGAAGAGAAGAGAAGAGAAGAGGGTTTTCCCTTCCTGGCTGCCATTCCCAGAGCTCCATCGGCGCCTGCGCCGCTCCGGCAGACACCTCGGAATGCCAGCCCTGCCGCAGGTTGGCAGAGGGAGCACTCTGGGGTTCGGAGTGGGCGCTTCTCCCCCCAGACGCCGCCTGGCAGCTCCGTTCCAGTGCGTTTCTTCACACTTTATTTTAATAATTTTTTTAATTAACAGGACCAATCCTGTGCCCAGATGGTGGCGCGGAGCAGGCGGAGCGGGCGCAGCAACAGATGGCAGCAAGGAAACGAGATGCACAGAATAACAGTAGTAATATTAAAAACAAGAAGAAGAGGAGGGGGTTGGAAAAAAAAAGGGCAGGATAATTTAAGATGCTCCACGTCTCGCTGTGAATATAATTGCCATGTTAATTACAAGCGTTGATGAGTCAGAGACGGAGCCACTTGGATCCCAAGGGGTGGAAATCTAAGTTTGAACAAACTTGTCACAGGTGAGAAAGCTGAAGAGGGGAATCAGAGCTGCTCGTGCAGGAGATGGCTTGGACATGGCTGCAGCTCACTAACGACTCACTGTCATTATCATGGAATCCTGTGATGGTTTGGGTTGGAAGGGACATCAAAGCCCATCCAGTTCCACACCCTGCCATGGGCAGAGATCAGGGGGCTCCAAGCCCCATCCAATCTGGCCTTCAACACCTCCAGGGATGGGGCAGCCACCACTGCTCTGGGCAACCTGGGCCAGGGCCTCCCCACCCTCACAGGAAAACATTTCTCCCCAAGATCTCAATTCAATCTCTCCTCTTTCAGCTCAAAACCCTTCCCCTCGTCCTGTCCCTGCACTCCCTGATCCAGAGCCCCTCACCAGCTTTCCTGGAGCCCCTTTCAGTCCTGGGAGGCTGCTCTAAGGTCTCTCCAGAGCCTTCTTTCTCCTGCCTGAACAACCCCAACTCTCCCAGCCTGTCCTCACAGCAGAGGTCCTCCAGCCCTTGGATCATCTCCGTGGCCTCCTCTGGACTCGCTCCAACAGCTCCAGGTCCTTCCTGTGCTCAGGACTCCAGAGCTGGACTCAGGGCTCCAGGTGGAGTCTCCCCAGAGTGGAGCAGAGGGGCAGAATCCCCTCCCTCCCCTCTGGTCCCACTCTTTGGGTGCAGCCCAGGACACCCTTGGCTGGGAGGGCACTTTGCTGGCTCCACCACCCAAGTCCTTCTCCCCAGGGCTGCTCCGAATCCATTCTCCACCCACTCTGGATCTGTGCTTGGGATTGCCCTGACTCAGGACCAGGACCCTGCCCTTGGCCTTGTTGAACTTCACGAGGTCAGGCAGCCTCTCCTCTCCAGCCTGCCCAAGTCCCTCTGGATCCATCCTCTTCCTCCATCATGTCGACCCTTATTCTGGTTTAATTCCTTTGGATGGACACTGATCCCAGGTTGAGGAGTTCCAACACGCCACAAGCTGACACCAACTTCAGGCAGAGGCGCCCGGAAAGCCACCACCAGGGCACCAGCTCCAGCCCCCAGGGGTTTGGATGCAGAGGAAAAGACACCCTGGCACCTCCATCAAAGCTGGGATCAAGGCAAACAGGACCAGCCAAGGCCATGACCCTCTGGACCCAGAGCACACGGTACCACCGGAGCCACCACTCACGTGGGAATTTTCACCACGTTCGGAGCAGGAAAATCCAGGCTGGAAACGATGTCATCAGCAGGAATTCTTTTCCAAAGCCTCCTTCCAGGTGTCCCAGGAGGAGACCTGAACCCTTGAGGTTTGCAAGGGATTTTTCCCTCTCCACAAATCACCTTCCCTCCTACAATGCCTTTTAACTCCTCGGAACTGCATCGCTCACCAGACCTGGTGTACGGTTGGGGAAACTGAGGCAGGGGAGGAGAAGCAAGACCTCAGCCCCACCCAAGCCCTGCATCCCAAGGCTTCCTGGACAGCATCCCTGCACCTGAGCTCGCCCACCCTGAGCCAGGAGGGAAAAGAATCCCAGGTATTTTCCCCTGGTGGGACAGAAGCCACATGGCCGCACCAAAGCTCCCAGTGAAAACCTTCCCTCTAAGCAGCAAAGCGATGGAAATCCCATTCCTACCCCATTTCTCCCCATTCCTTTGGCCCTGTCCCAGCCCTTGGCTCAGGACACGGAGCAGCAGCAGCCAGAGGGGACCCTGGCTGGGCAATTCCTGAAAAACAGGGCTGGAAGGGAAAGATGGTGGCACCGGTACCAGCAGGATGGTGAAATCTTTGGTAACACAGAGGGTTTTTTTTTTTTCTGCTGGGAGGTTTCTGGGCAGCTCCCAGTGGTCCTGATCACAGTGCTGAGTCAGCTTTCTTCCTGGAAATCCCTAAAGCAGGGCTGGGGCAGCCAAATCCCGAAGGAGAGTCCAGGAAAAATCACTGAATAATGGAATCCTGGAATAGTTTGGGATGGAAGGGACGTCAAAGCCCACCCAGTTCTACCCCCCTGCCACGGGCAGGGACACCTCCCACTGGATCAGGGGGCTCCAAGCCCCATCCAACCTGGCCTTGAACACCTCCAGGGATGGGGCAGCCCTGGGCCAGGGCCTCCCCACCCTCACAGCAAAAACAATTCTCCCCAAGATCTCCTCTCAATTTCCCCTCTCGCAGATCAAAACCACTCCCTCTTGTCCCATCCCTGCACTCCCTGATCAAGAGCCCCTCCTCAGCTTTCCTGGAGCCCCTTTCAGCACTGGGAGGCTGCTCTAAGGTGTCCCCAGAGCCTTCTCTTCTCCAGGCTGAACAACCCCAACTCTCCCAGTCTGTCCTGTACAGGAGGTTCTCCAGCCCTTGGATCATCTCTGTGGCCTCCTCTGGACTCGCTCCAACATCTCCAGGTCCCTCCTGTGCTCAGGACTCCAGAGTTGGACTCAGGGCTCCAGGCTGGGTCTCCCCAGAGCAGAGCAGAGGGGCAGAATCCCCTCCCTCCCCTCTGGTCCCACTCTTTGGGTGCAGCCCAGGACACCCTTGGTTTCTGGGCTGGGAGCACCCATTGCCGGCTCCTGTGGAGCGTTTTTATGTTCCACCAGCCCAGGTCCTTCTGCTCAGGGCTGCTCCCAATCCATTCTCCAAATCCAGTATCACCTATGGTCCAAACATCTCCCATGGCCAGTAAGAAGGGGCAGTCAGGGCCACTCTGGGGTGCTCAGATGGTTCATTAAGCAAACTGAGGAGCTCATTGAGCCTGGACACACGGCCACAGGGAGCCTGCTCAGGAATTTGCACCAGTGGAGGACATGGAGATGCTGCCTTGGAGTGGGCACTTCCCAACCTGCATTATCTCCCCCAAGAGATGGAAATGGCACAGGAGCAGGGGATGGAGAGGTCGGTTGGCACCGATTTGGCCCCATCCTGCCCTGAGCTGCCAGGGTGGAGCCCGGTGGAAGCGCAACTCGCTCCGTGTCCAATCCCGAGCAGAATTAGGGTTCAATCATTAATTGCTCCATCAAAGGATGGGGGGAAAGCCTGGTGGAGGGCCTAAATGTGGTTGAAAAAAAAATGGCAAAAACCCAAACCCAGCCATTCCTGGTGGTTGAACCCTGTTCTCTCCTCCCAGCCGTAGTGTTTCCCAACGAGCAGGAAGATGCTCGGAGACAAGCGGGCTGCGTCCCCCTCTGCTACTGCCCCTCTTCATCCTTGCTTTGCTTCCCACCTTCCCGGGGTTTCGGGGCAAATTCCCATCCTGGATAAAACCTCCTGGCTCCCCCCTTCGCTGCCTGCTCCCAGCACAAGCCTGGCCAGCTCATCCCTCCCACAGAAGGAGCTGCTGGATCAGCTCTGGGGACTTCCCAGGAATGCGCTCCTTTCTCCGGAGAGATGGGAAAGCATTTTAATTCCCACCACACGTAGAGGAGACGCTGGGATTATGTTCATAGAATCACAGAATCAAGGTCTTGCCCAAGGTAGATGAGGGGTGATGGTTGGATGGGGCTTTGAGCCCCCTGATCCACTGGGAGGTGTCCCTGTCCATGGCAGGGGGGGGTAGAACTGTGATGGGCTTTGAGGTCCCTTCCAACCCAAACCATTCCAGGATTTTCTGATGCCACCATCCCCTCAAGCAATCCCTGGGGTGGAGAAGCATCTCCTCACCTGCATTGGAATCATAAAATCACAGAATCACGGAATGGCCTGAGTTGGAAGGGACCCACCAGGCCCAGCGAGTCTAACTCCTCTTCCTGCAGAGGACAACCCCAACATCCACCCCGTGGGGCTGAGGGCCTTGGTCAGATGCTTCTGGAATACTGCCAGGCTGTGACTGCTTCCCAGGGAAGCTGTTCCAGTGCTCCACCCCCATCTGGGTGAAGAACCTTTTCCTAAGGTCCAACCCAGCCCTCCCAAGGTCACACCGGAGGAACGTGGCAAAACCAGGGCAGGTTTTGGATCTCCCAAACCAGTGCACTCGGAGCTCCCATCCCAGACCAGCACCCGAGCACCAACCCCTCTGTCCTGCAGCACTGGGAGCCACCCTGAGGGCCCAGGACAGCCCAGCTGGTTTGGGGGGGCACAGGACACCCGCTTCGAGCTGCCATGCCCCCGTGGGGTCCCTTGGCTGAGGACCAAGCCTGACTCTGAGATGCTGGCTCTGGGGACAGGTCCAAGGAGGGGTCAGTCCCCCCCCCCCCTCCGACAGTCAGGATCATCTGTACCCACCCACCCCCACCTGCCGGAGCTCTGCACCCCCCAAAACCACAAACCGAGGGGTTCGGGGCACCCACGGGAGCTGCCCCCGAGACAGCGACCCCCCCTGCACGGGGGCACAACCCCCCCAAACCCCACAGTGTGTCAGAGCACCCCAAAATGCCCCTGTACCCCCAGCCCTGCTCTCCCTCCGCCCACCCTCGAGCTCGGCTCACCCTGCTGGGTGCCCCCTTGGCCTCCACCTCAGGGGTCCTTTTGCCCCACACCACCCCCAGCAGGGCCCCAACACTGACACCATCCTCCCCACAGCACTGTTTCTCCTCTCCTGCACCCCAAAACCCCATCTCCCACAGTCCCCAATCCCTCCTGTTCCCCCCCCCACAAGCCCTCCCTGGGGCAGTCACCCCTTTCCCTTGCTCCCTGGACACTCCCAGCTCTGGGGTCCCTCCAGGGACCCCCACCTGGCCATGGTCTCCCCTGGCATCCCCTAATCTCCCCCTCCAAACCCCAGTGCCCCCCCATCCACATCCCCACTCCTGGTGTGTGTGTGTGTGTGTTCCCACTCTTCCCCAGTTCCCCCCACCCCAATCCCAGTGCCCCCCCCAAGTCCCATTGCCCCCCCAACCCCAACAAGGGCCCCCAGAGCCAGTGCCCCCCATCCACATCCCCACTCTTGGGGTGTGTGTGTTCCCACTTCTCCCCCAGTTCCCCCTCCAATCCCCCTGACCTGTCTTCCCCCAAATCCTGGTTCCCTCCATCTGCATCCCAAATCTTCCCAGTTCTCCCCAACTGCAGCCCCCAAACCCAGTTCTCCCCCAGTCCCACTGCCCCCCTACCCTGCCTCCTCCCCAATTCCAGTCACCCTAATCCAAGTCCCCCCATCTGCATCCCTACTCTTGGTGCATGTATTCCCAGTTCCCCCCCCCTTCCCCCAAATCTCGGTGTCCCTCCATCCTTATCCCCACTCTTCGTCCATGTATTCCCATTTCTCCCCAGTCCGCTCACACCCCCTCAATCCCAGTGCCCCCAGCTGCATCCCAAATCTTGTCCATGTATTCCCAGTTCTCCTCAGTTCCCCCCCTGCCAATCCCAGTTCCACCCCCCGCCCCAAATCCTAGTGCCCCTCCCCTATTCCCACTGCCCCCTGCTCTTAGCACACACATTCCCAGTCCCCGCCAATCCCAGTCTCCCCCAATCCCAATTCTACCTCCCATCCCAGTTCCCCCATCCACATCCCCACTCTTGGTTCATGAATTCTCAGTTCCCCCCCAATCCCAGTGCCCCCCAGCTCCATCCCCACTCTTGGTTCATGCATTCCCAGTCCCCCCCAATCCCCAGTCCCCCTCAATTCCAGCTCCCACCCCCAATCCCAGTTCCCCCCCATCCGCATCCCCACTCTTGGTTCATGCCTTCCCAGTTCTCCCCAGTTCTGCCCCTCCAATCCCAGTGCCCCCTGGATCCACCCCCAATCTTAGCATACACATTCCCAGTCCCTGCCAATCCCAGTCTCCCCCAATCCCAATTCCACCCCTCATCCCAGTTCCCCCCATCCGCATCCCCACTCTTGGTTTATGAATTCCCAGTTCCCCCCCAAACCCAGTACCCCCAGCTCCATCCCCACTCTTAGCACACACATTCCCAGTCGCCCCCAATCCCAGTGCCCCCCAATCCCAGCTCTCCCCCCAATCCCATCTCCCCCCGCAATCCCAGTTCCCCCCATCCGCATCCCCACTCTTGGTTCAGGTATTCCCAGTTCCCCCCCACAAACCCAGTACCCCCCAGCTCCATCCCCACTCTTAGTGCACACATTCCCAGTCACCCCCAATCCCAGTCCCCCCCAATCCCATCTCCCCCCGCAATCCCAGTTCCCCCCATCCGCATCCCCACTCTTGGTTCAGGTATTCCCAGTTCCCCCCCCCCCCAAACCCAGTACCCCCAGCTCCATCCCCACTCTTAGCATGCACATTCCCAGTCACCCCCAATCCCATCTCCCCCCACAATCCCAGTTCCCCCCCTAAACCCAGTACCCCCAGCTCCATCCCCACTCTTAGCGCACACATTCCCAGTCCCCCCCAATCCCATCTCCCCCCTCAATCCCAGTTCACCCCCCCAAACCCAGTACCCCCAGCTCCATCCCCACTCTTAGCACACACATTCCCAGTCCCCCCCAATCCCATCTCCCCCCACAATCCCAGTTACCCCCCTAAACCCAGTACCCCCAGCTTCATCCCCACTCTTAGCGCACACATTCCCAGTCCCCCCCAATCCCATCTCCCCCCTCAATCCCAGTTACCCCCCTAAACCCAGTACCCCCAGCTTCATCCCCACTCTTAGCGCACACATTCCCAGTCCCCCCCAATCCCAGCTCTCCCCCCAATCCCATCTCCCCCCTCAATCCCAGTTACCCCCCCCAAACCCAGTACCCCCAGCTCCATCCCCACTCTTAGCGCACACATTCCCAGTCCCCCCCAATCCCATCTCCCCCCGCAATCCCAGTTCCCCCCATCTGCATCCCCACTCTTGGTTCATGCCTTCCCAGTTCTCCCCACTTCTGCCCCCCCAATCCCAGTGCCCCCCAGCTCCATCCCCACTCTTAGCAGACGCATTCCCAGTCTCCCCCAATCCCCCCCCATTCCCAGTTCCCCCCATCCCATCCCCCCACCCACCCCCGTTATCCGCTCCTCTCCCCCAGCTCTTTATCATAAATATATAAATTATGCTAATTACCGCATTGCATATTCACCGCGGCCCCCCCGCCCCCCGCCCGGCCCCGCTCCGGCCGCGGTCCCCGCACTCACCGGGATGCGCGAGGGGGCGAGCCGGGGGGATGCGGGGGGGGTCCGGGACGGCCCGGGACGGTCCCGGGGGGGGGTCCCCGCTCCGCTCCCGCAGCCGCTTCCTCGGCCGGGAATTAATTAACAATTCCTCTCACAGCACCACAAAGGGGCGGGGGGGGGGGGGTGTTGGCCGCCCCGGGACCCCCGGGATGGGGGCGTTGGGGGCAGTGCTGGGGGGGTCGGTTCGTGCCGTGGGGCTGAGTTGGGGTTTTTATTTTTTTTTTTTTTTGCCTCCTCCCCGGGGATTTTTCCGATGCTGCGTCATGAACATAATTTATGCGCAGGCCTTTGCGGCAGCGGGGGGGCGGGGCTGGGGGGGCGGGGGGAGCCGGCAGCGACCCCCCCGCACACACACCGGGACACCCCCAGGGCCACGGACAACCCCTCCCAACCGGCCGAGACACCCCCAGAAACAGGGACCCCCCAGCTGGGAAACATCTCCCCCAAACAGAGACCCCCTAGAACCAGGGACCCCCCAAACAGGGACACCCCCCAAATAGGGACACCCCCCAACCAGGGACACCTCCCCAGCCAGGGACCCCAAACACGGACCCCTCAGAACCAGGGACCCCCCAGAACCAGGGACCCCCCAGCTGGGAAACATCCCCCCCAAACACAAACCCCCTAGAACCAGAGACCCCCCAACCAGGGACAACCCCCAAACAGGGACACCCCCCCAGCCAGGGACCCCAAACACGGATCCCTCAGAACCAGGGACCCCCCAGCTGGGAAACATCCCCCCCAAACACAGACCACCTAGAACCAGGGACACCCCCCAAACAGGGACACCTCCCCAGCCAGGGACCCCAAACATGGACCCCTCTGAACTAGGGACACCCCAGAACCAGGGACTCCCCAGCTGGGAAACATCCCCCCCAAACACAGATCCCCTAGAGCCAGGGACCCCCCAACCAGGGACACCCCCCAACCAGGGACACCTCCCCAGCCAGGGACCCCAAACACGGACCCCTCAGAACCAGGGACCCCCTAGAACCAGGGACCACCCAGCTGGGAAACATCCCCCCCAAACACAGACCCCCTAGAACCAGGGACACCTCCCCAGACAGGGACCCCCCAGAACCAGGGACCCCCCAGCAGGAAAATCCTCCCCAAACATAGAACCCCTAGAACCAGGGACACCCCCCAAACAGGGACACCCCCCCAAACAGGGACACCTCCCCAGCCAGGGACCCCCCAGAACCAGGGACACCCCCCCAAACAGGGACACCCCCCCAAACAGGGACACCTCCCCAGCCAGGGACCCCCCAGAACCAGGGACCCCCCCAGCTGGGAAACATCCCCCCCAAACACAGACCCCCTAGAACCAGGGACCCCCCAAACCAGGGACACCCCCCAAACAGGGACACCTCCCCAGCCAGGGACCCCAAACACGGACCCCTCAGAACCAGGGACACCCCAGAACCAGGGACCCCCCCAGCTGGGAAACATCCCCCCCAAACACAGACCCCCTAGAACCAGGGACACCTCCCCAGCCAGGGACCCCAAACACGGACCCCCCAGAACCAGGGACCCCCCAGAACCAGGGACTCCCCAGCAGGGAAACATCCCCCCCAAACACAGACCCCCTAGAACCAGGGACACCCCCCAAACAGGGACACCTCCCCAGCCAGGGACCCCAAACATGGACCCCCCAGAACCAGGGACCCCCCAGAACCAGGGACCCCCCAGCTGGGAAACATCCCCCCCAAACACAGACCCCCTAGAACCAGGGACCCCCCAAACAGGGACACCTCCCCAGCCAGGGACTCCCCAGAACCAGGGACCCCCCAGCAGGAAAATCCTCCCCAAACATAGAACCCCTAGAACCAGGGACACCCCCCCAAACAGGGACACCCCCCCAAACAGGGACACCCCCCCAAACAGGGACACCTCCCGAGCCAGGGACACCCCAGAACCAGGGACCCCCCAGCTGGGAACATCCTCCCCAAACATAGAACCCCTAGAACCAGGGACACCCCCCAAACAGGGACACCCCCCAACCAGGGACACCTCCCCAGCCAGGGACCCCAAACACGGACCCCTCAGAACCAGGGATCCCCCAGAACCAGGGACCCCCCAGCTGGGAAACATCCCCCCCAAACACAGACCCCCTAGAACCAGGGACACCCCAAACAGGGACACCCCCCAAACAGGGACACCTCCCCAGCCAGGGACCCCCCAGCTGGGAACATCCTCCCCAAACATAGAACCCCTAGAACCAGGGACACCCCCCAACCAGGGACACCCCCCAACCAGGGACACCTCCCCAGCCAGGGACCCCAAACACAGACCCCTCAGAACGAGGGACCCCCCAGAACCAGGGACCCCCCAGCAGGGAAACATCTCCCCCAAACACAGACCCCCTAGAACCAGGGACACCCCCCAACCAGGGACACCCCCCAAACAGGGACACCTCCCCAGCCAGGGACCCCAAACACGGACCCCTCAGAACCAGGGACCCCCCATCTGGGGAACGACCCCCCCAAACATAGACCCCCTAGAACCAGCAACCCCAACCAGGGACCCCTCAACTAGGGACATCCCCACAAACAGGGACACCTCCCCAGCCAGGGACCCCCCAGAACCAGGGACCCCCCAGCTGGGAACATGCTCCCCAAACATAGAACCCCTAGAACCAGGGACCCCAAACACGGACCCCTCAGAACCAGGGACACCCCAGAACCAGGGACCCCCCAGCTGGGAAACATCCCCCCAAACACAGACCCCCTAGAACAAGGGACCCCCCAGCTGGGAAATATCTCCCCCAAACAGAGACCCCCTAGAACCAGGGACCCCCCAAACAGGGACACCTCCCCAGCCAGGGACCCCAAACACGGACCCCTCTGAACCAGGGACCCCCCAACCAGAGACATCCCCCAAACAGGGACACCCCCCAAACAGGGACACCCCCCCGGTGGAGAGGGGGGGGGGGAGGGAGAGGGGAGAGGGGGGGAAGGGGGGGGGGAGGAGAGGGAGTGTGAGATGGGACCCCCAGCTGGGAAGCATCCCCCCCCAAACACAGACCCCCTAGAACCAGGGACACCCCCCAACCAGGGACACCCCCCAAACAGGGACACCCCCCAAACAGGGACACCTCCCCAGCCGGGGACCCCAAACGCGGACCCCTCTGAACTAGGGACACCCCAGAACCAGGGACCCCCCAGCTGGGAAACATCCCCCCAAACACAGACCCCCTAGAACCAGGGACACCCCCCAACCTGGGACACCCCCCAACCAGGGACACCTCCCCAGCCAGGGACCCCAAACACGGACCCCTCAGAACCAGGGACCCCCCAGAACCAGGGACCCCCCAGCTGGGAAGCATCCCCCCCCAAACACAGACCCCCTAGAACCAGGGACACCCCCCAACCAGGGACACCCCCCAAACAGGGACCCCAAACACGGACCCCTCAGAACCAGGGACCCGCAAGAACCAGGGACCCCCCAGCTGGGAAACATCCCCCCCAAACACAGACCCCGTAGAACCAGGGACCCCCCAAACAGGGACACCCCCCAACCAGGGACACCTCCCCAGCCAGGGATCCCAAACATGGACCCCTCAGAACCAGGGACCCCTCCAGAACTGGGGTTGGAGAGAACCACCGACGCCCCCCAACCATGGCCCCCCTGATAACCACGGACCCCTCAACCAGGGACCCCCCAACTGAGGAACATCCCCCCCTCAAGCCAGAGATCCCACACAGACATTCCAAACAGAGGCCCCCAGAACCAGGGACCCCAAACACAGTCTCCCCCAAATAGGGACCCCCCAAAGCCAGACCGCTCCCTGAACCTGAGTTGGAGGGAACTATGGACCCCCCAAATAGGGAGCCCCCCCAGAATCAGAGACCCCAAGCGGGAACCCCCTGGAACCAGGGACCCCCCAAACACAGACCACCCAACCAGGGGGACCTCCAAACAGGGACCCCACCAGGGACCCCCCACACACAGCCAGGGATCCCAGCCAGGCACCCACCCAACCAGGGACACCCCGCAAACAGGATCCCCCCAAACAGGGACACCACCCAAATAGGGACCCCCTGGAATCAGGGATACCCCCAACCAGGGACACTCTCAGAATCAGGGACCCCAAAACCACAGGACCCCCTCCCCAGCTCCCCAAACCAGGGAGCAGCCCTCCAAAGCAGAGCCCCTTCCATTTCTAAGACCCCAAGTTGGGGCTTCCCAACACCACAATCACCAACCCAGGGCCCCCTCCAGCACTGAGACCCCCAAAGTCAGAGCTCCCCAGCTCAGGACTCCCCAAAACCAGGGCCCCTCGCCCCAGCTCAGCATCTCCCCAAATCCCAAACTCCTGAAAACAAGAGCACCCCAAGCTTGGAGATCCCCCAGACTCTCTTTAGCCCAGACCCCCTCAAACTGGAGGCACCCCCAGCCTGGAGGCCTCCCAACCCAGAGTACCTCAAATCCAGAGCATTCCCAAAACCAGAGCTCCCCAACACTGGGAGCACCCCCAAACCTAGAACATCCCCAAACTCAGAGCCACAATCCCAGGCATCCTCCATCCCATCCTGAACACCCAGAAACTTCCAAAACCCAAACTTCTGGCCCCTTTGAAACGCCAGAGCCCTCAAATCCCAGACCCCTCCAAGACTCAGATCCCCCCAAAACCAGATGAACCCAATCCCAGCCCCCCTAAAACCCAGACCCTGAAGTGCCAGGACCCCCCCAAACCCCGCAGCCTCCCATCCCCAGCCTGTGCAGGACCCCTGACTCCTCCAAACACCAGCTCTGCTCAACCCCAGACTCCCCCAAACCCAGCACACCCCGACCCCCACCCGCAGTTTTGGGTGCCCTTCGCAACCCCCAAACAGCTGGATCCTGGTTTCAGGTCCAGGGAAACCCCTGACCCCCCCAAACCCTACAGCCTCCTGCCCCCAACTTCTAAAGAACCCCTGACTCTCCCAGACCCGACCGTGTTCAATCCCTGACTCGCCAAAACCCCATCCCCAAAGGCAACTGATGGAGCCCAGGCTGCTGGTCCCTTCCAAACGCCAGAGCCCCCAAAATCCCAGACCCCCTTCCCCCAAAAATCACATCCCCCAAACCCCACATCTTTATGGACCCAATCCCACCCCCCAATAAAGCCGAGACCCCAAAGTGCCCGGACCCCTCAAAGCCCTCAACTCCCCATCCCATGGGCGAGCGCAGCCGTGAGAGCCGCTGGGGACTTCGGACCCCACACGGAGAAGAGCTCTGAGATGGGGTTAAATACAGGGAAGTGCCGTCTCCCTGAGTGACACAGACAGGGCCTTGGGATACCCAGAGCCCCTCCAAAACCAGGAGACCCCCCAACCCTAGAACTTCCCCAAGCTCAGAGCCAAAATTCCAGCCATCCTTGATCCCATCCTCAACACCTGGAAACTCCCAAAAGCCAACTGATGGAGCCCAAACTGCTGGTCCGTTCGAAACACCAAAGCCCCCAAATTCCAGATACCCACCCCCAAGACTCAGATCCCCCAAAATCCAAATGTGCCCAATCCCTGATCCAATTAAATCCCACACCCCGAAGTGCCCGGACCCCCCAAAGCCCGCAGCTTCCCATTCCCAACTCCCCATCCCAGGGGCGAGTGCAGCTCCTGCCCTCCGTTGGGCTCCGAAGAGCCTGGGGGCTTTGGACCCTGCACAGAGTGCTCCGAGATGGGGCTGAATAACGGGGGCGGTGCCACCTCCCTGAGGCAGGGACAGGGCCTTGGGACCCCTGGAGCCCTTCAAAACTTGGACCCCAGCCCCTGCCCAAAACCTAAAACTTCCCCAAGCTCAGAGCTGGATTTCCAGACGTCCTCAATCCCATCCTGAACACAAAGAAACTCCTCGAGCCAACTGATGGAGCTCAGACTGCTGGCCCCTTCCAGATGCCGAAGCCCTCAAATCCCAGACCCCTCTGAGGCTCAGATCCCCTAAATCCCAGACGCCCCCAAGACTCAAATCCCGCAGAACCCAGATGTGCCCAATCCCATGCCCTGAAGTGCCAGGATCCCCCGAATTCCACAGCCTCCCATCACCAACTCCACATCCCGGGGGGCTACGAGTTCACCAGAAGAGGATGAGATTTGCTCCCAGGTCTCTCCCAGAGGGAACACGCTGCCAGAGGCTCTCTGAATCCTCCTGGCAATTTGAATTTCCAGGCGTGGGGGCGCAGACACCTGCGAGGACACCACTCCTTATCCACCCTGGGAGTCACCTGCCAGCGCCAGGGGACTTACTTTGTGGGCTGGGGGAAGGAGGAGGGAAAGAAGCACCATAAAGGGAGCTCAGGTGCAGCTTCAACCTTGTCACTGCACAATTAAAAGAAGGGAAAAGCCGATCTCTGTAATTGCTCCTTGGAAGCACAGGTGTGGTTCTGCAGCTCTTCACAGACGGATTTTGGCTGTTTGTGAATCATTAAAAAGAAAGGAAGCAGAGCGTGTTATCATCTCACATTCTGTATCTTGTACAGCTTTAAAATTGGAGCTTCCTTCTTATCTCCTGGCAGGAGAGGAGGAGGTAAAACCAGATAAAAACTCTGACCTAACACCTCCATTATCGGTGCCTCCGGGCTGAGGTCCACCAAGGCCAAGTGCCCAGTCCTGCCCTTGGGACACAACAACCCCTGTGCAGCTCCAGCCTTGGGGAAGAGGGGCTGGAAAGGCCCTGCAGGAGAAGGCCCTGGGGGTGTTGGTTGGCAGGGGCTGAACATGAGCCCAGCAGTGGCCCAGGGGGCCAAGAGGGCCAATGGCATCTTGGGCTGGGTCAGAGCCAGCGTGGGCAGCAGGAGCAGGGCAGGGATTGTGCCCCTGGGCTGGGCACTGGGGAGGCCACCCCTCGAGTGCTGGGGGCAGCTCTGGGCCCCTCACTCCAAGAAGGACCTGGAGGGGTTGGAGAGCGTCCAGAGGAGGGGAAGGGGCTGGAGAAGAAGTGCTGTGAGGAGCGGCTGAGGGAGCTGGGGCTGCTCAGGGTGGGGAAGAGGAGGCTGAGGGGAGACCTCATCCCTGTCCTCCTGAGAGGAGGCTGTGGGGAGGGGGGTGCTGGGCTCTGCTCCCCAGGGACAGTGACAGGACAAGGAGAAATGGCCATGAGTTCCACCAGGGGAGGCTCAGACTGGATATCAGGAAAAAATTCTTTACCAAAGGGGTTCTGAGGCCCTGGAACAGCCCAGGGAGGGGGTGGAGTCACCATCCCTGGAGGTTTTAAAAAACAGGGAGATGAGTTTTTGAGGGACAGGGTTTAGCAGATGATTGTTGCAGTTGGACTCGATGACCTCAAAGAACTTTTCCAACTGGAAGATTCTCTGATTCTATGAAACAAGCATGGCTTGATAGTACGGAAAGGGGTCCAGAAAAGCTGGGGAGGGGCTCTTGATTAGGGAGTGCAGGGAGAGGACGAGGGGGAACGGTTTTCAGCTGAAAGAAGGGAGATTGAGGTGAGATCTTAGGGAGAAATATTTCGCTATGAGAGTGGGGAGGCCCTGGCCCAGGTTGCCCAGAGCAGTGGTGGCTGCCCCATCCCTTGTCAAGGCCAGGTTGGATGGGCCTTGGAGCCCCTGATCCAGGGGGAGGTGTCCCTGCCCATGACTGGGGCGTGGAACTGGATGGGCTTTGAGGTCCCTTCCAACCCAAACCATCCCAGGATTCTATCAAGCCCAACATCAGCCCAACACCACTGTAACACTCCCAGCAGACCCGTTGCTGCATCCTTGCCCCGGTGCAGCCGTTACCAGGGGCCGCAGCGCGGTTCTGCTGAGAGCCTCGTTTGCATCTGCTCTACTGTGATTATGAATATTTAAATCCTTCCATCCAGCTGACTTTCATACTCATTTACATACATTGGCTGGTTAATATAATGCAGATGGAGAAAAGAGTGCATGGTGCATTTTTAATTCCTCTTGAATTGATTTTGTGAGTGCTGAAAAAGCTCTTTTTCCTCAGGAAAATGACTTGTTTGGAAGGGGAGGGGGGGCTTAATTAACGATTTGACAGGAAGAGTGGGCAGAACTAACCTGCTGACTGCAGGAATGTGCCCTTTGTTCCAGAGCTTGCTCCAGAGCCAGGGTCTCCGCGTAGGTGACCACAGGAAGATTGCACCTTTCTCATTGGTGCTTCTCTTGCTGCCAATCTCACGCAGCAGCGACTCTGACGAGGCTTTGCTCTGTGATACGGAAAAGTTTCCAGCCCTGCAAAGGCCAGACATACCACAAACCAGCTTATCCCATCTGTTTGGAGAACTTAAATGGTTGAAAGTGGAAGGAAAAAGCAAGGCAGGGTGTTATTTTTGCTACAAAGCAACTCCGGTTGCTCACAAATGTCCTTGAACCTGATGCTTTCAAAATGCTGCCCAGGGTTTAACACAGAGTCCTTGGTGCTATGACAGATCCAGGCTCTGCCTTGCTTTTAAAGCTTTTAAAGCTGGAAACGGGCTCTAAATTTCCATGGGAATTTTTCAGGCCACTTTGTGGTGTTGGGTGGAATCCAGTAATGGCAAAGGCAAGGATTGAACCCCCTTGCTCGCAGTGGTGGGAGAAGAAAGGGCAACATTTTCCCTAGGTGCAAGAAATGATGCAGGACTTCACAGCTGCTTAGACATTATTATGGAGTCCTGAGCACAGGGAGGACCTGGAGCTGTTGGAGCAAGCCCAGAGGAGGCCAAGGGCTGGAGAACCTCTGCTGTGAGGACAGGCTGGGAGAGTTGGGGTTGTTCAGCCTGGAGAAGAGAAGGCTCCAGGGAGACCTTAGAGCAGCCTCCCAGTGCTGAAAGGGGCTCCAGGAAAGCTGGGGAGGGGCTCTTGATCAGGGAGTGCAGGGGCAGGATGAGGGGGAATGTTTTTTAGCTGAAAGAGGGGAGATTGAGATAAGATCTTGGGGAGAAATGTTTTCCTGTGAGGGTGGGGAGGCCCTGGCCCAGGTTGTCCAGAGCAGTGGTGGCTGCCCCATCCCTGGAGGTGTCCAAGGCCAGGTTGGATGGGGCTTGGAGCCCCCTGATCCAGTGGGAGGTGTCCCTGCCCATGGCAGGGGGTGGAACTGGATGGGCTTTGAGGTCCTTTTCCAACTCAAACCATTCCAGGATGCCGTGCTTCTATTTTTACAGAATCAATTACAGCCCCACGCCCACAGGGTGCTTTCGGCCTTGAAGAACCTCTCAGTTCCGATTACTCACATGAGCAAAGGTTGTCCCTGTTCCATTGGGATCAGCTGAATTTTTACTGCTACTTTATTTTTCCTACTAGAAGTAGCAAACACTGGGCATTATTCCACCAGCCCTGCTTCCAATCCCAGCTGAACAGCCCCGTGCTGGGTAAATAAGAAGGTCCAGGAGGGCCTTTCATTGAATTCTGGAACACTTGTGGTTTGAAGGGTCCTTGGAGATCATCCAGTTGCAGAACCATCCGTGTGGATACCTTTATCTGGTTTGTGTGTTATCAGCATGGGTGACGTCACACCAGGCTCCTTCCAGCCCATCCCCACGGCCTTCCAGAAGCACCTGGGAAGCAAAGTCCGTGGCCACACAGCAAGGAACAGCCTCGACTTCCCAAGGTTTGCATTTTGGGGCTGCACAGTGCAAGATGGCTCACGAGCTGATTTTTCAGAGCTTTTGATATTTACTAGAGTTTTTGTCCTCACTTTAAGGGCTTCTTGGGACTCCAAAAGAACAAAAAGTCCAGGAGGTAATCAGCAATGAAAACACAGATAAAACAGGCCCCAAGGGATGTGAAGGGAGGTTCCTTCTGAAGGGCCCAGCTCCACCAACAGGAATACCACTAGGAGAGTGGAAAAAGGCACAAACCAGGGGCTGAACCCGGGAGCTGCTGAACACGTTCAAGGAATGGATCCAGAGAGACCAAGACAGGCTGCAGAGGTGGGGCTCAACCAGGCCAATGGCAAGGTCCTGCACCTGAGTCAAGGCAATCCCAAGCACAGATCCAGGCTGGATGGAGAATGGAATGGGAGCAGCACTGAGGAGAAGGACTTGGGGTGGTGGAGCCGGCAATGGGTGCTCCCAGCCCAGAAACCAAGGGTGTCCTGGGCTGCACCCAAAGAGTGAGACCAGAGGGGAGGGAGGGGGTTCTGCCCCTCTGGGGAGACCCCACCTGGAGCCCTGAGTCCAGCTCTGGAGTCCTGAGCACAGGAAGGACCTGGAGCTGTTGGAGCGAGTCCAGAGGCAGCCACAGAGATGATCCAAGGGCTGGAGCACCTCTGCTGTGAGGAAAGACTGGGAGAGTTGGGGTTGTCCAGCCTGGAGAAGAGAAAGCTCCAGGGAGACCTTAGAGCAGCCTCCCAGTGCTGAAAGGGGCTCCAGGAAAGCTGGGGAGGGGCTCTTGATCAGGGAGTGCAGGGGCAGGATGAGGGAGAATGTTTTTTAGTTGCAAGAGGGGAGATTGAGATCAGATCTCGGGGAGAAATGTTTTGCTGTGAGGGTGGGGAGGCCCTGGCCCAGGTTTCCCAGAGAAGCTGTGGCTGCCCCATCCCTGGAGGTGTCCAAGGCCAGGTTGGATGGGGCTTGGAGCCCCCTGATCCAGTGGGAGGTGTCCCTGCCCGTGGCAGAGGGTTAGAACAGGATGGGTTTTGAGACCCCTTCCAACCCAGACCATTCCAGGATTCTGTTCCATGAATCCCAAGCTGTTCCTCTGAGCTCCGGGCTCTGCAGGGTTGGGGCTGTGAAATCATTGGTGCTCTCCCCTTCCCTCACAGAAGCTCAGCCCACCTCGCTCCCCATTCCCTGGGCAGTTTCCCACCCTTCTCTCCTCCTGCTTTAAAGGGTAAATATTTTTTTTTTGCCAGGATTCCTGCACAGTTGCAAGGTGAGGAACATTTTCTGGGCATGAATTATTGATGATGCCCTCCCAGCACACCAGCTCCATGCATATTCATCAGGCAGCCGGTACATTATTCATGAGACATTCACTTCAGGAGGGAAGAGAACAATGATAGCGTTGATTGAGGTGCCTGAAAACAAGCCTGGAAAAAGAGTTGTGTCCTCCAACTCTGGGCAAAAATGGAGCCAGAAAAGCATATCAAAATCACAAAAAAAAGGGGGAAGTTTATCCTCTAAGGCAGTATCTTTGTTGTGGCCCTTTCATTCAGCCCATAGACGTTATTGTTTTAATCTGGAATAGCTGGATTGCCTCAGTCCCACTCCACGCACAGCTACAGGTCTCCAGCTGCACCTTCTGGATCCATTTTCAGTGGGCAACTCCTGCAACCAATGTTTACACCAGTGTTTAGGCCATGTAACTCATCCCAAGGTTATCAGAGAAAGCTCCTCTTTCGACCCCACAAGGATTTTAAGTGAGGGTGGGCACCAGAGCTTCGCTCAACAGGGATGAAGTTAAGATCAGGGCCCCCCCATGCTTGCAAATGCAGCCCTAAACACGAGGCAAGAGAGGGATTGAACCACAGAGGTGTCTGAAAGCCCTAAATCTCCTGAGGTCCGTCCTGTGGTGTTGCTGGAGGAAGAAGAACAGGGAGGCAGAGCAAGCCTGAGAAACACACACAGCTGATGGCATCAGCTGGGGAGGGGCTCTGGATCAGGGAGTGCAGGGACAGGATGAGGGGGAACAGTTTTGAGCTGAAAGAGGGGAGATTGAGATGAGATCTTAGGGAGAAATATTTCCCTGTGAGGGTGGCCCAGGTTGCCCAGAGCAGTGGTGGCTGCCCCATCCCTGGAAGTGTTCAAGGCCAGGTTGGGTGGGGCTTGGAGCCCCCTGATCCAGTGGGAGGTGTCCCTGCCCATGGCAGGGGTGGAACTGGAGGGGCTTTGAGGTCCCTTCCAACCCATTCCATGATCCCATGGTCTCTGCTCCTCACTGCCCGTTTGTGTCACACACAGGGAACTGGGATTCATCAAGTCCAACCTATAACCCAACACTAACACCAACACCAACACCAACCATCATCTAAACCATGGCACTCAGTGCCTCATCCAGTCTCCCCTTAAACCCCTCCAGGGTCGGTGACTCCACCCCCTCCCTGGGTGCCCATTCCAATGGCCAATCACCCTTTCAGTGAAGAATTTTTTCCTCATATCAAGTCTAAACTTTCCCTGATGAAGCTTAAGTCCCTGCCCTCTGGTTCTGCCACTGGTCACCTGAGAGAAGAGACCAACCCCTGCCCGACTACAACCTCCTTTTAGGGAGTTGTAGAGAGCAATGAGGTCTCACCTGAGCCTCCTCTTCTCCAGACTAAACAGCCCCAACTCCCTCAGTCGCTCCTCGTAGGGCTTGTGCTCCTCCAGCCCCTTCCCCATCTTCATTGCCCTCCTCTGAACACATTCCAGTATCCTGACATCCTTCCCAAACTGGGGGGGGCAGAACTGTACACAGTATTCAAGATGAGGCCTGACCAGTGCCGAGTACAGGGGGACGATAACTCCTCTGGTCCTGCTCCCCACACTATTCCTGATGCAGGCCAGGATGCCATTGGCCTTCTTGGCCACCTGGGCACACTGCTGGCTCATGGTGAGCTTCCTGGCCACCAGCACTCCCAGGTCCTTTTCTGCCTGACTCCTCTCCACGATCTTCAGCTTCTTGGCAGAGTTTTGGCTACGCTTACAGCAAGGAGGAGGCCACACTCAGTCCAGAAATGAGCCCATTCACATCCCATTATGGCAGACCATGCTGAAGCCAGTGGGTCAGGATGTTGCCCCCCCCCAAAGGAGGGTCCCGAGGGGCTCCCTGCCACGGGGAGGCAGCAAACGAGGTCCTGGGGAGGACTCGGAGGTTGCACCAACAGCCACAAGGACATGGTTTAGAAGAACCAACACAGCCCTTGTCAGCACAGTCTCTCTGCTAACGAGCGGCTCTCCCTGCTGCCGCTTCCCACAGTCCTTAAGGCTTAATTAAGCTTTACAATATTTGGAGCTTACCCACCATTCCCACTGATCTTTTATGCATGAACTCAGAGGCTCTGCTTTTGCTGGGTGCAGCTCAGGAGGAAGCAGAGAGAGACCACGGGGACTCCCTCGCTCCCCAGTTTCCCCAGTGCCATCCCAGGCCCAGGGAAGGCTCTTGCAGCTGGGGCACCAGTGCTGTGCTGGGCCCTGCTGGGGACCCCCACAACCTCCCCTAGACCCTGCTTATGGGCCCCTCCTCAATGTTGGGGCCTGCATGGGGATCCCCCCCTGCCCAAGGCCCCCTCTCAGGGTGAGTCACTACTCCACGCTCCGTATGGGACCCCCATTGCCCTCCCCAGCCCTGCTTGGAAGCCCCCTCATCCCTTGACCCTACATGGGGACCCCCTCCCACTACACTCAGGGACCCCGTAAGGTCCTGCTTGAGGTCCCCCTCACCTCTTGGCCCTACATAGGGACCCCCCCACTATACTCAGGGATTTCCCCCCCACACTGCAGGCCCTGCTTGAGCCCCCCCTCACCCCTTGGCCCTACCTGGGAACCGCCCCCCCCCCCACTACTACTGCCCCCAACCCAGGACCCTTTCACCCCTGGTGCCCACCCAGATGTCCCACCCGGGCTTTGCTTGGGGTCCGTCCCTCTCAGGGGGCCCCTCCCTTCACACTGGACCCTCCCCCTCCCCTTACTACCCTCCCCTCCCCCATCTCTCTTGTTCCCCCCCCTCCCCTCCCCCTCCTCTTATTCCCCCTCCCCCTCCTCTTCCTCCCTTTCCTCTCCCTCCCTCTCCCCTGGACCCGCAATCCCTGATCTTGATCCCGATCCCGATCCCGCTCCTGCTCCTGCTCCTCCCTCTGCTCCTGCTCCTGCCTCTGATCCTGATCCTGCCTCTGATCCTGCTCCTGCCTCTGCTCCTGCTCCTGCCTCTGCTCCTGCTCCTGCCTCTGCTCCTGATCCTGCCTCTGATCCTGCTCCTGCCTCTGATCCTGCTCCTGCCTCTGATCCTGCTCCTGCCTCTGATCCTGCTCCTGCCTCTGATCCTGCTCCTGCCTCTGATCCTGATCCTGCCTCTGATCCTGCTCCTGCTCCTGATCCTGCTCCTGAGCCTGCTCCTGATCCTGCTCCTGCCTCTGATCCTGCTCCTGATCCTGCTCCTGATCCTGCCTCTGATCCTGCCTCTGATCCTGATCCTGATCCTGCTCCTGCTCCTGCTCCTGCCTCTGATCTTGCTCCTGATCCTGCTCCTGCCTCTGATCCTGCTCCTGCCTCTGATCCTGATCCTGCCTCTGATCCTGATCCTGCCTCTGCTCCTGCCTCTGATCCTGCTCCTGATCCTGCTCCTGCCTCTGATCCTGCTCCTGCCTCTGATCCTGATCCTGCCTCTGATCCTGATCCTGCCTCTGATCCTGATCCTGCCTCTGATCCTGCCTCTGATCCTGCTCCTGATCCTGCTCCTGATCCTGCCTCTGATCCTGATCCTGCTCCTGCCTCTGATCTTGCTCCTGATCCTGCTCCTGATCCTGCTCCTGATCCTGCCTCTGATCCTGCTCCTGCTCCTGCCTCTGATCTTGCTCCTGATCCTGCTCCTGATCCTGCTCCTGATCCTGCTCCTGCTCCTGCTCCTGCCTCTGATCTTGCTCCTGATCCTGCTCCTGATCCTGCTCCTGCTCCTGCCTCTGCTCCTGATCCTGCCTCTGCTCCTGATCCTGCTCCTGCTCCTGATCCTGCTCCTGCTCCTGATCCTGCTCCTGCCTCTGATCTTGCTCCTGATCCTGCTCCTGATCCTGCTCCTGATCCTGCTCCTGCTCCTGCTCCTGCCTCTGATCTTGCTCCTGATCCTGCTCCTGATCCTGCTCCTGCTCCTGCCTCTGCTCCTGATCCTGCCTCTGCTCCTGATCCTGCTCCTGATCCTGATCCTGCTCCTGATCCTGCTCCTGCTCCTGCCTCTGATCCTGCTCCTGATCCTGCTCCTGCCTCTGATCCTGCTCCTGCTCCTGCCTCTGATCCTGCTCCTGCTCCTCCCCGGGTGGTCGTGGTGGTGTCAACCTGACCTCCCGACCCCTTCCCCTTTAAGAGCGCGGCCCCTTTAAGAACGCGATGACGTCACATCCCTCCGATGACGTCACGACGCCCGCCCCCTGCCCCCTGCTGCCCGCCCCCGCGGTGACACCGAGCAGGAAGCGCGCGGCGCGGGCAGAGCGGGAGCCACCGCCGCACCCAGCGCCGCCGCCGCCGCCGCCGCCGCCGCCATGAACGGCAAAGGCAAGGCCCGCGCCGCGACCCCCGCCGTAACCGGACCCCGAGCCCCCACCCCGGCAGCAGAGCCCCGGGACGCGGCGCCTTTAAGGGCCGGGGGGCGCGCGGCCAATGGGAGCGGGGCTGGGGCGGCAGTGAGACCGGGGGGAGGGGGCGGGTAAAGGGAGCGGGGCGCGGGGCGCGCAGCCAATGGGAGCGGGGCGGGGGGCGCGCGGGCGGCCAATGGGAGCGAGACTGGGGCGGGGCCAACGCGAGCGGGGGGCGTGGGGGCGGGGCCGATGGGCGGGGCCGCGCGGGCGGCCAATGGGAGCGGAAGAGGGCGTGGCCGATCAGAGCAGGGGGGTGGTCAATG